>CM057234.1:16912849-17512849 GCA_029891385.1 Erythroxylum novogranatense | reverse complement strand
AATATAGTTGTGTATAACACAACAAGCAATAGCGATGTATTTTTGTTTCTTCATATCATAACTCGGCATGTTTTTAAGTATAGGAAATCTTGCTTTTAGAACGCCAAAACATCTTTTAATAAAATTTCTTAATAAATAATGCCTGTAGTTAAACAATTTCTGTGGACCTTGAGATCTTCCTCTACCTCTATAATCTCGTAAATGATATCTTTCACCTTAATATGGTGAAAGAAATCCAGGCATATTAGTGTAGCCCGAGTCAATCAAATAGTACTTACCTAACATAGAAAGAACATAATATTAACAAAAAGATATTAAAAATGAATCATAATTACTATGTTTATTTAAAATAATATAATACCTTGTGGAGGCATAAGAAATTGATTCGCTAGATTTGTCATTGTTTCTAAAAGAATTCGAGAGTCGTTTGTAGTACCTTTCTATCCAGCCATTACATATGTAAAATGCATGTCAAATGAGCAACAACATATAATATTTTGGGTTGGATTAATTCTTTTACCCCTATATGATATTTGTTCATCGATCGGAACATGTGCATCAATTTGTATACCATCTATTTCTCCTATACAATCATAAAAATTAAAAAATATATTAAAATAATTTTTAATTATAAGGACATAATTAAAATAGTAATTAAATATATGAATGTACCTAAAAATATGCAAAGAATTTTGAATTATGTTGAATCTCATGAGGTGTATTAGTAAAAGATGGTGGAGTAATGACTTTTTTTGTAACGATTAACTACATATAAGACTTTTTGAAAGTACTTTGAAATTGTCTACGTCAATGTCAGGGCGACTAAGAGTAAGATACTGAAGTCCACCAATGACCGAACGATATTCATATGGATCTAGCAATGGAGACCCTGACATGAGCTGAAGTGGGGAGTTAGTCGCAATCGGAGTAAGGGCCGGTTTAGAGTCAAGCATATGTACTCGAGTGAGAAGATCAACAATGTACTTGCGTTGGGAGAGAAATAGACCTGTGGGATGTGGAAGAACTTTAATGCCAAGAAAATAAGTCAGGGGACCAAGATCTTTAATAGAGAACCTGGTAGAGACACTATTGATGAATTGCTGAACCAAGGTAGGATCCGGATCAGTGACAATAATGTCATCAACATAGACTAACACATACATCTGAATGCCAGACCGATGAAGGATGAATAATGACGTGTCCGTCTTAGAATTGAAAAATCCTAAGGTCAGAAGAAATTGTCGTAGTTTAGAATACCAAGCCCGAGGCGCCTGTTTGAGACCGTAAATGGCTTTGTGCAGTTTGCAGACATATGTGGGAGCATCTTTGTTAACAAAGCCAGGCGGTTGAGTCATGTAAACATCTTCATGTAGTCGACCTTGAAGGAAGGCATTATTCACGTCTAGTTGTCGAAGGCTCCACCCTTTGCTAACCGCAATAGTTAAAACAATTCGAATGGTGGTAGGTTTGATGACTAGACTGAAGGTATCGTGGTAGTCGACCCCAGGACGTTTATGAAACCCCTTAGCTACCAGACGTGCTTTGTACCTGTCAACATTGCCATTGGAAAGATATTTAGTTCGAAATATCCATTTACAGCCAATAAGATTGGTGGCCTCCTCCAATGGTACCAATTCCCAGGTACCATTGCGGATGAGGGCATCAAATTCCTCAACCATGGCAGAGCGCCATTTGACATCACGAAGAGCCTCGGTGATGTTGTGAGGTTCAGGATGATGAAGAGAGCTAGAGGTGATGGAGTATGCAAACTTAAGATTTGGTTTGTGAATGTGATTTTTTGATCGGGTCTGCATGGGATGAGTGTTAGGTGCGGGTGGAGGGAGGATAGGATGGGCAGAAGGCGTAGCAGTCTCGAAGTTAGAAGAAGAGCTGGATACTGGAGGGTGTGTCGTGGGAGTAGGCAACGGAGAGTCTGGAACTTGATTGTCAGGAGTGGTAGACGTAGGCAGAATATAGAATGGGGGGAGCCAAGAGTCCAGAGTACCGTCATCCGGGCGAGGAAGGGATGGTGTAACGGTTTGCATAGGAAAGTCATTTTCAACAAAACGAACATGTCGGGAGGTGAAAATACGGGAGGTGGATAAATCAAGGCATAAGTAAGCACTTTGTGATGTTGAATAGCCTAGGAAAACACAAGGTTTGGAACGAAAAGCTAGTTTGTGAGGGGAGTATGGACGTAACCAAGGAAAACAAAGGCAACCAAAGACTTTTAATTTTTCGTAATTTGGTGGACGATGGAATAGCCGAAGATAAGGAGAGTCCATGTCTAGAGTTGGGGTTGGTAATCTATTTATTAAGTAGACAACGGTTGAAAAGGCGTAGTTCCAGTAGGAAAGTGGCATGTGAGCTTGGTGTAATAGTGAAAGCCCAGTTTCAACTATGTGTCTATGACGACGTTCGGCAATGTCGTTATGCTCCGAAGTATGAGGTGGGCTAGTATAATGAGAGATGCCCGAGTCAGATAAAAAGGAGGACATGGCGAGATACTCCCCACCGTTATCACTATAAAGAGTTTTAATTGTGGTAGAAAACAAATTCTCAGCTAAAAGTTTGAATTTTTTAAAAACAGGCAAAACATCAGACTTTCTTTGTAGCGGAAAATACCAAATATATCGAGTATGATGATCAATAAAAACCACATAGTACTTAAACTGATCAACAGACACAAGTGGAGAAGTTCACACATCCGAATAAATAAGTTCCAAGGGATGATTAGATGTCAATGTAGATCGATAAAATGGCAATTTATGACTTTTACTACTTAGACAAGCAGTGCATGATTTATTATCAGAAATAGAAGAAACATGAATTTTGAAAAATTGAGCAACATGATGGACAATGACAGGAGCAGGATGACCGAGTCTGCTATACCAAAAGGAGAGTGGCGCACGCACACTAGTGAGATGTAGCACCGGAGCAACAGAATTGGAAATTGAGGGCCACTCATACAAGCCATGTTTAAGAAGACCCTTCAGGAGGATTGTGCCTGTTGTTAGATCCTTCAAAAAGAAAGCAAAAGGAGTGAATTCAATGGACACATGATTTGTAGAGCAGAACTGAGCAACTGAAATTAAGTTACGGTTTAAAGAAGGAACACATAACACATTATGAAGGGTAAACTGACGATGAGAGGGAGAGGGAAGAGCAGAGGAACCAGTGTGGGTTATGGAGTGGTAGGAACCATCACCAAGGCGAACATCATCCAATGCTTGATATGGAGTATGTAGAGCCAAGTTTTGCAGATCAGTTGTAACATGATGGCTAGCTTCACTGTCAAGTAGCCAGGTTTGATCCGGAGGCTAGAGAGGTGCGGCAAAATGGGCAGTGGGCTGCCACGGTGTAGTTGCTCTGGAAGTAAAGGACCAAGAGGGAGGAGATGGTCGAGGTCCAGTGCCAGCAGGAGTAGACTGTCCAAACAAGTGACCAAATTGTGGACATTGACGTACCTTGTGACCTTGGATCCAACAGGCTTGACAATAACCCTGATACGGACGTCGAGGACCTGAAGATTTGAGACCAGTGGAACGTGCTCTTGGAGCTACAGAGGGTACATATCCAGAAGACTACCACGGCTTGCCTCTAGCAGACGAGTTGGTGGCATTGACATTGATAGGCATAGCAGGCGAAGGCAAGAGGTTGTTCTGCCGAAGAAGAACTTCATGATTGAGAAGTTTTTCAAGCAATTCAGCATAGGAAGGGGAAGTGTCTCGTGCATGTATGGCATCAACAATCGGTTTGTAGACTTCATCGAGACCATCTAGGATGCTGTCAACAAGATCTTCATGACCTACGGGTTTTCCAAGAATGGCAAGTTCATCGGCTTTATTCCGGATAAAATTCATGTATTCAGAGATGGAGCGACCAGCCTGGGAAGGACGCCAAATTTGATCACGTAACTGCTTGATGTGGCCACGTGATGGCAGAGCATAAGTTGCTGCGAGAGTATCCCAAACATCGCGAGCAGTGAGGGCTGTGTTAACATTTGGTGCAACCGTGGGTGTGAGAGAGCCCACAATGACAGCCAAAATAAGTTGATCCTGGCGAAAGCAGGTATCATAACGAGGATTATGGACAGCAGTGTCGTCGACAATGATATTTTGTGGTGGGGAAGTAATGGAGCCATCCACATAACCTAAAAGGTCGTAGCCCCGAAGGAGTGCTTGAAACTGAATTTTCCAGGTCAAGTAATTAGCACCATTAAGCTTGACAGTGGATTGTGCTGGATTGAGGACAACGATGGGATGAGTTGGATCGGTGGGATTGTCAAGAGTAGGAGAAGTGGACGAGGTTTGAGACATGTTGAAGGTTGAAAAGAAAGGGAAAAAAACAGAGGTTAAAAGGATCAATAGGGCTCTGATACCATATAGGAATTGAGTTGCTTTATTCATCACTGATATCGTAAATTTATACACAACTATGAGTTCCCAGATTACATGATATACACGGTTAATATACATGATAGAATGGGTAAGATATAGGATAAGTATTACAACTGATGTAGAGAAAATCGTGGAGAATATACACACATTATCTGCAGTTTATAGACTATTGAAAGAGTTCTACATTGACTCCAGTTATCTCACTATGCTCTATAGTCATCAAGAAAATTGCTACTTGTTCCTGCACAATCAAATGATTTGTTGCCTTTAAGTCTCCTAAACTCTTCAACTCATCACATAAGCTCAAGAAGATTATCTTTCTCATTCTTAAGTTTTCATAAATCTTTGTAGGATTCTCATTCAAAAGTTCTAATATCCAATCATAATCTGTTAGAGCAGAAGTTCTATATGGTTGCTTTTGTAAATGAAAATATTTGTTCTCTCCCCTAGGTACAAAAATAATGATTACCTTCTTCCTTTCATCATCGAATCGATTCAAATCTAATAAGAAATTTATGTATCTACAATGTCAACATTAAATAATTAATAAAATATTCAATCAAGTATATTTAATCAAATATAGAAAAATCTTCATACAAAATATAAACTTATAATTAAGTCAAATATTTATACAAAGCACAAACTTAAAATGTTCAAAATATGGACTACTGCTTAATATAAAAGTGTCAAATTAATAAGAATTCGATATGCAATAACATGAAAATATAACTAAAGCGACATAATCCAATCTAGCTTCCTTGTTTGTGTCATCTTCAAAAAAATATCCCTATAAAGTGCATAATCATGTAAAGCCTTCATAGTTTTTCCATATTGCACACCTTCAACACCCAATTCATCTAAAGAATTTAGACATTCCATCATTATGTTAGACTCTTGAGATATATTCTTTGCAGTGGATGATGTTTCACTCAGTTTTTTCTCAAGTAAAACATTCTTCCTTCTTGATTGTTCACTAAGTATAAATAAGGCTTCTTCTACAATATTAGAATATATCTTCTTTGCCTTCTTGTTAGTTGGAGACTTCTTTCTCTTAGATGGAGAACTTTTAGCTTGATCTTCTTTTCTATCATAAGAGTAATCTTCATCAATATCATTTCCATGTTCCTCTTCTGGACTAGTCGATGGAGATTTAGTTGATAGATGTACATGCACACCAGTTGCAATAGTATCTCTAAAAATATGACACAAGTCTAAAAATGTCTTACATCCTTTTTATTGAATATGTGCGCAATTTTATGCACCTATGATGATGGAAAAGATATATGAGAATGAATATTATATAATATGATATATTAATAATCAAAAGATATATTTTACCTTAAATAGGTTTTCACAACATTCATTTGTAGTATTAACTTCACCAGTAAAAGAGTTATAACTGATCCCTATTTTTTGGGTAAGTTCTTGAAATTCTTCAATCTGGCCTTCAATCCGTTATACTTATTCTTCAATTGAATATCAGTATACTCCTTATTGAATTTTGTTTGGAGCTCTATTTTAATATTCTTCCAACTAGATTTGAAAAAGGTAGTAGTCGTTTGATTTTTCTTCTTCACCTCTTCAACTATCAAAGAGATTAAATACATCTCTGCAGTATCATTCCATACTCCATCCTTTTCATTTACTTTCATACAATCATTGTAATGATTCATATTGTTCAAGCTTTCCATACTAAATGTAATAACATATAAATGAAATCAATCATAACAATTTTTATAAAGTATTAAACGATAAATATAATTTGAAATAAATATGTGACAACCATAATAATTTCTAAAAAATATTTGCTGTCTAAACTTGTACACAAATTAAATTTTCACTATATGTGAAAACCTGATAGCAAAACCACTACAATAAATTATTTACACATTCCTTCATTTTGGCTTCAGCTTCAGGTAATAAGCTACTTCAACAGGATTCACAAGCAAATGCATTTAACGTAAGTATGGCTACATATATATCAAATTCAACTAACGTACAAATGCATTTAATTTTTTATTTCTCCACGATTATAAGAAACAATAAGCTATTACGTGAAGACAAGATTATGCTTCACAATAAATGATGTGAAGAACTCACGTACAAATGCATAATGTTTCGGTTCTCCATAATAAGCTATTACGTGAAGACAAGAACAACTTTACAATAAATGACGTGAAGACTAGGCTTCACTTTTGATAAAGCCTTTGCCCATTAAATGATGTGAAGACTAGGCTTCACTTTTGTAAGGCTAAAGCCTCTACTACATTAAATAGCATTAAATGATGTGAAGACAGAATAGGTTTCATCTGCTCCACTTTATGCCACCTGTGCTCTACACTATGCTAAAGACACGAGGATGAGAATAAAATAGCTATAAAGACGAGAGGACAAGAATAAAACAGCAACAAAGATGTGAGAAAGTGTTGGACCAATGGTGGTTGACAAATTAATTCCCTTTATGTTTTGATAATAATAAAATATCTAGAATTAGTTAAGAAATTATTTCAGGTATTTTGGGATTATTATTCAATGAACGAATTGTGCAAATCAAGATGGGCAAGTGATAAATCATTGAAGAATCAAGTTGGGAGTTTCCTTATAAGTGACAAAGACATTAATTATGAGGATTATTGAAGATTTGGTTGAATGTTACCGTTGAAGCCAACATAAGTCGACTTGCACAGCATAAGTCGACTTATACATCAAGATCTGAACAGCATAAGTCGACTAGAAACGCATAAGTTGACTAACATATGAATATATGTCAACACAAGTCGACTAATAGTACACAAGTCGACTTACATAGCACAAGTCAACTTATAGAAGAGCAGAGATGCAATTTTACGTAAAATGTTGTCACAAGTCGACTTATACATGACGACAAGTCGACTTATGGGTACAACAAATTAATTCTAACGATCCAATTAGCTACAAATGGAAAGGAGGATGTTAAGGAACGATCACAACAATCATACAACGGCTAGAAAGGCTTCCAACAGTTATTTTTCTTCAAGTATAAAGGGTGGATGGTTTATGAAGAGACTATTAATGTTCTACAAGTGAAAATACTCTCCTATTGCTCAAAAATTGCTCATTATTGTTCTTATCTTATTATACCATTATATTGAGCTTTGTTCTTCAAATTTTATATTTTTTTCTTACAATTTGAGTGAGTAGTGAAAAGTCACGTGTAAGGTAGGATTTGTGCCGGAAAACAAATCGGGTGTAAAGGTTGCTTGAGCTGGAAATCAAGTGGAATTGTAAGAAGTTCACACTCAACTTAAACGTGTGCAATAAAGTGATTTGCAAAATCCTAAGTGGGAGCTTAGGTAGAGGACGTAGGTCTTAGCACCGAACCTCTATAAAAACAGTGTTTGCTCTTCTTCCCAACTCTTTACATTTAATTTTGATTAAATTGTTTTTGTGTGAATTAACTTATGATTTTATTATAGAAAATTACAAAAAACTTAAAGATCTATTCAACCCCCCTTCTAGATTGTTTACAATTGGTATCAGAGCAGAAGTATCCAGGGATGACACACAATAACCTAGCAGAAGAATGTAACACAAACAATCGCCCTCCTTTATTTAATGGTACTAATTATTCATCTTGAAAAAATCCTATGAAGTATCACATTATAAGCGAGGGGGTGGAATACTGGAAGATTATCATTTTTGATCCACAAGCTCCTTTGAAAGAAAATGGTGAGTTAAAAACGGAGCTGGAATACGACGACAATGACTGGAGGCAAGCCTACATCAACTCGAAAGTGATGAAGCTAATTTATTGTGCTCTCACGGTTGAGGAAAGAAACCGAGTTAATTCTTGTACCAGCGCTAAAGAAATGTGGGAAAGACTTCGCATCACCCATGAAAGAACCAGCCAAGTCCGGAAACAAAGATCAACATGCTTCTCCATAACTATGAAATGTTTCTCATGAAGGAAAGTGAGTCGATTTCCACTATGCTTGATCGTTTTGCATAAATCATTATTGGATTAGGCAACCATGGAAAGCATATGACGGATAGCGAGAAGGTGAAGAAAATTCTTCGCTCACTACCAAAGGAATGGGACTCACAAGTCACCGCCATTATAGAATCCAAGGATCTAAATCATTTGGAATTCAACGCCTTGGTGGGATCACTTATCAACTATGAGATCATTCTCAAATCCAGAGGAGGTAGAGGTAAGTCACAAAAGTCAATTGCTTTAAAGGCTAATATTTCTTCTCTTGATGAAAGTGATGAAGAAATAGATGAAGAAGAGGATGATGAAGAAATGACAATGTATACCAGAAATTTGAGAAAATTCAAGAGACTTCTCAAAAATCGGAGGAAAGAATTAAATGGTGGAAGACATGGAGAAAGAAAGAGGTTTGCCGTGGAAAGAAAATAAAAGGGGTATGATGAAAAGAAAAGCAATGAAGAATGTTGGAAATGTGGAAAGAGAGGACATCATGCAAGAGAATGCAAGAGTACATCTTCCACATCAAATTTCCAGAAAAATGACAAATACGATAAAGGGAAAAAGAAAACTAGCCTAGTAGCTACTTGGAGTGATGATGAGGAAGCTTACCAAAGCAATGATGAAAACAGCTTGACGCTTATGGAAAATAGCTCATCAAGTGATGATGAAAATGAGGTAACTTTCAATGACCAAGATCGAAGAGATTCTTTTGATGCTTTACAAGCTGATTTTGAAGAAGCTATCGAGATTAACAAAAAATTGAGAAAGAAAATAAGAGAATTGGTTGCTGAAAATAGTGCCTTACATGAGACTATTGATGATTTAGATAGTCCAAAGGAAGATCATTCTGAATGCCTTGTTGAAAAAGAAAATCTTATTTGTGAGCTTGATAGACTTAGAAAAGAATTTTCATATGTGGTTGGAAAATTTACAAATGGAAACGAAAAGTTTGAAAAATTGTTATCGTTGCAAAGATATTCAATTTCTAGACATGGACTAGGATATGATCCTTTTGATAGAGATTGTTCTTTAATATCCAAATTTACTAAGGATGGAAAAATCGTTCAATGTGCTAGATGCTTGAAAGATGGTCATATAGAACTTGTATGCAAAAGTACTAGGAGATGCATTAAAGTTAAGAAAATTTGGGTGTTAAAAGGCACAACACCACCTAATGTGGTTTATATGGCTAACCAAAATGGACCTAAAATGGCTTGAGTACCTATAAGAAGAAAGAACGTTGATATTGTAGGTACAAGCACGGGATGAAAAACTATCAAGCACTTGGTACATAGATAGTAGATGTTCAAGGTACATGAGTGGAGAGAAGAATCTGTTTGCAGAAATCAAACCAAAGAATCAAGGTTATGTCACTTTTAGAGACAACAACAAAGGTAAAGTCATTGGGATTGGTAAAGTGGGTAAGGAACCTTTACCTACCATTGACAATATTTTGCTTATGGATGGGTTGAAACATAACTTGTTAAGTGTTTCTCAACTATGTGATATGAATTTTAATGTTGTATTTGAATCATCACATTGCATGGTTAAAAAAGATGATCATGTTGCTTTCATTGGTTTGAGACATGGTAATACATACATTGTTGATTTACATGATGATAGTTCTTTTAATGAAAAGTGTTTGGTGACATTAGAAGAAAATGTATTTTTATGGCATAGAAAATTAGGACATGCTCCTTTGCCTCTAATTTCTAAGCTTTCAAAAAATGACATTGTGAGGGGATTGCCTAAAATAAAATTTGTTAAAGATTACTTATGTGAATCTTGTTTAAAAGGCAAACATGTTAGAGAATCTTTCAAACCTAAGAAAGAAATTTGCACCTCTAGAATTCTTGAACTTGTTCATATGGATTTGATTGGACCATCTAGACATGCTAGTCTTAGTGGTAAATTATATGTCCTTGTGATTGTGGGTGATTTTTCTAGATTTACTTGGGTGAGATTTCTTGCGAATAAAAGTGATGCTTTTAACGAATTTACCAAGTGGTGTAGGTTGGTTCAAAATGAGAAAAATTTATCAATTGTTGCAATTAGAACCGATCATGGAGGTGAATTTGAATGTGAACCATTTGAAAGTCTTTGCGATAAATACGGAATGGAGCACAATTTCTTAACACCAAGGACTCCGCAACAAAATGGTGTAGTAGAAAGGAAGAATCGCTCTCTTGAAGAAATGAGCAGAACTATGTTGAATGAGTACAATCTTCCTAAAACATTTTGGGCGGAAGCAGTCAATACAGCGTGCTATGTCATCAATAGGGTGCATTTACGAAGAGACAAGAATAAGACACCATATGAGCTTTGGAAAGGTAAGAAACCCAATATTTCTTATTTTCTTCATTTTGGTTGTAAAGTCTTTATTCATAATAATGGAAAGAACAATTTAGAAAATTTTGATTCAAAATATGATGTTGGTGTGTTTATTGGCTATTCAAAATATGATGTTGGCGATTCAAAATTTGATTCAAAATATCATTTTGGCGTGTTTATAATAATAGGACTAAATGTGTTGAAGAAAGTATTCATGTTAAATTTGATGATATGATTTCACCCCCGAGAAAGGTTTGTTTTGATGATGATGCAGGAAGTTCAGGTAATAAAGTTGAAGAAATTGAATCCAAGATTGAGGAATTGAAGTTAGAAGAAGAAAATCATGCACCCAATATTAAAACTTGGGCAAAAGCAAAGAACCATCCTATGGAGCAAGTAATTGGTGATTTAAATGATGGTTTGAGAACCAGGAGAAATATCTATGAGAATATGAGCAATTCAGCCTTCATCTCATTAGTAGAACCCAAGAATATAGAAGAAGCTCTTGAAGATGAAAACTGGCTATTATCTATGCAAGAAGAGCTTAATCAATTCAAGCGAAATGATGTATGGGATTTGGTAGCTCCACCAAAGGACAAGACCATTATTGGAGTCAAGTGGATAAATCGGATAAAATATGATGAAAATGGTGAGGCAATTAAAAATAAATCAAGGTTAGTGGCTCAAGGATTTTATCAAGAAGAAGGCCTTGATTACAATGAGACATATGCTCCTGTGGCTTGGTTGGAGGCAATTAGACTATTATGTGCTTTTGCGTCTCATAAAAGGATCAAATTAAATCAAATGGACGTCAAGAGCGCATTTCTCAATGGATATATTCAAGAGGAAGTCTATGTCAAACAACCTCCGGGATTTGAAGATCATGAACATCCGAATTATGTCTACAAACTCAAGAAGGCACTCTATGGATTAAAGCAAGCACCTAGAGCATGGTATGAAAGGTTAAGTACTTTTCTAACTCAACATGGATATGTTCGTGGTAAGATTGATAATACTTTATTCATTAAACATGTTGATAAGGATATGCTTATTTGTCAAATTTATGTTGATGATATTGTGTTTGGTGCTACTAATGAATTTTTGTGCAAAGAATTAGTGATTTAATGCAAAGCGAATTTGAAATGAGCATGATAGGGGAACTCAAGTTCTTTCTTGGATTGCAAATCAAGCAACACAAAAATGACATTTTCATCCACCAATCTAAGTATACCAAGGAACTTCTTAAGAAGTTTAAAATGGAAGGATGCAAAGTGACAGCAACACCAATGGCAACAAATGTGGTCTTGGAGAAACATGAACATGAAGAAGATGTTGATCAAAAACTCTATAGAGGTATGATCGGCTCTCTCTTGTATTTAACTGCTTCTAGACCTGATATTATGTTTGCCACGTGTCTTTGTGCTAGATTTCAATCTTGCCCTAAGATTTCTCATTTGAGTGCTTGCAAAAGAATATTTAGATATTTGAGTAGAACTGTTAATCATGATTTATGGTATCCTAGTTGTGAATCATTTGATTTGTATGCTTATAGTGATGCTGATCATGGTGGATGTAGGATAGATAGAAAAAGCACTAGTGGCTTGTGTCATTTCCTTGGCTCATCTTTGATTTCTTGGGCTAGTAAAAAGCAAGTTAGTGTAGTCATTTCTACTGCTGAATCTGAATATGTAGCAGCTGGGAGTGCATGTGCCCAAGTTCTTTGGATTAAACATCAACTGCTTGATTATGATATTGTGGTTAAAAATATTCCTATTTATTGTGATAATACCAGTGCAATTTGTTTGAGTAAAAATCCAATTTTGTATAGTAGAACAAAGCATATAGAAATTAGACATCATTTCATCCGTGATCATTGCTTAAAAGGTGACATTTGCTTGAAGCATGTATCATCTAGTGACCAATTAGCGGACATTTTTACTAAACCTCTTAAGGAAGATATGTTTGTAAACATTAAATTGAGACTAGGCATGTGTGATTTAAATTCCTTTGGTTGAATTTGTCTTTAACTACATTCATATATCAAATGGTCAATTATGAGGCAAATGTGCAATTACATCTGAAGATTCCATCATCATGACTTACACTTAGGCTGAAATGAGATTGATTTGGAGTTCTGATTTATTCTAGTCGACTAATGGGTGTCTAAGTCGACTAATTGGTGACTTGTCTAGTAACAAGTCGACTTATATGGATCAATAAGTCGACCTATGTTATACGCAACTCTTTAGACTTGGAGTTATATGAGGATAAGTCGACTTATATAGATCGACAAGTCGACTTATGAAGATCGATAAGTCGACTTATGAGGGAAACAAGTCGACTTATGTTTACACGGAGGCTTTAAAACCTTTTCTTCCCTTTCTTCTCTGCAGACCTATTCTCTCTAAATCTCTGAAATTTCTCTCCTACAACTCGACTTATTTCTTAAATCTCTTCAAATCTTCCTTACCCATCATTTTTCGACCTCCATTATCACAAAACCCCCTCATTTTATCTTCAAATCAACCTTCTTTTTCAAAAACCCCTCTCTCAAACCCTAACCTGCGATTTTCTCCCCTTCTCTCTAAAAATCCATGGCTCCTCAAAAATCTTCAAGGAAAGGAAAAGAAACTGCTCCTCCACAAGGTCCCCGTTTTTACTATAGACCACGAGTTCGTGGGTCTTCATCGAGGGGAGATGCTGCTAGGGAAAATGTTGTGGTTGAACCTAGGTTTGTGTCAAGGGACGCACAAACTCTGTATTACAAGGTGCTCCAAAATGAGGTATCGATTCCTTCAATGAGATTTGACTGGGGTGAGCTAGACCATAGTGAGTTTACTGATGTGTTTGCTGAAATCACAAATCTTGGACTGCGAGATTTTTAGGATTTCATAATGTTATTTATGAAGATGTAGTAAGGGAGTTTTATGCGAATCTCATTGTGACTGGTAGTAATGTTGAGGAGGGAGCTAATCTGACATCCAAAATAAACGGGAAAGAAATTTATCTGTGTGAATCAAATTTGTGTACTCTGTTTCATTTGCCTAGAGGAGGAGTAAGACCTAGAGCATCTTTTACTGGCTTTGATATTTTGAGGAATGAGGCTGGTGATACTGATGAGGAAACCGACAAGAATTTCGGCTATAATGAAGAAAAAGGGGGCTCAGTCGATTATGTTCAGATCATTTCCCTCTCTTTGAGGCTATGGATCTGCCTTTAAATTATCGGTTATTACATTATGCAATCAACAGGGTTGTTTACCCGAAGAAGGCTAGTAATAATCAGATTACTTCCTTAGATAAGGAGATTCTTTGGCACATGGAAGAAGGGAGGAAAATCAATTATCCTAGCTTGATTATTCAAATGATGAGGAAGAAGGCTAGTTTATTACGAGGATAGCTGAAAGGGAAACCAGTCCGGCATAAAGGAATGCCTTATGCTGCTTTGATAACCTCTCTCTCTCAGTTCCAACGGTGTGATCTGAATTCCTATGCTCATCTTCCTTATCCTCAGAGTTGGAGATTCACGCCTTATAACTTGAGAAGCATGAAGCTGGTAAAAACAGTTGAAAAAGGTTGGGTCTACTCTTATCATGTCGAGAAGCTTGGTTTGACTTTAGAAGGTGAGCAGGTACCTCCGAGGCAACGATCTAAGAGGGCAGCGGATCGTTCAAGTAGCTCTCGACCTAGCAATGTGCAAAGAAGTGAGGTAGCTCATGAGGAAATTGCTGAAATTAACGAACAATTGGATGATATACATGATCGCATCGATGGTATACAGACTATACTTCATGGGTTTGCAAAGAAAATGTATGCACAACACCGAATGCTTAAGAATATTTTTAAGAAATTAGGTTGTAAGCATGATGACTCTTCATCATGATGTGTATTGCTTTTGCCTCGACCAACATTTACCCTTATGTTTTCAGTGTTTGTGGTGCTTTTTGTGTTAGATTGATATGTCTTGAGTATTGTCTTTATTTGTGTTTGATACTGTGTTTGTTTATAAACTTCATTTGAGACTATTTTTTTCCTATTGATTTTTTATTATGACAAAAAGGGGGAGTAAAATTAGAAATTGATATCTGGTCACAGTCATTTGATTATGGTCACAGTCATTTGATTAAGGGGGAGTGAAAATTGTTTGATTTGCGACTATCTTGCTTTCTATTAAATTCATTGGTTTATTAATTAAGGGGGAGACAAACTAACCATCAAGACAAGAGATTAAAAACCTTGATCAAGTTTCATGTTTTTCAAATTTCTTTTCAATTTCTAAATATTTTGTCATTATAAAAAAGGAGGAGATTGTTGGACCAATGGTGGTTGAAAAATTAAATCCCTTTATGTTTTGATAATAATAAAATATCTAGAATTAGTTAAGAAATTATTTCAGGTATTTTGGGATTATTATTCAATGAAAGAATTGTGCAAATCAAGATGGGCAAGTGATAAATCATTGAAGAATCAAGTTGGGAGTTTCCTTATAAGTGACAAAGACATTAATTATGAGGATTATTGAAGATTTGGTTGAATGTTACCGTTGAAGCCAACATAAGTCGACTTGCACAGCATAAGTCGACTTATACATCAAGATCTGAACAGCATAAGTCGACTAGAAAAGCATAAGTCGACTAACATATGAATATATGTCAACACAAGTCGACTAACAGTACATAAGTCGACTTATCGATGACCACAAGTCGACTTACATAGCACAAGTAGACTTATAGAAGAGCGGAGATGCAATTTTACGTAAAATGTTGTCACCAGTCGACTTATACATGACGACAAGTCGACTTATGGGTATAGCAAATTAATTCCAACAGTCCAATTAGCTACAAATGGAAAGGAGGATGTTAAGGAACGATTACAACAATCATACAACGGCTAGAAAGGCTTCTAACAGCTATTTTTCTTCAAGTATAAAGGGTGGATGGTTTATGAAGAGACTACTAATGTTCTACAAGTGAAAATACTCTCCTATTGCTCCAAAATTGCTCATTATTGTTCTTATCTTATTATACTATTGCATTGAGCTTTGTTCTTCAATCTTTATATTATTTTTCTTATAATTTGAGTGACTAGTGAAAGATCACATGTGAGGTAGGATTTGTGCCGGAAAACAAATCGGGTGTAAAGGTTGCTTGAGCAGGAAATCAAGTGGAATTGTAAGAAGTTCACACTCAACTAAAAAGTGTGCAATAAAGTGGTTTGCAAAATCCTAAGTGGGAGCTTAGGTAGAGGACGTAGGTCTTAGCACCGAACCTCTATAAAAACAGTGTTTGCTCTTCTTCCCTACTCTTTACATTTAATTTTGATTAAATTGTTTTTGTGTGAATTAACTTCTGATTTTATTGTAGAAAATTACAAAAAGCTTAAAGATCTATTCAACCCCCCCTTCTAGATCGTTTACAGAAAGAAGAAAGCATGTATAGTTGTCTCGGATTTAAAATGACATGGGATCAAGAAAAAAGCTATAGCCTTCGGTTTTAATAACGTTATTTCATAACTATTCATGGTTCTATGTTGGTTCTTTATAAAGAATCATATGAAGTTGTCGCTATGTTTATCAGAAGAGGTGAAGCCAAAACTGAAGAGCTGAAACACGTCGCACGAAAACTTATTCTAGTTAGAAAATTTGTTGTTAAGATGAAGAACAAGAGTGCATCATCTTCTTTATCATCACAAAAAATTGCAAAAGCTTATACTCAAAGCAGAAGTTCTACATGTTGCTTTTAGTAAGTATGGCTATATCCATAATACTGTTATTTTCTTCGTACTTCTTTTTCTTTTCACAGTTTTCATATCTCTCCATCATCACACATAGTTTCTCTATTTTATTATGGGTATGATGTTATGGGCAAGAGAGAAGAGAAATCCCAAAAGCAACATATAAATATGAAAACAAACCTAGAGATATTACAACACCAATGAAGACGTAGAAGACAACGTAGTCGAAAGAAAAACCTGAATATGATTTATTTTTGTGAAAAAAGCATTTATGAAAATTTGTTGTTAAAAATCACGAATACGTTTTTTTACGTTTTTGTAAAATAGTTGTCGTTTTTTATTTTAAAAAACGAAATATACAAATATATTTAACCAAACATGATTTTAAGAATCATTTCTTAATTTTAAAAAATTACAACAAAATTAAAAAAGTGAAACCAAACGGCCCTTAGATATTCCTTAACTTTTCTTTGCAAATTGTAACATTTGTAATTATATTGTATTTTATCCTCATATTATTCATGTGTTTTTGTTCATGTTAATAAGAATAATAAAATAATAATAATTAATAATAATAATAACAATAATAATAGAAGAAGAAGAAGAATAAGAAATTTACTAATAATAAAGAAATTAATAATAAAATAATTGCTAATTACTAATTAATAAGAGTTAGAATGATAAGAAAATTAATCATCATCATCATCATCGTATTTTGATATTTTTGTTAATTATTTATTTATCATTCAAAGTTTACATTTTCAAATTAAACATCGACATAAAAATTCTTTAGCAATAAACTAAACTAAATAATATTCATTCTATTATATTCCTCGTCTATTCTATTCTTAAGAATAATCATTCCAATATATTCCAACACGTGAATCAAACAGGTCGTTCAAAGGGGTCAATATATGCACCTTATGTGCATATGTGTGCCCTCAAATATACAAATCAACCTCATTGATAGGTAATCGTCTAATGCATCATGCATCCAAAATGTGTTTAATGTCTCAATACAGTCTGATCACAAAAGTAAGAGGAAAACTACGAAGTCTCTCGGAATAAACTACGTAAATAATAATCCAAGTACAAGAAATCGTTGCTTCTAAATAACATAAAGAACTTAGTAGCAATATGGACATCCACAATGAAAAAAAGAAACTAGCTACTCTTTGCTTGTGGAGTGGTACTCTCTAACCGTGATGACTCAGAAAATTGTGAATCGAAGATTAATACCATTTGCTTAAGAAAAGAATAGCATAGAATTCATTGTGATGAAGAGATGATTTTTCGAACTATTGAAGTCATTATTAGCATCTAAAATGACAACAACAAAAGATAAATCACCATGCTCAAATCGAGTTTCACCTAGAAAATGCACAAATTAGAGACAAACCAGGGCGTGAGACTAAAGGAGAGCAGAGAGTTGCAACCTGTATGCAAGAAGCGGGGAGATAGACGAGAAAATAGAGCTACAGTGTAAAGAGACAGAGGAGAAGGAGAGAACTGAAATGAGAGTCTAAACCCAGAGGAGAGGAGACAGGAAAGGAGAGGAGGCGAGCTGCGTTTTTGGGTTTTACTGGAGCAAAATTTCATTTCTTGGAAACCAGAAAGAAAGAATGTCGTACAAGCAACATGGGATAAAGATACTCTTCTATAACAGTTCAAAGATAAAATCAAACTGTATTCTAATGAGGACATCGACACTTTTTAGTCTGGAATGCTTCCAAAAAGCACGCACAACAATAAATTGAACGCCTACACATAACATCAAGTTAGTTCTGTGACTCATTCCAGCATGGAAGGAACTAACATTACAGTCGATAGAATTTGTCTACTGCATTCCAAATATAATTGAATTGGACACTCGAGCCTTTTACACTTCAAAAAGGCAAGGGAAACAAATATTTTACTTCTGTTAACAGATTGACAATCATTTGAATGGCACAAAAGTATGATGAATCCCATCTGCATTGCAATCAACATTGTATGAATATACTCCTTACCCTCTGCAACAGTTAAAGCGATATAAGTTATATGAACTTTGCCTGCATGTGCAAAAATCGGTTTCCACTAAGGAATAGGTGTAGATCTTTCATTAAGAAGAAAACAAAGCTTCTGCTAGTAATGAGCTAATCACTCTCCCATGACTCATCTATCTCTTTTGGTGTTTTAACCTTCTTGGGAATATGCATTTTATCTTGCTTTACGTTATAATCTTTGTTTTCACCTTCCCCATCATTATACCTCACTTTGTTGTATGGTTCAAGTCTTTCCTCGGCATCCCATGTTTGAACTTCTGAATCACTGTTATCATCTGGCTTATCATACGCTATATCATCTTCGTCAACATCACTCTCGATGTCATTCACCCTAATAATCTGATCTCGCTTCCTGGAATAGTTCTCCTCTTCATCACTGTCACTCCTGAAATCATCAGTTGACTTAGCTCTTGATGATCTCGGGACACTTTCTTCCTCATCATCTGATTCCCACATTGCATTATCAAGGTCACTTAGCATATCGTCTGATTCCGAACCTTGTTCAACCTCTTCTGGACTGAACTTTGCGTTAACCCTTTGATTGATACCTTTGTTACTTTTCCCCTTAGTACTCCCATTTCTTTTGCTTTGTAACTCTCCAGATCTATTACCATGGGCGCATGCTTTATCAGAGAAATCACTCTCACTTTCAAGATCACTAGCATCCCCAACATCAACAGAGTCCCACTCATTCTCACCTCCAGAATGATCACTACTATGATATATCTCAGAGCTCTTCTTGTCACGCACATCCCTCAAAATCCTTGCTCCTTCATCCTCAGCATCAGAGTCTTCATCTCTATACATTTCATGTCTTCTCCTTCCACCAAAATCTTCTCTGTTCCAATACCTAATCTTGCCAAATTCTTCTTTTTCTGCAGCTTCTTCTTCATGAAACTCTTTGTCTGCTGCAGCCTCTATCTCTGCTATAAACCTGTCTAGCTCCTCCTGGTCGCTGTCAGCATGTGGTTCAGAATGTTCCAAGTTACCAATGGGCTCTTCTATCATTGCGGTGTCCCCTTGGAATACATAAGGACTTCCTTCTTTCTTGTCAATAGCATTGAAAAATGTGGCAGCTACTCTCTGAATGCTTGCCATGGCAACTGGATCCTCAGGATTTACCCCCATTCTCCTAAGTTGCTGCTCGATTTTCTTGATATTTAGTTTCTGAGATTCAAGGGCTTGCTCAAATCTTGCTTTGAACAATGCCTGTAAAAAATAACAAGTTATGCCATAATCTACAAATCTTCATGGCTCTGCATCAAAGGTAAACTCTCCTCACTCATAGAACATATACAGACTCACATCTGAAGGACGTAGCCCTTTAAAATTAAGTCTTCCAATAATAGGATAATATCCATTACAGTCTTGCACAATTTTGTCTTAACCATAAATTTTCAGTCTGTATGCCAAAAGGTATAAGAACAAGTGACTATATTTACAACAAAATTTTCACCAGCACAACTGCTACACTTCCACCGCATAATTAACAGTAAATGAGATCAGCCACTTATGTTCACAGTTTAACAAGGTAAATATATCATACTTCATTCTTGAGGTAAATTCATTTGAGGGAGAAAGACAATATCAAAATAAGTGGAAATTGACAAAAATTTGCTCACTCACCTTTCTTTTTGTAAGGGTGTTTATGGGGATCAAATTCTTTGGCTGGCGATAGTTTCTTCCTCGAAACATGATGATAGTTTTCACATTGTGAATATCTACCACAATACCACCACTTAGTCTTACTAACATCATTGCCATTTCCTTGATCTTTTCTTTCGGGAAGTTATCACAATGCACTTGCACAGTCTCATGAAACTTCCAGTGAAGATGCATATTTTGAACAACACCTCCGAAGACTCCCCGAGTACCAACTATGACATAATTTTTATTTCTAAGACCAATCATTCTATATGCATGAAGTTGCTCAGGGGTCAATGGCTCTGGATCATGAATAGGGGGTGGTAGCTCAGGTAACTCGTACTTTTTAAGCTTTTGCAGAAGCAATGCAACCTTTTTCTTGGCCTGCAGTGATCAATAATTTATCACTAATTATATAAGGAGTAAAAGCAACAAATCAAACTGCAATATGAAAACAGTTATAGAACAGATATCAGTGTAGGACCTTCAAAGACACTCTAAATAAATGAAAAAATTATTAACATTAACCATCGTTTGTCCCCATAATTAATTCCAAGTAAACAGAAGATCGATGATACATTGGAAACAAAAGTCAGCTCCAAGCCATTGAATTTTGTGTAATTCAATACTTGTCCAAGATCTCAATAGTTTTTGAAGCTTTCAACAATGTTCCATTACAAATGTTTAAAGACATAAATGTGAATTAAAACCCTAAAATTTGAAATTCTCCTGCCATTATCAGCGATCTTCCTTATGACTAGACTTATAATAAGACCATTCCATCAGGGAAAAAAAGAAAAGGCTAGTGAAACCAACCATTCATCATGAACAAACCTACCATTACCAATCACTGCATCAACTCATTAACCATTATTAAAACACTATTATGATTATTATTACAACATACTCTCTTGAGGTTGTAAATCAGCCTCTCCTCATCGGTCATCAATTTCTTCTTCAGCTTTTTGGCTCTTCTAATCTCCTTCAAAGTTTTACTGGACTCTTTACGCATCCGTCTCTCCACCTTGCTTCTCATGCTCCTCCCTTTTGAAGTAGACATGAAGCGGCAGTGATGATCCAATGGTGACAGAGAAGAAGGAAACCCCTCTTTATAACTAAATCTTTGTTCTGTAACCCCATTGATACAAACGAATTTTAGAACAGCACCCTTCAACAAAGTCGCATTCCTGCAATTCAACAAATGAAATCCACTTAAATTGGCCATAAAAACCAAAAGGAAGACGATTCAAATAACAAAACCTTAAACAATAGCATACGGGAAACCCATTATTGTCACTCATTGTAATACTAGGAGCTAAAGAGCAGAACATTGAAATGAGTTACCTGCAGGGATTGGATTGGAAGAGGGAAGGGAGGGCCTTGAAGCAATGCCTTCGGAGGTTTCTTGCAGCAAACATCCAATCTTCTTAGCTGCTTGCTTAGCTAATAAAGTTAAGTTCTTTATACTTTGTAGCTTATGTTATGCTCAATGCTTCAACCGGATTCCGGTATCTAACACCCGTAAAAATGGAAACAATTCAGTGATGAACACAGAACAAACCGCCGTTTTGGCCAAATAAAAACAAAAGAATAAGTTGATATATTCAAAATTTCATCTACCTTCAAAAAACCTAAGGCAAAAGTTACATAACCCAACTGGCTAAACTAAAGGAAAAAAATAGCGTAAGTGGGGGACAACGGCAAGGAATGGACGACGGCGAGACGATGAAAGTATCGTCAAAACTCAAAACTTGGAGCAACAACCTTATGGGTCTGCGTTATCTGCTTTGAATATGTTGAAACGACGTTGTTTATGGGACAGTCGGAAAATATAATAAGAGAGATAAGAGGTTAAAGAGTTGAGAGCTAGTGCTTAATGCAGCAAAAATTCACAAACACATCAAACACCAGACAGCATTTGACTCAATTTTAAAATTTTTTAATTAAAAATTACCATATATTTTCCCAAGTATAATGCCACCATTATTACTTTTTAAAAATAATAGAACTGATAAGCAACATAATTTTAAATATATAAGTATTAATTCAGTTAAAATTTTAAAATTTTTAATAAAATACATTTCAATTCAAAAATGTAAATTTAAAATAAAAAGGGATAACATATTTTAATATATCATACGTTTTGAGTTTTTTAGTACAAATTTTAAATTTATATTTAAATAACCAAAATTTTATTTTAGAGATTTTGGTTTCACTTATGTTTATCAGTTGTAGATTTTAGTTTTATTTTCTGTTTTAATATATATTTTCTTTCAAAAAACTTTTTATTATTTATATCGATGTAATTATATTTTTATTATTGATGATAATTACATATTAGATAACATTTAAAGATAATTATTTTAATTAATTAAATTTATTATAACCTTTTATATAATATTTACTTATAAATTTTAAATAAAATTATTCTATTTTTAATAAATAATTTTAAAGTAAATTTTATTTTAAATAAAATTTAATTATTTAATCAACTTTTATTTGAAATTTATATATTTTGAAGATATTTTAATTTATTCACAATTTTATTAATAATTAATATTATATTATATTATATTATTCATGATTCTTATTAATAATTAATATATCAAATAATTAAATAATATATATTTAGTTGACTCTAAACCAGATTATTAAAAAACAAAAATCTTTGAAAGCAAAAATATAAAACTGAAAACAAAACAAAATCAATCGACCATTAACTATTTATTTTAAGCGATAATTTTGTTAATCTAACAAACATAAATTTTTTTATCCATAATGTATAGGCATTCATTAAAAAAGTAATTGCGAACTAATTATTCACATAGAATAAAATATCAACCTCTAAACCTCTTTTACATATTGAATTGTGTGATCTAAAACATATCAATAATTAGAAACAATTAGTTTTATGTGAATATTTACAATAAAGTTGTTTAGTAAATAAATTTAAAATATTAAATAAAATTAATGGTTTAATTGAATTGTTAAAGTTATAAAATTAATAACTAAAAATTTTAAAACTTTAACATTAAATTGAAAAAAACAAAAAATTGGATATCTTAAAATAAGAATGATAATAGATTTGGTCAGGCAAAAACTCTCTCAGGACCATTTGACCTTGTATGAGCCCTAATTGAACTTATTATTTTTTAAAAACTTCAAAACAATTTTGTTTTATCTAGAGATGGCAATGGGTCGAGCCGGCTCTGAGCCAAGCCTAGCTTGGCTTGACCTGACTTGACTCAGGTCGACAGGGTCGGAGTTGTTTAGCCTATGGCTCAATTAGGTCCGATTTATCATTTTAAAAAAAAATTAAAAACGAAGTTGTTTTTTACAAAACAACTTCGTTTTGTCACTTTTGGTCACCCTGGCCCGAGCTCGACCAGTGGGCTGGTTAACATGATTTTGAACTATTAATTTCGAGTTAGGTTGAGTTGAGCCTAGGCAGGATTGTCATCCCTGATTTTGTCATTGCGTTTAGGGCCTAGAAAACTAGGTCGTATGCCCAATAAACCTTAAGCCTGATTTGTTAACTTTGACGCCCA
Source organism: Erythroxylum novogranatense (assembly GCA_029891385.1). NCBI lineage: Eukaryota > Viridiplantae > Streptophyta > Magnoliopsida > Malpighiales > Erythroxylaceae > Erythroxylum > Erythroxylum novogranatense. The sequence continues at coordinate 17,489,179 of CM057234.1, read as the reverse complement.
GTTAACCTTAGGTTGTGCCTAATTGTCAAGCCTAATCTTACTCCGTTCAAACATGAATCATGTATGAAAAAAGATGAATAATTGTATCTTTTACACTTTGGCCTTGTTTGGCAAATAGTTTATCAGCTATTTTTTGGCGGATTAAGATATATTTAATTGTTTGACCACATCAAAAAATTAATAATCATGTTTGGTAATCAGTGGGTTGGGTTGGCGGATTGAACTCAATCTGCTATTTTTGAAAACATTACTAGAGAAGGTGTCCCCCGCCGTCCAAGTATTGTGTCATTTGGTCTGCCAGGGTGAGGTTGCGACTCGAACCCCTGACCAAAGGGTTTTGTTGGCCTCAGGGCCACGCCTCTTACCCGAATCCAGACATAACAGCCCAAGGGTCAATCGGTCCATCTTTCAAGGATCAGTCTTATACCTTTTGGATATGCCAGGCCCAAGCCCAGTCAATACATCCACAGCTCGTTCGTAGGTGGAAGTCTCTCATGTAGACGTAAAGACTTAAACCTAGCTCCTGCTCCATATATAAGGTATAATTATGCCATAACAGAGGTACGTAATCATAACCATAGCCTTCTTCGTTCATAGCGATCCCACCTACACCAAAAAGACTGACTTGAGCGTCGAAGGGGCTTATCGGGAAACAACCCCCGACGTGCCTTCTTTGTTTTGCAGGAATCTTCAAGTCGAAATTCTCGTGTTCAGCAGTCGATTCCATAGATCCAAACGACAACGTGCAGCCACGCCAGAATCAGGCTGAATTTGGAGAGGGGAGCTCAGTGGTAAGAGGCGTGGCCCTGAGGCCAACAAAATCCTTTGGTCAGGGGTTCGAGTCGCAACCTCACCCTGGCAGACCAAATGGCACAATACTTGGACGGCGGGGGACACCCTCTCTAAAAAGTGGTAAGAGGCATGGTCCTGAGGCCTACAAAACTTTTTGATCAGGGGTTCGAGTCGCAACCTCACCCTGGCAGATCAAAGGACACAATACTTGGACGGCGGGGGACACCCTCTCCAAAAAGGCGCCTTTTTGGTTTGGGTGGGACTCGCACCACCACACCTAGAGGTTTGTCCCTTTGGTGTGCAGGTCTCCGACGTCAGAGTTCTGAGTCGAACACTGTGACCTCGAGTTTTGTTGGGTGCAGACCCACGCCAACACCACCGGTTACGTAGCTCAGTGATGTTAGGCGTGGGTCTTGCACCCAACAAAACCTTGAGGTTACAGGTTCGACTCCCGCAAACCCTCGCACGTCGGAGACCTGGAGATCAAAGGGGACAAAACCTCTATGTGTGGTGGTGCGGGTCCCACCCAAACCAATTACTATAAGGAGTGTTTTCAAATAGCGACTGGAAAATTAAGGAACAAAAAGACGGTTGTGTTCAAAAGTTATTACAAACTACTAAAGAGATAGAAATAGAGATGGATAGAGATAGAGATAGAAATAGAAATAGAAATATAGATAAAGATAGAAATAGAAATAGAAATAAAGATAAGTTTATCCTATTATGATAAAAAATTTTCATTTTTTAAATCGCACATACAAATTTAACTTTATTAGTAGCTAACACCTAAAATCGTGAGATTAATAGTGTATCAACCGACAAGGTTAACTAGTAAGTAAGTTTTTATGTTATTGTTTGTCTCTCTCTTTGATCAGTCTTCCCATATTTCTCAACGCCTCCAAATTCTTCATTAACTTTGTTTCATAACATGGCCTTGTTTTGATTTTAATAGTAGCACCTAAAATCATGAGATTAGTAGATTTCCATAAAGGGTGTATTAACCGACGAGATTAAAGACTTGTATGTAAGCTTTTTTGTTATTGTCTGTATCTCTCTTTGATTAGTCTTCCCATATTTCTCAACACCTACATTCAATGTGTTAATGTCCTCGTATAAGTTTGAAGCCCGGTCCATCGTTGGAGGACACACCTATGTTGGCATTCATACGAGCTCTTAAAAGATATTCAAAAGAACTAAAAATCAACCCCATCTTCACAACAACCTACCATTATTAACCCGCCATGGATACTTTTTAGGAGTTTTAGCACAAGCACTTCTTCCTAGTAACCAAAAAATTTTCAAACTCTTTTAAAAATTTGTGAGCTTGAGTCTTTAATTCAAAAGCTAAGAAAGTTGCAAGGGCATAACCTTTCAACCCTTCTTCAACGACATATCACCAACTATATATATTCGGGAAAAATAGAGCTACTGTTATTGTTGCTCTAGTAAGATTCAACAAGGATGTGTTTGTGGATTTGGTCCCAATGGATTCAGGAGTTCTAGCCTTATTATCACTAGGTTCATGTTGCGACTACGGAATGCATTTGCGAGATAGTGTATCATCGAAGGAAAGAAGCGATAGAGGCAATACTAGAACAAAGATTGATTAAGAAACTGTTTGAGTTGTAGAGATCAATTCATGGAGTTCTAATTCGTCTAATCTATTTATCTTGTCACCTCTCTCTATACTTTTTCTTATCTAGAGTTGTATAATACCAAATTCTTCGTTCTATAACTTAGTAGAGAAAACTGAGATTTTTTTTCATATTAATATGAACAAAAATTCATTGCCTCAGGTTACGACTAGCATTAGATTTTACTTCTCAAAGATAAATATACATACCAACAAGAAATTGGAGATTTTCCATACTATGCTTCTCACTCTCAATTTCTTACTCTCTACTTATCTATGCCAGGATACTTCTTCAAGTTCATATGGCAAAATTAGAATTCCAAGTACAAGTGTTCCATCCCCAATAAAAAAATGATCTTATGTAGATCTCAAAAACTCTACTTAAAAACCTCTCTTGATCTTTTCCGAATCTCTTATGTTGATTACGCAAAAAAAAACACTAATCATTGCTTACCCTGGTTTTTGTTCTCCATCAAGTAACTACATCTATCGTTCACTTCTATTTGTTGCTTATCCTAGCCCTCCACAGCCCAACTCACTCATCCCCTTCAACTGCTTGAAGGAACACTTTCTAAGTTCAACATTTAGGTGTAACCGAAATCACTTTAGTTAATGAGCAGGGACTTGAAAGTTCTTATCCGTGTTTATTACTGAAAGATCTTTAAAAGCTTAAGAATTTCATCCAACAAGTCTAAATTGTTCACACTACAACCTGATTCACAAATGTTCACTGAAGTATGATGAAAACCAGGAATATGAACTTAGGACTAGGATCTCCTTTGGCATTTGTGATCATGTTCCTAAACACTTTAAGATCAACGAATACTTAAACTAACTATAGGAGTCATCAAACTTCTACTGGTTACTTATTTATTTATTTGATGCAGAAAACAAGGTCGTTTCTATAGTTGGATCATTAATGCATATTGGTAATGTCCTCTATCTATTCTCAAGCACTATGGTTGTAGCCATTTCCATCATTTTCTGATGAAAGAAACTTTGTTGAAGCATGCATAATAGATGTTTATGTGATTTTTGCTTCTTTGGGTGTACAAAAATACTGTGATGTGAAATCGTCATTACAGTTTTATTTCAAAATGGGATTGGCATTATTCTTATGTCATGGGTATTTCAGTCATATTAAATGAGACATTTGACAGTTCTAGATGAGGGAAGACATGGACAAGGAGATATGTACTAAATGGAGGACATGTTTCTTTGGGTAAACAACGTTGCTTTTAATGTTTCATACCCAATGACTAGTCCTCGGATAAAAAAAGTGAATAAACCTCCTTATTCCAGAGCTATGACTATGCCTTAAGAAAGGTCTAATAAGGCGGAAAATATATTAGTCAAGCTCATTTCCCAATCAATCTCCTAACCATGTCCATCCTAAGTTGCCTAACTATGATGATATAGAATACATATACTTTTATGATTCTTGTAATACCTTTCCTAAAAATCTAGAGTTGTATAATATGTCTTTCATTCTCTTGACTACAGTTTACTTGCATTGCAAATTACAAACACTGTTTCACAATTTATGTCTAGTTCTTTCCAAAGGAAATCAATGTTATTTGATCACATCCAAGTTTTCTTTTATCTTTGTTATGTTGATTTATCTTCCATTTGATTTGTTGTTTTCTAGAATGGTCTTAACTCATTTTCACATTTTCATTTTTGACTTTTCTTTTTTCGGATAATTATTTGATTTGATATATATAAGCTTGTGACATTATGATGATTTTGCATAGTACTATGATTTGATTTGTATCAGGTCACACTTGCAAAAATAATAACCAAATTAGCTAGTTAAATATGATTCACAAGCAAAATTTTCGTTTTTAGTTTTTCTTCCTTTTTTTAATAATGATTTGATTTGTATGAACTAGTAAAACCAATTGCAAATTGATTAAATAGTATATAATCTTTTCTCAAGTTATATGATTAGATGACACCATGCCAAAAAGGAAACAAAGGAGAAAGTTAAAGGGGAATGATATAGGTAAGGTTCATTGGTCAAAAGAAACACTTCTTTTCTTTTGCGACACTTGTAACCAATCTATTCAAAGGAGTAAGAGAAAATATGGTAAAGTTATTTGTCAAAGGTCGCTATGGAAGAAGGTGGAGGAAGAGCTTCAAGAAGCGAACAACTTACCATAGGATAAAAATAAACTTAAAAATAAGTTTGATTGGATGAGAGCTAGATGGAGCCTTTCGAAACAGTTGAAAAGGAAAGAAACAGGATTAGGATGTGACTATGACAAAGGAACAATCGATGCCAGTGAGGAGAGATAGACTTGGAAGATTAAGGTTAGCCTTTTTGCCCTCATTTTAAGTTATTTTCCTTTACTTTAATGCTAAATAGTTAGTTAAATAATTTATATTTAAGTTATTTACATTTTTATAGGAGAATATCAATATTAAAACATTTAAAGAGGAAGGACTTGAATCTGAGCTTGAATGTAAGTTGGATAAACTTTTTAGATGTTTGGCTTGAGGGGAGATTATATTTTATATTGTGGTTGACCCTCCACAAAGACAACGAAAAGTTGAGAAAGTATATGTTCCTTCTCCATCTCATAATTATAATGTTCATCATCAACTGTCAGGTTATCATAACAATGCTAGTGTTCTAAACAATTATCATATGACTGGTGATTGGGAAGAGTTATGGAGCAAACCTACCCCGACCCCTACATCTACTCCCATCGCTAACCCTCAAGCTATATATGATGAAGTGAGTGATAAAAGAAGATGCAAAAGGGTTTTTGAGAGTGATTTGTCACAAAGTAACAAGAGTGTAAGAACTGACTCCACTAAAAAGGTAGTAGGATCTCCAGCAACATATAAGAGGCTAGACAACATGATGCAATTCATTCCTATTATGAAAATGTTGAACACGATGACTATTGGTACATCACAGAGCACTAGTGTTAGTGCATCATATTATAATGTTACAAATGTTATAGGAAAACTATGTGCTTTGCCTGGTTTAGAGGCTAGTACCCCTAAATTTTTTCTTTTTTGCATGTTGATTGAAGATTCACAAAGAAGGTCTATTTTTTCAGTTTACCAAATGATACGAAGAGAGTTGAATATATACAGTTTATATATGAGCATGAGGAGCATAAAAAACATCAAACATAGTTTCTCTACGTTACTATGTTTAGTTTACTGTTCTTATAATTTGTGCACTTATATTGACATTGTGTGCTTTGAGACATTATGAACTTGGTTATCTTATCTTATTATATTATATTATCTTATTGGTAATCTATAATTTTATCGTGTTATATTATTTATCTATTAATACTTAGACATACAAGTGTCACGTTTATTTAGAATATAATTTTACTTGTTGATTTATAGGTATGGATGATAATGTTATGCAAATTATGCAACTTCTACAAATTAAGCAATTTCTGGACAATGAGAATGAGTTTTGGGATTTGATGGCTTATTTAGCAGTTTATATGGGTGAGTATTTTTTGAACCATATATACATGGAATCATGCATGACTTCCTATCTAACAGGAGAACTATGGATGAATAAAGTGTTGAATGGTCATGAAAAAGGGTGTTTTAATATATTTAGGACGAATCCAAATACATTTTGTCAACTATGTATGGTTTTGGAAAATAATTATGGCTTGAAGCCTTCGGATAGGATGTCAATTTTGGAGAAAGTGAGTTTATTCGTATATGTCCAAAGTAAAGGTGCCCTTAATAGAAATACCCAATAACGCTTTCAACATTCTGGTAAAAATATGAGTAGAGTTTTTAAAGAAATTTTGAGTGCCATGGATGGATTTTCAAGAGATATACTCATACCAATTGATCCCGAATTTAAGGAGATCCCATTACAAATTGCCAATTATACTAGATATTTGCCACATTTTAAGGTAATTGAACACGTTTCCCCTCCCCTTTCATTATATTTTTTGTTACAAATGATTATTTTATCATCTTATAATTATTTTTTTATATTAGAATTGCATTGGAGCTATTGTGGTACACATATAGAGGTAGTTGTTACAGAGGAGGATCAAATGCGATATAAGGGACGGAAAGGAATAACAACTACAATTGTACTGGTAGCAAGTGACTTTGACTTATTATTCGCGCATGTTTTAACAGGTTGGGAGGGATCAACACATGATTCTCGTATTTTCCTTTATACAATCGGTAATCCAAGACTCAAATTTCAAAAACCACCAATATGTAATTTTAAGATTTGTAGGATTTGTTATTCATGATTTAGACTTTTTATGATATAATCTATATTGATTATATTGCCTCTATGAATACTCAGGTAAATATTATTTGGTTAACAAAAGCTATCGAAAAAGAGAAGGGTATTTGACACCTTATCCAAAGATAGGGTATCATTAATCGGAGTTTTATATTGTAAATTCAAGAGGATCTCGAGAAGTTTTTAATTGAGTCAATTCTTTATTGAGAAGTTATATTGAGTGGGCTTTCGATGTTCTTAAAGCTCGATGGAAGATATTTGAGAAAATGCCTAAGTATTCATTGATGAATCAAAATAAAATAATTTGTGTAGTTTTTTGCGCTGGATAATTATATTAGAAGAAGCACAATTGGAAACCCGACTTTTGATATCATTGATCAAGATCCTGAATTTATACCTTCAGATATAGTTAAAGATGTTGAAATTAACTATACACAAGAAGGTGTTGAAGAACTAAGAACTCAGGAGATGACAACTATTTATGATAATATTGTTTCTAAATTAATGACAGTTAGATGTCGTTCTTAGATTATTATAAATCTTTGCTTTAAATTATGATGTTGACTTGACTTTAAAAAGTATATATAAGGACTTAAATATTATATCTTTGTATTTTTGAATATTTTCAAAATAATTTAGATAGAGTAAAAGTCTTCATAAGTCATTTTATACATAAATAGTTAATACTAAATAATTAATTTTATCAAACATTTTAAATAAACAATTGATATTATCGGTAGTCAAATAAGCTATATTAATCGCTACTAGTTAATCGTTGATAAAATCAGCTAATAGCTAATGCAATTAGTTAATTCTCAAATAAAAATTGGAAGAGAGGAAAAGATAATGAAAGAAATAAAATACATAAAAAGTTATTCTAAAGATTGCATCTTTTATTAAATAATCAATATCTATTTATAATAGCTTGACATGAACATGGAATGAGAAAAATTAGGAAAAAAATCCTATTAACAACATGAAAGAAGGAAATCAAACCATCCACTAATCTGATTAAACTACCCACTAACTTGATTAAACTACACACTAACTTGATTAAACTACCCACTAATTCAATGTAAGTTTTATGTTTTAAAATTAAGGAACAACAATGAATAATAAAGAGCCATGAAATAGAGAGAAAAATGCCTAAAACATAGACCATGATCAGTTCCTCTATCAGCATAAACGTGCAACGCAAAAAGAAAAAACATGCAAACATCTGGTAAAATGAATCGTCTGTCATAACCTGCAGGCCATGCTTCACTAGCCTAGCTTCGCCTTTTTGTCTTGATGCATGCTAGTAACGCACGACTGTGTACTAAGTTGTGCGTTTCTTCAAAAGTTTAGGTTTCACACACATGGCCATGCACACATAACACATGGCATGTGTTTCTTTAGTTTTGAATTTTGCACTAATTTTATCACTCCCCCTTAGTGCAAACTCACCATCAACAACTCCAGAAGCCTCTCTAGAGTATTGAAACTTTGGTTTCACCAAAGCCTTGGTAAAAATATCAGCTACTTGATCATTGGTATTTTCGTTCACCAACTTAATTTCTTCACTCAACACCTTCTCACGAACAAAATGACAACAAACCTCAATATAATCTGTTCGTGCATGAAAGATAGGATTTGATGCAAGCTTGATGGTACTCTCATTATCACATTTGATTTGCACAATATAATCAATCTCAGACACCATATCTTCAATCAACCTTTTCAGCCAAGTACACTATTGTGTAACCATAATTGAAGCTACATATTCTACCTCTATACTTGATAAAACAATGATGTTTGGTTTCTTGCTGCACTAAGAAACCATTGTTGAACCTGTACTGAAATAATATCCTGTAGTTGAATGGAGATCATTGGTATCTGCTGCCCAATTTGCATCAGTGAATCCACTCAAGAAGAAATTATCACATCTTTTATACTAAAGTCCATAGCTAAGAGTTCCTTTGATATAACATAAAATCCTCTTAGGAACATCAAGATAGGGAGTCCTAGGTTCCTGCATAAACTGTGAGACAATTCCAACAAAATATGAAATTTTAGGTCTTGTGATAGTTAAATAAATTAGACTACCAACAAGTTGCTGAAATTTCCTAGCATCCTTCAACAATTTTCCTTCATCTTTCTTTAGTTTAAGATGTAGTTCCATTGGAGTAGGTTTCTCCTTTGACTCCCCCATGTTAAAACCATCCAGAAGGCGCCTTGCATAACCTTTTTAAGAAACGAAATAACGTTGACCTATCTTTTCAACTTCCAAACCAAGAAAACATCTAATTTCCTCCATATTTTTCATCTCAAAACAGACAGCCAAGTCACTCCGCAAAATAGAAATTTCAGACCATTATCTCCAGTTATTATCATATCATTAACATATAATAATACCACGAGATGCATACTTGACTCTAATTTAATAAACAAACTATGATATGAATCAGAAACTCTAAAACCACAAAAGTTAAGGTATGATGCTACCTTACCATAACAAGCCCAAGGCATTTGCTTCAAACCATATAATTCTTTCTTCAACCGACAAACATGACTTAGAAATTGCTTAGAAGCAAAGCCATGATGTTGCTCCATAAACACCTTATGATTCAACTCTCCATACAAGAAAGCATTCTTAACATCTAGTTGCCACAATTTTTAACTTCTAAAAGCAACAAGGGAGATAAGAGTTCTTACAGTGACCATTTTAGCTACCAGGCTAAATGTCTCTTCATAATCCAAACCATAAGATTGAGAGAAACCACGAGCTACCAAGCGAGCTTTAAACCTATCAATGGTGCCATAAACCTTTTTCTTCAAGTGAAATACCCACTTGCATTTCACTAGCTTGCATTTTTCTAGCCTACGTACCAAGTCCTATGTCTCATTCTTGTTTATAGCATCAATTTCCTCTTGTAAGGATTTCTCCCAATCTAGATAACTCCTAGCTTCCTCATAATTTGCTAGTTCTTCTGTAGTAAATGCTCTTGTAAAGAAGCAAGAAGTCATACTACAATTGTTGAGTGCTACCTTATAGTCCTTAAGGTAATTTGGTTGCCTTTTCTCCCTTGTTGACCTTCTCACTTCATGTTGCTCATTAGCATCTCTCCTTTCAACATTCTGAACTGGGGAAACATCCTCATCTTCCTTAATATTTGATACTTGCATTTTAGGAAATAAAGATTCCAAGTTTCCTTGACCATCACCAAAGACCACAAACTTTTGAGTATAAAATAAAGAGGATTCCTCATCAAACACCACATCTATAGAAGTAGTATACTTTTTTGTCTCTAGATCCATACACTTTTATCCTTTCCTATGTGAGCCATATCCAACAAAATCACACCTCTTTACTTTTGGTTAAGTTTGATTCTATTAGTTTTAGGAATATGGACATAACAAATATAACCAAAAATCCTTAAATGACTCACATTAGGCTTATTACCATACAACAACTCAAAAGAACATTTTTGTGTACCTGGCCAAGGAGGTAACTTGTTGCCAACATAGTAAGCACACTGTGTATCTTCTGCCCAAAGCTCCCGAGGAAGATTTTTGTCATGTACCCATAAAAGACATATTGAAGCCAAGTAAGCGAGCTTCCTTTCCGCAACTTCATTTTGTTGTAGGGTATTTGAACAAGTCATCTGGCAAGAAATAATGTTATCGTCACAAAATTTAAAGAATTCATTAGACATGAACTAACCACCATTGTCACCGCAAAGACACTTTATGTTCTTCCCAAGTTTCTTCTCAACAACATCTTTGAACTCTATAAACTTGACCAAAGCCTCACTTTTATCCTTCAAAAACTTCACCCAAATGAACCTTGAGTGATCATCCACTAATACCATGACATATCGATGTCCACTATAGCTTGATGTCCTTGTTGGTCCCATCAAATCTGTATGCACCAACTCAAGAGGTGTGGATCTCCGATGTGATGACATTTTGAACAAAAGACGATGTGATTTGCCAAATTGACAGCCTTGACAAATCACATCTTCCTAAACATTCTTCTATGTTGGAATGCCATCCACCAAGCTTTTGGAATAAATCTACTGCAACATTTGGTAGCCCACATGTCCCAAACAAGCATGCCAAATTGCAGAACTATCAGTTTGACTGGTTTTCTTTACGTAAGCTTCTCCTGCTAATAAAACATATAAAGATCCTTTCTTTTTGCCAGCAAGAATAACATCATTAGAAAATTTTTCCATATTCTCCAACACCTTTACATCGTTAGGACTAAACAAAACATACTTTCCAGAATCAGTAATTTGAGGAATTGAAACTAGATTTTTAGTCAAACTTGGCACATGGTATATATCATCTAACTTTAGGCTTTTGGTTGCATTATCACCAGTTTCAATAATCACATCACCCTCTTTTACTACTAGATAAGTTGATGATGACTCAATCTCCACTATGACCCCATACATCAGAAAATAAAGAGTCATTTTCGGTTACATGGTGTGAACATCCAAAATCTACAATCCATTCCTCCTTTTTGATGTTGCTAGCATAGTTTACTACAACTTCAACGGTAAAGCACTGCTCCCAATTAGATTCCTCATCATTTGTACATGTCGTATTTGCTTTGTCTAGCTTCACACGACAATTTCTTTTGATGTGCCAAAATTTCTCACACCTGTAACATTAATAGCTTTCTTATGTGAACTGTTACCTTTCTCTCTAATTGATTCTTCTTTTTTGTTTTTCTGCTTGGATTCTTCTTCTTTGCTCTTATTCTTGGACTTATTTTTCTTTCCATTCGAAAATAGAACATCATTAGAATAAAAAATCTTGGACATCTACTTTGCCAGAGCTTCCTGATTAGATAGTATATTATGTAATTCTTCTACGGAAGGTTCTTTTGCCCATCCTTAAATAGAAGTGACAAAAGGATTGCACTCCTTCTTTAACCTATGAATGAGATATTGACGTAAATGTGTTTTTCTAATTTTCTTATCCATGTCTATTTTTGAAATCTCAGCACAAATATTTTTAATTTTCAAAAATTTTTGAAAATAGACATATAAAAATAGACATACCTCCCAACTTCAGCATCGCTAGCTCATTCTCCAGAAATTGCAACCTTGCTGTGTTCTTCTTGGTAAACAACCTTTCGAGCATCTCCTAAACCTCTGTTGGAGTGTTGAGATCCCGTACATGGTCAATGAACTCTTTACTTATTGATGTCCTTAAAGCAAAGGGACCCTTCCCACATTTGATCTTCCACTTCTTATGTGTTTCTACATTATCTGGAACATCTGCAAAAACCGTTGCTTTTGAACTAATAGCCAAATCCCAAAAATCTTGACCTTGAAAGTATGCTTCCATACACAATCACCAATACTTGTAATTGTTGCTTACAGGCTTCTCCATCCCATTTAAATTATTTCCGCCATTAGAGACCTCTATTGGAACAACCTGAACCTTTCTTCTATACTTAAACCCTCACAAAGAAAATTTTAATAATATCAGAGTTATGAACTTGGCCGTGGTACCATGAAACAAAAAATTAGAAGAGAGGAAAAGATAACGAAAGAAATAAAACACACAAGGAAATTATTATGAAAATTGCATCTTTTATTGAATAATCAATAGCTATTTATAATAACCAAGGTTATGAAAACCGAACCGGACCGGGCGGTCCGACCGGAATTCGTCCAAACCAGCCATGTGTCCGGTTCGGTTTTAGATAATAACCTTTGAATATGAAAACCGGCCGGTTTTTTGAAGGACCGGTTATTTGATAACCGGATAAACCTAAATCTTATCGTTTCCTTCGTCTCTTACAGAACGCCTCCATCGCACATTTTCATTTCTGTGTTCTCTCTTATCTCTTCTCTCTTCTCTCTTCTCAGATGCCACCATCTCTCTTCTCAGATGCCTCCAAAATCGGCTCTATTTCTTCCATCTTCTCCAGATCTGGTCGTCTTCTTTCATCTTTCGTGCATGGTGTTCATCGATTAGATCGATGCGGTAGGCGGAGAGGGGCTGAATACTGGATAAGCCCGATGCTACTGGTAGAGTGAAGACACTTTAGGTGCTTCTTGGTCTCTCCCTTCTCTCTCAAATTTTATGGCTTGATGCTTGAATGATGACTTTTAACTTTTTTGTTCATTGTATTTAGATCTGAGGCAATGTCGATTGATTGAATGGCTAATGGGGTTTATATGTTTTTGTAGTCTTCGTACATTTTCGTTGTTAAACAAGAGTTTTTGGGATCTCTTTTGTCGTGCCAACCACATTCTGTATACCCCATTGACCAAAACAAGCTTTCTTTGATTCTCCAGCTTCTTTCTGTGAATTGAGAAGGGTTATGCTCTTTTATTTCTTGTCAGGACTGATTATTTTAGGGAACCAGTTCTTCCTATATCTTTATTTAGTTCTTATGGGGAGAATAAGGTTTGCTTGTATTCTAATTGTTGATCCAGAGCCGTTTCTGATTTTCGATGAAAACAAAGTGATTTCGGAAGTATTCGATTTATTTCAAATCTTTTCCTATCTATGCTCTTGGGCGAATATGAGCTATCTTGAAGAGACTTTGTTCTCTATCTACAGATGATGACGAGCTGATGTTATATAAATATTGACCTGATTTTTCTTACGTTGTTCTTTTAACTACTTCTTAGGCAGTCGATATTAAATCTTTTATGCTGCGGTTCCGTCACTGGCGTGAAAACTGGATTGCACGCTGAGGTGCTTTCATCTTAAGAGCAATGGTCTGCATTTGAATAAAATCAGTGCAAAATTCTTTTTGAACTTTTAGGCGAATTTGAATCACTGCAGCATACATGTAAAAAATATTTTCTGATAATTGACACACTGTCTATACTTCTTTGCGTGCTGGGTGCATGGACATGTCTTTGGTTCATGTTTAAACATATGCCCTTTTGCAAATCATGTTTAGAATGCTTGAAATCTGTTCATATTGGTCAAAAGAATTTCAATATCATTAACTAGACATTAAACAAGCTGTGGACTGTGTTTAGAAATTGGTTTTAATGGAATACATGATGGTGGGACATCATGCTATGACTATATGTTATTTTCTTATAACAAGCACTTTTCTTTCCAAGTATATGTGTGAAGGTCTCAAAGTGGTTGTGTTGCAGGTTACCTTGGTGGTTTTCCTGCAGCTGGGGACGGCTACATTGCTTCACAATTCTGGGTGGTTGAACATACTGGCAATAGCCTACTTCTTTGGTTCTTTCCTCAACCACAATATTTTCTTAGCTATCCATGAGCTCAGCCACAATCTTGCTTTCTCAACACTAGTCTATAATCGTTGGCTTGGGATTTTTGCTAACCTCCCTATTGGTGTACCTATGTCTGTGACCTTCCAAAAATATCACCTTGAGCATCATCGTTTCCAAGGAGTAGATGGTATAGATATGGACATTCCAAGCCATGCTGAAGCTCATCTTGTCAAGAACGCAATCACAAAATCAGTATGGGTTATCTTCTAGCTCTTCTTCTATGCTTTGCGGCCGTTGTTTCTTAAACCAAAACCTCCTGGTTGTTGGGAGTTTGACAATCTGTTTGTTCAGTTACTCCTTGATGCGGACATGGTTTACTTTTGGGGCTGGAGATCTTTTGCTTATTTGATCCTTTCCACATTTGTTGGAGGAGGGATGAACCCAATGGCTGGTCATTTTATCTCAGAGCATTATGTCTTCAATCCGGACCAAGAGACATATTCTTATTATGGTCCTTTAAACTTCCTAACTGGCATGTCTAAAATTACCACTGATGAACACCATGATTCTCTTAAATATTATTTTAAGTTTTATATTGGACTCATATTTATTTATTTTTAGTTTATTAGATAATAATAAACATTGGTGTATTTTTCATTTCAATAAAATATTTTATTTTTATTTATTCTTATAAAATTTTCATCTTATTTATTATATTCCAGTTTGATAGCGGTTCATTACCGGTTGAACCTCTAAACCTTAAATCTTTCCTTAGATCGGTTCGATATCCGGTCCAGTTTTTAAAACATTGATAATAACTCTATACGAACATGGAATAAGAAAAATTGGAGAAACAATTCTATTAACAACATGAAAGAAGGAAATCAAGCTCCCCACTAATTTGATTAAACTAACCACTAATTTGATTAAATTACCACTAACTCAATGTTAGTTTTATGTTCTAAAATTAAAGAACAAGAATAAATAACAAAGAATCATAAAATAGAGAGAAAAATGCCTAAAAACATTTACAGGCTGTTTGGAAGAGGGTGAATTGAATTCAATTTTGTAATTGAATTCAATTCACCTGTTTGGAACCAAAAAAGAATGATGAATTGAATTCCTACATGAATTGAATTCCCACTTCCTTTGTAAATTCAACTCACGGTAAATTCACGTGAATTGAACCCAACCCAACGGCTGCATCTCTTCGTGAAAGATGAAAGTGAAAGTATCCGATTTTGAGAGAGAAAAACAGAGCATCCTATTATAGAAGCGAAGGGTTTGCAAAGGAACAAAGCTCTGTGAAAGTCCTCTGATCATGGAGTTCCAAGTCTGGGTTTGTGGGGTTTGAACATGGCTGAAGAGGAGTTCTGCGTAGGACAAAAAACCTGCTACAGAGACAGCGCAAAAATAGATAAGTTTGTCGGAAATGAAAGAGTGGTGTTAGAGGCCATTGACGACAACGTTGGCGTGGATCTGTGAAGCCTCTTCAGATTATTGCAGCCTTGGAAGAAATTGAGAATGGCACCGACTTTTGAAGTGGAGACTGGGTTAGACATCGTCCTTGGTTTGAAGTGGATAAGTTTGATGCTATGTATATATATACTAATTTATATATACATAAATTTATATATATATATATATATATATATATAGACATAAATATATACATATGTTATACATAAATATATATACTAATTTATGTATACATATATTCATAAATATGTATATACATGCCATATGAATATACTAATTTATGTATAACATATATATATATTTATGTATATATATACTACGATTTATGAATTAGTATATATACAACGAAAATATATATACTAATTTATGTATACATATATTCATAAATATGTATATACATGCTATATGAATATACTAATTTATGTATACATATTTATGTATAAATATTATATAAGAGATAAAAATAAATTTAATTAATAAAAACTAAGATTATTAATTAAATAAAATGAAGCATTGTAAACATTAACTTTTATCTAAAACTTAATATTTATTTAAATTATTTTAAATATTAAATCAATAAAATGAAACATTATATAATTAACTTTTATATAAAACTTAATATTTATTTAAATTATTTTAATTATCTAAAACTTAATATTTATTTAAATTATTTTAACTATTAAATCAAATATAAATTAATGTTTATATATTTTGAAGATAATTGAATTGGTGTAATTGAATTCAATTATAATATTACTGATTTGTTAAAACAGTGTAAATGAATTGAATTATAATATTACTAGATTTGTTCCAAACAATGTAAATTGAATTCAATCCCAACTTCATTAATGTAATTGAATTCAATTCGTTCATGAATTCAATTCGAAGATTTCTAAACGAGCCCTTAGTATGACCACTCCATCTATCAGCATAAGCGTGCAAAGCAAAAAGAAAAAACGTGCAAATATATGGAAAAACACATGGCCTGTTATAACCTGCAGCCCTACTTTGCTGGCCCAACCTCACCCTTTTGTCTTGATGCACGCCCGTGAGCTCAGCCGTGCGTTTCTTCAAAAAGTTTGGGTTTTACACCCATGGCCGTGCACACATACCACATGACTTATGTTTCTTCAGTGTTCTGCACTAATATTTTCAATTGCCAGGTATTTATCTTAAACGATCCCAACAAAAGGCAAAGATCGTCCTACCCAAAAAAAAAAGCAAGAAGGCAAAGATCGAGATACGCGCGGATCAGTGTCGTTTTCCCTTTTACTTCAAATAAAAATTAATTAAAAAAAAGAACCCCAAAAATGCCCCGACAAATGCTTTGGGCCTTTTTAGTAAAAGAATCACTAGCACTACCAATCACCTCTCTCCACGTGCCCATCTCTCCTTCTCTTCGGTACATTCCCTAAAACCCTGAACTCCGGAGGGTTTTCATTTCCACTGTTGCTTCAGTTTACCAGAGATCAGCACGCCTAAGTCACCGGAAAAACTCACCATAGGCGGAGATTCATGTCCGTATTAAATGCCACGCGTGGCGGTTATGATCGTTATTCTCTTACTTCTTCTAGCGGCAGGGTGCGAAAATGCGTCTCTGTCGAGCTCAGGTCCCCACATAACTGACGTCAACATATTGTTGCCTCCTAAAATGACGCACGCTGTGCAGTATCGGCTTCAAGGAAGTGATGGCTGCTTTAAATGGTAAGTTTCCGTACTTGTATGGACACTGCCATTTTAGTTCCTGTTTTGTTTCGGAGAAATCAGCGTAGAATTAGCGGCTTCCCTAGTTAGGTTATTTTTCAGTTTTTTAAAAAGAGCGGGAACTGCTTGAGGTTTCTCATAATGTGTGAATCTTGAAGATTGTTTAATTTTTCTTAGGTCATGGGATCATCACGACATTTTGTCCGTGATACCTGAGTATAATAAAAGTAATCAGTGTTCAACTAGTGCACGGTTGAGATCGATTGCGCCTTTCAGTGGCCGGAAGGAGACTGCAGTTTATGCCACTGATTTGCACACTGGAATTGTGATTCGCTGCAAAGTTTTTATTGACAATATTATCAGGATTCAGATATTTCATAATTCGGTCAAGCTTGACTTGGATGGACTTGCTACGCTTCGTGTTCGTGCCTTTGATAGTGAAGGTACCTTGTATTCTGATGTTTGAATTTGCCTCATGGGCTTCATCGTGTACCGTAGTCTCCCCTATAGATTACTTTTTACGGTCTTCACTAGCTCTGATCTACCATATTCCGTCATATTTAAATGAGAGTTTTGCAGAAATTTCGTGTTATCTTATCCCTTCATCTAAGAGTTCCTTTTATCTGTGCTTCAAGTTTTAACATTTTGGATGATGGGTTTTATGGTGCTTGCTTTCCAAAAGAATCAAACTATTGTTTTCTTCTTGCAGCTTTCCCGATGTGATGTCGTCATGTAGTATTTTGCAGACTCTGTGGTGTTGTAAATTTTGGAGTGAATATTACTCTTTTGGAATGCTAATAGTCATGTAAATTGTCTTTATAAACTGCTATCTGGCAATAATTCAAATTGATAGCTGCTTTTGCTGCTGTTTTCATTTATTAGTTACTTATTGGTCTTAAACTCCTGAGTTTGCTCGTGTTCCCTTGTAAATCTGCACCACAGATAATGTTTTTTCATCGCTGGTGGGCTTACAATTTATGTGGCGGCTGATACCTGAACTCATTGGATCCCCTCATCATCTTGCCCATGTTCCTATCAAGGAATCTCCGTTAAGCGATTTTGGTGGATTAAGTGGTGACTTAAACATCCAAATAGAACTAGAAGATAGCGTATGTATGCTATTGGATTAACAAAACAACTCTTTCTATGAGTCAGCACATATTATTACGTTAAGTAATCTCACAAGTTTTGTTGGTAAATGATGCAGGGATTTTTCTCGGACTTATATGTAGTAAAGGGAATTGGAATTGGGCAAGAGAATGTGTTTGTGCATTTGCTTGAGCCGCAATTTGAGCAAATGGCTGATAAGATTGTTCTAACAGTGGTTGAAGCCATGTCCCTTGAACCTCCGTCACCTGTTTTTGTACTCATTGGTGCTGCTTTTCATTACTGTCTTAAAGTTATTCGTGGAAATACTCCGCAAGGTTTTATTCCTTAAACCATTTGATGGTTACTGCAAATTAGCTATTTAATCTTATCTAGCTATTGGAATAATGTAATATTGAACTTTGATTTGCTTTCAGCAGTAGTCAATGACTTCTGTACCTCTTCCCTTTTCTCATTAGAGGCTTTTTTTAGTGGCTTGGTGTCTAGTCATGATTTGAATCTTTGATTCTTTGTAATGATTTAAGTGATGGAGATTCATAGAGGTGATCCCTCTTTTTGTCATCATTATGCACTTTACTGAGTTTTTCTTTTCAGTTGCTCTGTCTTGTTGCAACATTGAGGTCATATGCTATAGTTTTAATGCCACCTTACTTGAAATCTGCAGTGGTAACTCTGCCATCAAAACATCATAGGTGGTTTGCTGCAAATTCGTCAGTTGCTGTAGTGGACACCATGAAAGGTTTTACTCAGGCATTGGGCTTAGGGGTAACGAATATCATTGTTGAAGATACCAGAGTTGCTGGTCATGTACATGTCTCTTCACTTAACGTGGTCATACCACATAGTTTATGCTTGTACATATTGCCTCTGTCGGCTTTTGGCTACCCTGTAGAAGGAACAAAGGCCATTCCATCAATAAGACATTGGTATGTTGTGTCTGGCCGTCAGTATCTTGTTGAAAGTAAGGTTTTCTCTCAGGGCCCTGATGCACAAGAAATTTACATTACAAAGGTAGGTCATGAATTAACTCAGTTGGAGCAATTACTACAATATCTATCCTTTTCTTATCCTTATGCAGCAAAAAGTATATTTTGCATATATTTTGGAGCTTTATTTTCCACTCAATTTTCTTGTCCTTTTAGTATTCAGGGGAAGTTTCCCTCTTCTAGAAACTATGTTCAGTATGACTGCAAAATCTTTGTTTACAAGTTCAACTAACATTTGCAGCTCTTATGCAACTTTTTAACACTGAAGGATCTTACCTTCAATTAGTGTTTCAGCTATTCAGCAACTGGTGGTACTTGAAGGGACATAATTTCTCTTTTTAGACAGTTGACTTAGAATCATCAGTTCTATTGATGTGCTTGTTACTCAGAACTTTGATGATTTTTATCTTATAAGTACTTTCTTGTGTATTTATATGTCTTTGTTCCTTTTATTTGCCATCTAAATTGAGAGCCAATTGGAGGATTTTTAAGTTTGGTCTTTCATATAGTCCATTGTCCGTATGAACTAATTGAATATAGTCTCGTTCTTTCTGTGTCTTGATTGACCTTTCCTTCTCAACCATAGATGATATTTAAATTATTTTGCTGTTGTTTTCTCATTATATCTTGATTGTCTTCTGCTCAGTTTGTTCCCTTACATTGCAGAATGATGATCTTAAGTTGTATGATGAGCAGTCTGAGCACTTGATAACATTATCTCGGCCGGTGGATATCGCAGATGAGTCTGACTGGCACAGCCGTACAATCTTGAGGGCATCTTCAGAGGGATTAGGAAAACTAATAGCTTCTCTAACTTTTTTCAGTGGGCACAAAACAGAAAAAGAAGTGAGAATGTGGTGTTTTTGTAATTTTATTCTAACTCGATACATTTTTCTTTCTGTCGTATTGTCTTGCAACCTGTGTCTAGCAGTTGAACATCATCATCATCAACATCCAGTTTAAATCCTGCACCAATGCGGGGTCTGGGGACGTTTGGTAGTACGCAGCCTTACTTCTACGTAGTAGAGAGGCTGTTTCCAGTAGACCCACATGCAATGTCACATGAAGATAAGATTTAAAAAAGATAAAAGATGTAATAAAATAACTAAATATATTTTAAAAAATAGAATAAAGTAATCACAAATGTCTAGCAGTTGATATTTCTATTTAATTTTCCTTCTTTTGTAGGTTCTTAAGTTTGTGCAAGAAATAGTCATTTGCGATCAAGTGAAATTTAGTTTGGACAGGACAAATGATACGGCCCAAAAAATTCTTCTTCCTTGGGTTCCTGCGGTTTATCAAGAACTGGAGTTAAAGGCTATAGGAGGTTTGTACCTTTGAAACAATTCACCTGAACTAATAAAGTAAGTGGACTGCTTCTGATGTTGGTTGCAGAAACTCAAACTGTCACATCTATGTAGGTTGTGCAAAAGCATCAAGTGATTACAAATGGGTTTCTTCAGATTTGTCTGTTTTATCAGTGTCTGCTTCAGGGGTTGTTCAGGCAAAGAATCCTGGTGAAGCAACTATCAGGGTTGTGTCAACTTTTGATGTGTTCAACTTTGATGAGGTAATAAATCTGTGTGGATACATTCACACCATAGTTTATTTTTGCATTGTAGACACCAAATGCATTGGTTAGATTAGGGATTAATATGTAGAGAAGTGTTCTCTTTCTTAATTAACATAATTTATGAATTATGGGTTTTAGGGGGCTTTGGGGTTTCATCTATAGTTTAGTTTGGTGTGAAAATGGTAATATTTTGTTAGGATTTGACATAATAGGTCTAGATATTGCATTACTACCTGGTGAGATCATTTAGTTGGTTCTCTAGCATAGTATCATTATTAGGAAACTGATGAAAGTTGGGCGAAAAAACGAAACATTACCCTTTATGGATGTCAAACCGGCCTCTTAGAAGTGGCTTGGACAAGGTTCTGTGCTTGGAAGATATTTGAATTGGTGTACTTGGACAAGGTGTTGATGCTATTCTGTCCACTAAATTTATACTATATACCTATTGTGCATAAACCTGTTCCTATGTGGTCCTTTAGTTTTATGCAGTCCCTGTTGGCACTCCTCCCTTGAATTAATCATTCCATCTTCTGATAGGTGGTAATTGAAGTCACCATGCCATCATCTATGACTATGCTGCAAAATTTTCCTGTCGAAACTGTCGTAGGATCACAACTTCAAGCTGCTGTAACATTGAAAGCATCAAATGGTGATGCCATTTTGAGATTCCTCTGAAAATATGCTTTCTAGTTTTAACTAATTGACTTGTTGTGTATTAAACTGTGTTATCTTTTGCAGGTGCTTATTTCTACAAATGTGATGCTTTTCATTCAGTTGTAAAATGGAAAGCTGTTAGTGATCACTTTATAGTTGTCAATGCAACGGAGCCACTTTTATCAGGTGTTGAGCCTGGTCATAACATGTATGGTCCACCCTGTTCATGGACCTATGTATACGCTTCTGGTTCTGGTCAGACCATGCTGCATGCTACCCTGTTAAAAGAATACCACCACCTTGATCTATCTCTTCATGGACCTAATGTTTTAAAAGCCTCATCCCGAATTGCAGCATATCCACCTCTTACTCTACTTCAGATGAGTGATGGAAACCAATTTGGTGGATACTGGTTTGATTTTCTTCATGTTGATTTAAGTAAGTTAGAAAACTTGGAGAAGTTATATCTTGTCCCAGGCACAAGTTTAGATGTTATGCTTCTTGGGGGACCTGAAAAGTGGGACAAAGGTGTCAACTACATCGATACTGTAGATATACTGGATGGCAAGCATGGTCATCCAAAAGATGGACTTCATGTACATCAGGTTTCTAGAGGCTATCAGAGTGTGTACAGAGTTTTATGCCAATCTTTTGGAAATTATGTAAGCTCTGGATTTATGAGACAGTAATTGTATTCAAGTATCCATTTTGTGTGTGTGTGTGTGTGTGTGATGACCGGTGGGTGGATAAAATTGCATTTCTCTTCCTTGATCATTGTAATCTTGATATGTCGTTGGTGGTTTAAATGGCTCAGAAATTGGCTTTCAAGCGTGGGAATTCGGTAGGAGATGACCATCCTCTGCCTGAAATTGCAGAAGCTATGGTCTCTGTTATGTGTGCCTTTCCTACTTCAATTGCACTGGTAGTTGATGAACCTGGTAAGTACTAGATATGTTCTTCTCAGATTAATGATAGGCCCTTACAGTGCCTTGTGCACTTTACATGCCATTGACTGAGCTAGTGTTGCTGTCCAGTTAACAAACTCGATGTTATAAGAGCTGCAACTCTTGCTGATTGTGGCACAGAACATATACGTGTCACACCTATTACAGTGGCAAATGGACGAACTATTCGAATTGCTGCGGTTGGCATTGATACTTCTGGGGAAGCTTTTGCAAACTCATCCTCTATTTCTATGAAGTGGGAGTTAATTGGCTGTGAAGGTTTGGCACATTGGGATCATGAGAATGAATCAAAGACGTCTAAATACAATTGGGAAAGGTTTTTAGTCTTACAGAATGACTCGGGACAGGTTGTACCAGAATCTTTATTTTTAGGATCATTTAAAACATTTCAATGTCGTAAGCTTCAGTCAAAAATCTGATACGGTAGCAGAAGGATGGCTGCTAGTTTCTTCTTGTGTTGAATGATGAGATTCCTATTAGTAACTTTGATATTATTGAGGATTTTGACTTTTGTGAGTGTTGGTTTCTGGTTTTTTCTGTGTCAATATAGATGAATGAGTCAGTAAAAATATTTTGTTTCTTTAAGTCGAAAAGGCTGCAGTAATTCTCTGCAAATTTGAGTTCAAATCCTATCTAGCTCCTTTAGCATGTTTCAACTTTTTCTTAAGAATGGTGATGATAATGAATTGAGGAGTTGGATGCATGTTTCTCAGTGCATTGTTCGTGCTGCCATTACTGGTTTTGGTGACAAAATAGCCAGTGACTTTCCTGTCCAAGTGCAAAGCTCAGAGAATATTCTCACTGATGCTGTACGCTTACAGGTTTGCTCCTTTTTATTATAATTGATGACAAAAGTTTTGTCTGTTCTTCTGTATTGAGTGTTGTAACAGAAAGTAGTTGTTCCTATGATAAATTTAATGATGTTTCTATTGGTTGTGTAAACATTGCAGCTTGTTTCTTCTTTAAGAGTCAATCCAGTGTTCAATTTGTTATTCTTCAACCCTGATGCCAAGGTAATTATATCATATGCATCCTAATGCTTACGTTATTTGATTTTAGATGAATATGCACTTGTTCATGTCCCTCTCATGCTTAACTGCTAACTTGCTAGGTACTTAGAGCCAGCAGAGTGCATCATATTGTTGCTTTGCATTAAACCTATCCACGTTCTTGTCCTACTTCATAAAAAAGTATACCATTAATGTTGACTAAAAACAAACATATATACCCCTGAAGTTTGACTAATTGTCCGCTTTATTGAGTTATAGTTAAGTTCTACTATAGAGCCCTTGTTTCTATGATGAGGTTTGTAATGCTTTTCCCATTTTATTTGCCGTTCTTGTTATGTCTATATGTTAATGCCATTCCCTTCAAATTCTGGGCCATAATTTTGGATATAATTCAGGTTAATTTATCAATTAGTGGCGGTAGTAGTTTCTTGGAAGCTGTTGTTAATGATTCCCAAGTAGTAGATGTTTTTCAACCCTCACCAGGCTTACAGTGCTTGCAATTGACAATCTATCCTAAGGGTTTGGGGACTGCCCTTGTCACGGTGTATGATATTGGGCTTACTCCTCCAATTGCAGCTTCTGCTACGGTAATGATGCTCCTCTTGTCTTTTCTCTATATATTATACAGCTTGATGTGAAACTGACTGGTTCAGTTGCATTATTGAGGCTCACAATTGGTAAAAATTGTCAGGTTGGTGCTGTTTAAATTTAGCATTATAGTAAGGGTTGATAGTCGTGAGCCAGAGAAACTGTCATTGGTGAATTCAAAGATCAATTGTAATGCATGATGAGCACCCATAATTTTCATAACCTTGAAGAAATAAAATTTGTGCTGGATTAGGATTTCAAATTTCTTTTTGTTTTAAAGAAAGTAATAAGTCCATCATATCCTTATTTTCCAGAAATAGGCAGCCTTTTATTGGTGGGCTTGTATGCATTCTTGGTGTTTATTCTTCTCTTGTATTCGTATTGTCTAGTATGTTTGGATAGGCAACCAAAAGCTGCAGCATCCAGTAGACTTAGCTACTCTCCGTTGTTGCCTTTTGATGTAGTTTTTTAACATATAGCATTATGGCAACACGAAATTTCAATTCATTAAATCACTGCCCATCCGGAATCTTGTTTATTTATAAACAAATCAGTAGATATGTCTGTCATCTGCTTCATGACAATATAGTTTAGGGATTCTTTCATGTATGAATCTATTTTGCTTCATGACAATATAGGTTAGGAATTCTTTAATGTGTCAATCAATTGAATCCACTAAGGGTTGGTGACTGTCAAGATGCATTGCATGTTTCTTGTGGAGATATGTATATTTCCAATTCTTTGCAGGTTCAAGTGGCTGATATAGACTGGATCAAAATTGTTTCTGGAGATGAAATTAGACTCATGGTATGTGTACCTGTATTATCAAGATGATTCTTACTGTAATGAATTAAATTTCATAAGATGCTCTTGATTTTTTCAGGAAGGGCAGTCGCACTCAATAGATCTTTTGGCTGGGATTAGTGATGGAATTACTTTTGACTCTAGCCAGGTTTGAATTGTATAAATCCATACAATCTATGATTAATATTGTTTTGTAGAATCATGGTATTGGCCATATCTGTTGGAAGCATTTGACTGTGGTGCATTCTCCATCAAGTTAGTCTGTCTTGCTTCTAAATTAGTGTTTTCCTGTCATTTGCATGTTAACGTCTTAATGCTATCTCTTTATTGGATCTTAAGTGACCGTGAATTTCTTTGCAGTATGCTTATATGGACATTCATGTGTTTATTGAGGATCAATTTATTGAACTTGTGGACAATGACAATGCCCTTGTTCTCCAAGATGGTTATCTTAGAGCATCACAGTTTAAAATTGTTGCCAAAAGTCTTGGGATGACGACTCTTCATGTAATTCCTTGTTTGATGCACAGAAGTATTCACTTGTTTCAATTCTATAATTTCTTTGGTATTAGGTGTAGTTTACTCATAGATATACACATCAGGTCAGTGCTAGGCAGCAATCTGGACATGAAATAACCAGTCAACCTATCAAGGTAGAGATTTATGAACCTCTGAGAATTCATCCACATGATATTTTCCTGGTACCAGGCGCATCTTACATGGTATGTGCCATTCTTTTCCCTCCTTTTCTTTCTCGGATATATTTTTAATTTCACAATTTGATGACAAGCTATCCTGCAAAATCCATAATTTCTTGTGCTTCTGCTTTTTCAAAATTCTTTCTCTTATTTTGGTTGTCAATATTATTTGGAGTTTGGGTTGTATTTCCTTTTTGCAAGTGAATGTTCTTTTACTCTTTCTTATCATCCCTCTAAGTTGCACTCATATCATTATATCAATAGCTTTCTGTCAATGGAGGCCCAACTGTTGGTGCACATATTGAGTATAGTTCTATGGATGATGGAATTGTAGCTGTGGAAAGATCTTCTGGGAGGCTATCTGCAATATCTCCAGGAAACACTGTAAGACATGACAAACAATTACTACTTTGTTGAATGTGTCATCAATTGGATTGAAGTTTGAGATGAAAAAGTATTAAAAAGGCAGGGAATTTTCTGCTACATGAAGGTTCATGGTTTTTTATGTTTCTATTTGGGTACTTTTAACATTTGTAACCAACTGTTATTGCTTTCTTTTGGATCTGTGCCTGTGGCTTTAAATTGGAAACTCTTAAAATAGATCTCTCTCTTTCTCACCAATACATACTAGAAGTCATTGTGTTTGTTGGGTTTCATTGCCTATTTCCTTGTGCCCTGTCTCCATCTGTTTTTGAGTAAGTGAGAGAGAGTGGGGATATTTCATGCTACTGCTATTAGCTAGCATTCAACAACCGGATCTGGACTCACCTATCTGCAGGATAGCTTCTTAATAAAGGATTGAATCCATAAGGATATGTTATGTTGTCATATACCCATTAGGATAAGGATTTGTTATGTTATCCTATATCCTTTAGGATTTGTTTCTGTTTTATTTTATTTTAAGTTTCCTAGTTAGGAAGGTTTTCTTGTTCAGCAAGAAAAAGAAAATAAGTTAGCTTTAGAAAATGATTTCAATCAATCCTTTTCGTACTAGGATTAGGACTCTTATATACCATACCACGTTAGGGATATAAAAAGGAGGGTTAACCTAAAGTTTTATGCTTAGATTTGGTTCCGAGATTAACCTAAAGTCTCTACCTAATTACTTCCTCTGTGTCACTTCTGATTAGATGATTGCGCATATGGGTAATCGTGGGAAAATTAATTTGTATGATTATGTCAAGATTTTGTGGGGATTCTGTCCATAAAATCTGGTACTAATTATGTCCATTAAATTAGGATAGTGTATCCCATAAATCATGGAATCGAACAAATCTGTACAAATTTATTTCCTATTTTGTACTAGGGTTAGTGTGTATAAAGCTAATGTGTCTGTTAGTCAGATATCAATAAAAAATTCCTCCTTCAAATTCTGTCATGCCATCATAGCTGTAGATTTTCATAGAACTGAAACCTTCAGTTGTTTAGCCATTCCTTTCCTTGTACTCTATTTTTTCGATATCAAAACAGAGCAGTTTTGCTAGCCTTCATTGCTGGTTAGTTACTTCCTGTGAGAGGCCTTAATTGCCTTAAAAAAAAAGGTTTTTTAGTCCTTGGAGATGTTAGAAGTTGCAAAGACAACTACATCCCAATTCGAGGGGGCTGTTTGGTCTCAACAACTTGGAGAACTCCAAAGTATACATGCTGCATACAGATTAGATGGGAAAAATTAGCTAAAGCAGTCCCAACTTGTAGTACAGTAACGTTATGGGTACTGCACCTAAGCTAGAAGAGCTCGGTTTGAAGCACGGGATCAAGAAGACTCCATGATTAGGGCATGGTTGGAGAACTCTGTGATTCCTGAAATTAGTGACACATGCATGTTTTTAAACATTGCCAAGGATATTTGGGATGCAATTCTACAAACCTACTCTAAAGCTAGGGATGCAGCCTATTTAGTCCTTGTAGATGTTAGAAGTTTCCAAGACAACAACTACATCCCAATTAGAGGAGGCTGTTGGTCTCAACAACTTGGAGAACTCTAAAGTATATATGCTGCATACAAATTGGATGGGAAAAATTAGCTAAAGGAGTCCCCAACTTGTAGTACAGTAACATTACGGATACTGCACCTAAGCCAGAAGATCCTCAGTTTGAAGCATGGATCAAGATTTCTTACTTGACTTGTCACTTTTCATGCCAAAAAATGAGCATCTAATTATCCCCATATCTACTAAACTTGCACCAACACCTACACTACCTGATCCTGAACCCGCAGTTGAAGAATTGAGACAACCTGAACATGAACCTGAACTTGTAATTCAAAATCCTCAGGAAAAAATAGATTTTGCTCTTGAAAATGTGAGATTTAGCAAAGGACAAGTGTTTGCAAGGAAGATAAAGGTTGCTCCAAAATCTATGCAGGCCCAAGAGTCCAACCTAAATTTTAAGAATGAGGTGACAATTTCTAATCTGTTATTACATAATGAAAATGAATTTCAGGAGTGATGATAACTATGATTTTCCTATTGCTATTAGAAAAGGAATTAAAGAATGCAAGAAAAGACCTTTATATCCTCTTGCAAATTTTTTGTCTTTTAATAATAGTTCACCATCCCATAAAGCCTTTCTTATTAGTCTGAACATCATTACCATCCCTACCGTCTTATTTGAGGCATTGGAGAAAATAGAACTTGGGAGTTGGTGAAGTTGTCAGTTAGGAAGAAACCAGTGGGATGTAAATGAGTGTACATAGTTAAATATAAAGCAGATGGATCAATAGAAAGATACAAGGCAAGGTTGTAGCTAAAGGGTATATGAAAACTTATGAAATTGATTATCTAGAGACTTTTGCTCCGGTTGCAAAGTTGAATACTTTTAGAGTTTTATTGTCACTTGCTGCTAATTATAGTTGGGAATTACAACAATTTGACTAGAAGAAGAAATTTTTATGGAGGTTTCACCAGGTTATGAAAAGAAATTGGCTGCTCATACTATTTGTAGATTGATGAAGGCCTTGTATAGGCTCAAACAATCTCCACGAGCATGGTTTGGAAGATTTGCAAGAGTTATGATGACTATGGTATGCGAACAAAGTCAAGGGGATCACACATTATTCAGTAAAAACTCATCTACAAGGGGAGTCACTATTCTCTTGGTGTATGTTGATGACATAATTGTGACAGGAGATGTTAAAGAGAAAGAGATCTTAAGTCAATGTCTCGGGATTGAGGTTGCTTACTCTAAGTAGGGCATTTTTATCTCCCGACAAAAATACATCATAGATCATCTCAAGGAAACAGGTAAAAGAGCATGCAAAACAGCAAGTGCTCCAATAGATTCAAATATTAAACTTGGAATAGCAGAGGAAGATATTACCTTGGACAAGGGAGCATATCAACGCTTCGTAAGAAAACTCATTTATTTGTCCCACATATGACCAAATATAGCATATACAATTAGTGTGATTGGCCAATTCATGCATAATCCAAAGGAAGTCCATTTGTGAGCAGCTCACTGAGTGTTACAATATCTCAAGGGAAAAGGAACTGAGATTTAGCATTTGAGGTGTACATGGATGTTGATTATGATGAGTCAATTGTTGATAAAAGGTCAACTGCCGGATTTTGCATCTTTCTTGGTGGAAACCTTGTGACATGGAAAAGTATAAAATAAAATGTGGTATCATGTCTTAGTGTAGAGGTTGAATTTTGGGTAATGGCTTAAGGTGTTTGTGAACTACATTGGTTGAAGATTATTCTGGAAGATTTGAAGATCAAGTGGGATGGTCCAATGAGACTCTACTGTGACAACAAGTCTGTCATCAGTGTAGCTCACAGCCCAGTAAAATATGATAGAACAAAGCAAATCAAAGTTGACAGACACTTTATCAAAGAGAAGTTGGAAGGTGAGTTGATTTGTACACCTTATGTATCTACACATATTCAACTTGCAAATGTACTTACCAAAGGGTTAAATAGTCCAATTTTTCAAAGTATTGTATCTAAGCTGGTAATAACCAATGCCTATTGAACTGCTTGAGGGGGAATGTGAAACATAATCTTTGTGATTATGTCCCAATTTTGTGGGGATTATGTCCACAATATTTGGTACTAATTATGTCCATAAAATTATGACAGAGTATCCCATAAGTCGTGAGATCTAACAAATCTGTACAAATTTATTTCTTATTTTGTACTAGAGTTAGTGTGTATAAAGCTAACGTATGTCTATTTGTCAGATATGAATAAAAAATTCCTCCTTCAAATTTTGTTATTAATTAAACAATTTTTAATCATGATATGCTTCAAGCATAACAAATATGAACCACTACTGTTTTTTTAATTTTCTTTGCTTGATTTTTCATCTATTCTTATTGTTAGACTGGATGCTTGCAAACAAATTTGAATGGTTTAGGCAAGTTTTTGTCTGTATGACAAATTAGATGTATGATCATTGTGTGCAACAACATAATATGTTATATGTTTCCATTCGATTTTTTGTTGTCAGACAATATTTTCCACAGTTTATGGGAGTGGGCATGTTGTGATTTGTCAAGCATACGCTACTATTAAAGTTGGGGTTCCTTCTTCAGCAATATTAAGTGTGCAAAGTGAACAACTTGATATTGGCCTTGAGATGCCAGTATATCCTTCATTCTCTGAGGCAAGAGTGAAAGCCATTGAATTTGGATTGATTTTAACGTTGCTTCTTGAAATAATGACTGTTTGAATCAATTGTCAGGGTGATTTATTTTCATTTTATGAGGTTTGCGGAAGTTACAACTGGACAATAGATGATACAAAGGTTGGATTTAGTTTTCTGTCGTATTTTCTTTTCAAGTTATTTCCTTATACCGGGTTATAAGATAATAGCTATCAAACCTGTTCAGGTGCTAAATCTCTATGTGACGGAGGGGTTGCATAGTGAAAAGTGGTTGCCATTGGATGATGATAAAGAACTTGGTTTTGTCAAAGTCTTACATGGAAGGTATGCTACGCTTCATGTGCTTTGCCTTAATTGCATTTAGGCGTATAGCCTTGGTATGCTTTAATTCTTAAAGCTTTTAGGAAACGCTACTATTCCTCAGAAGCTTATTGGAATATTACTTGCTGGCGGTGCAGCTAAGAGTGATTAGAGCCCCTTTATTTTCCTTTACGTGTGTAAATCTCTATGGAATTCTTTTTTTTAAATTTCTTAAACCTACAAGGTAAAGGTTTTTACCAAGTCAGTATAAAACCTAATTCTAAATATTTTAGTGACTTTTTAAGGATTTAGATTGGTTCATTAAGAATTCATGTAATTTGATTGTAGTCATTACAGTTGGAAGAGGAACTATCTTAAGATCTAGTTTCTTTCTAGGAATTTTAGCCAATTGAAGGGATATTTTGATTAATATGTTATTGATTCCATCAATAATGAGGATCAAGTATCATGCATTGATAAATGAACAAAAATTCGACTAAAATTAAGGGTAAAAGATACATTCCTCTCCTATGTTTTGCACTTTTGCAAAATGAAAGCATCTTGGGTTATTAAAAAATACTTAAAGGGAATTTTGAGTATGATTTTGTTGAGTTATTCTAATATAATTTACTATTAAAGTAGGTCGGAGCAGTCATATAGAGTCTTTCACATTTTTAATAGTCAATCATATAATAGTCTGTCATGGAAACTCAGCAACAGTCTTTTAAAAATATTTTAAATATTACATGATGTTTTTCTAGTAGTTCTGAAGTAAAAAGACACATTTGGAAAAGTGAAAACCATAAGGGAGATCCAAGTCTTTGACCGTTAAAAGAATGATCAATCTTTGAGATCTTCCTTTCTAAAGGAGTGAAATAGATAGAATTCTTTGATTGCCTTGTGAAAAATAAATGCAATTTATTGTTACGTTAATTTCACAAAATACTAAAATTGAGATATCTATGTGCTATACAAGTAAGGAACAATAACAAAATTTTAAAAACTTCCATGTCTATGTTTCCTTTACAAGTGTTTATCTTCTAGCGGATTGATGTGATGCCAAAATGACCGGTAATATACCCTGGCTTGTTTTGCAGAAACCAAGAAGATTGTGCACTATTTATTTTTTGATTTTAGCCTAACAAGAGTGAATTTTTGATCTTATGAATGAGGCCTAAGTTGCCTGACTAAATTATAGTGGTGAGGGGCTGTGGATACTCTTCTTTTGCAGAGAGTCAGAAAATTACAAGTTTGATACTGTAACGATTCCACCATTTGATTATAATATTTGCTTGTCCTATGCTAATCTATGTGGTCTATGAAAAGGGTGAGTTGTCCATGTTTTTGTAGGTATCAAATATTAAGTATGACACTTTGTCTACTATTTTAAAATCTAGACACAGCATTTTCATGATCCTGTGTTGGCATTTGAAAAAATTGTCACTCCATTCCAGATCTGCAGGCCGTTCAAATGTTGCAGTTACATTCTTGTGTGAATTTGTTTCTCCTTCATACTCAGAAGCAAGATTTTATGATGCTTCGGTGTCTATATTCGTTGTTCCTGGTCTCCCTCTTGCCCTTGGAGTTCCAATAACGTGGGTGCTTCCACCTCATTATGTTACGTCTGAACTTCTTCCTTCATCCACGGAATTGCATGGCCAATGGGATAGTAAGAGTCGGAAGGGAACAATTATCTATTCACTAATAAGAAGTTATGCTGGAAAGGAAGAAATTTGGCAGAAGGATGGTATTACGATAAATGAGGGTAGAATAAGAACTACAGAAAGTGACAATTTGGCATGCATACAAGCTAAAGAACGCTTAACTGGAAGAATGGAGATTGCCTCTTGTGTCAGGGTTGCAGAGGTATTGATTTGTTTTTGCACAAAACTGATTTTCAATCCATCTCACTTGGTGAGCAGTTGAAGGGAAAGGAGTGCCAACTGCTTGGCTATTCCCTCAAACCTAATAAATGTATAAATTTATCTCTCATCTGTGTGTATTTTTTGGATTTGGAGTAACAGTTTACTTGCCCAGCACTTATCTTATACATGCTAACTGTGTATTGTCATGTAGGATGCACTTTATCAGATATCTTGCCTTTGCTGATAAAATCATTTTGATGTTCATAATTTCTGTTGGTTCTACCAGATCTGCAATTTATATTGCTAAAAGATTGTCATTAGTCCTGGAAACTAATATTGGTCATTCATATTTTTTCAGGTGACTCAAATAAGAATAAGAAATAAGGAGTTTCCCATCCGTGTAATTTTTATGGCAGTTGGTTCTGAGCTTGATCTGCCGATAGGATACTTGGATGCTTTAGGTATTGAAGTTTTAGTGGCTTAATTTATTGACTTAATAGCTATTTGGACATGTTCTATTCTAGTCCTCATTGTTATTCTTTTATTTTTCATTTCACCAGGAAATCCCTTCTATGAAGCACATAATGCCATTCCCTATTATGTTGAGACTAACCACCATGATATTGTCTCCATTTTGGATAAGAGCAATGGCAGCATGAATATCCATCTGAAGGTCTGTCAAAAAAGTTTGCTATTAATTTGTAATTATGTGACTCGTCCAGTTAGTTGCCTTTATCCTTTTCTTTTACTTTATACTTATAACAATATCAACTGCAAACAGCACTGTTTTGCATAAGAATTTGCTGCCTTTCTTGTGTTTATCAAATTTCTTCCGGCTGTATTTATAAATGCCATCATTTTATCAAATTTATGATTGAAGGCAATGAGACATGGTAGAGCTCTTGTTCGAGCATCAATCAACAGAAATGCTCAGAAGTCTGACTATGTGCTGGTAATTGCTGCCTCTTTTTCACGAATTTTCTTTACGTAAACAGTTGTTGATTTCAATGATGTTTTGTTGTGACATGGTTCATATTGCTCAAAATATCTGAAGGAGGAACTTCACTCTTTTATTTCCCTCGAGAATAAGGAAAAAGAAGGGAGAGGGTTAGGGTGGCAAGAGCCTTCTTAGATTTGCTAATTTATGTTGCTTGGTTCTTGTGGAAGAGAAAAATAGACATTAAGGACTTATTATGAGTTAGGTTTTAGCTTATCTATTTATGGTAGTAAGGAATACATGTTAACACAAATATTTCAAAATAAGATATTTAAACAATTTCCATATGATTTGTAGCTGTGCAGAATATATATAATACTATTAAATCTCTATCTTAAAATTGGAATATATTACAAATAGTCTTTAATTTAAAGTTCATATAAAAATATACCTTGATGGATTCATCTTTAAGCTGCTTATAAGTCCCCTTTTAATTAAATTTCTTCCAACAAATTGATCATAAACCTGTTCAATTAACATAAGATATTGAATTCCCCAAACATATTGGTAGTAACATTCCCTAATTAGCGTCAAACAAAATTCTCTCCTATTCTTTTGACTTTTATTTTATGTTCTAACATGTCTAACATGACATCAAAGCAAAGTCCCCCCAAACTGATTCTTGATGACTTGTTAGTGAGGTGTTACTAATTCATTCTCGATGATACCTCTTTCTTTGTGAGGAGATTTTTGCGTTGGTGATTTCTTTTGATTGATGGAGGTTTTGACCTTACATTTGACCTCATTAGTGGCGTTTCAAGTAAAATTTGTCTTGACAAAGCACTTCCAAGGGTGAAAAGTCATATGATAAAATATTCTATACTTTTGAGGAGGATTATTAGAATATTTCAAGATTTTCTATAATCATACTTTCATTTGTCATATTGAGAATAATTATAATCATAATGTGATTGGATTATTCACTACATCAAGGCAGTTAGATATGTATATGATTCTTATGATTTAAGAAATCCTGGCATCTTAATCATTTATCAAATGTGTGTTAACCTTCACTTTTGTAACACTACAGATCACTACTTATGAAGAATGCGTATGTATATATATCTAATTGAACATACTTAATGGTAGAACTTGACAATGTTCAAATAGAATTCATCAACCTGTTTATGATTTTTTTAAATGTTCTTCAAATTCTGATGATAATTGGACTTCTTCTTTTAAATAAGTTTTGAATTATCATCCCTTACAAAATCATAAAAATAATTTTCTGATCACATATTTTTCAAATTTTTACAAACCGTAAATTGGATTATTCTTAACACTTGCGCAAATTTTTAGGAGACAGTAATTGGGATTCATTTATGTATTTTTAATAGGTTATACATTTGATATTTGGTCAAAATTCAGGATGTTCGAAATAGTATACTCTATTTTATGATAGACAAAAATCTAGTAAGGAAGATGTAGTGCCAGTTGTTTTTATGTTCATGGAGGTAGAACTTTATGACCAAACATCTATTACTCCTCTCTTTCTTTTATTTCATATTCTTACAATTTCAGATTGAGATACTTCAACTTTTCCGACATGGGATGTTCCTTTTGTAGTACATATAATATTAGAAATGACATCTGTAACAATTTTGAGAGTAATCATTCACATTTGCTTCTCACCCAACTCAATAACTTGTCAGCATATCCAGATGATCATGTGCTTGGTTGATCTACTTTTGCACGTAATTGATATGACTTTACTAGATTGCTGTTTGTTTGTGCGCTTATACTATGCATCTCAACTTTAAATATTCCCTGAACTTGCCTTTATTTGTTCAACCATTGTTTTTTCAAGCCTTTTTGGTGAGAAAATTCCTTATTCAATTTTGCTGCAACACTTGTAGAGTAGTTCCAATTCAGGGCAGGTACCCCTGACTTATTTTCTTTTTTATTTTCAGATTTCTGTTGGTGCACATATATATCCTTCTAATCCTGTTCTCCGCCAAGGAGCTTCTCTTAACTTCAGTGTAAAAGGTAGTCTATGTCAACTACTTCAATATTCTTCTCATTTCTCCTCCTGTATGTCCTCTTTAAGTGCTTGTGGCTTTTGTGTGAAATAATGAACCAAATTCCCAGTTATAGGTTCCTTAAAAGATGAATATTTATTATTGTTCTTTCTGACAGGTATCGATAAAGTTTCTGGCCACTGGCATAGTTCCAACCACAGTGTTATATCTATAGATATGCAGTCTGGAAAAGCTGAAGCAGTTGGGTTGGGTTCAAGCCAAGGTACTGAAGAATTCCAGCTTTTTGCAATGTTGAATACTGCAAGCATATGGAAAGTTAACAAGCTAAGTTGTCTGTGTAAACAGTAATTTTCAAATGCTCCGGTATAAATTTGCAAACAGCAGTTACAGTGATATCAGGAAATGTCATTTCTATTGATGTCCCAGAGGAGATGCTAACTAATGTTCCTTATCCCACAAAGGGATACAGCTTCTCTGTGAAGTTCAGGTTTGTATACAATTCGATGTTTTACTTTTCGTGGCCTAAAATTGCAATTTCAAGCATTTTTTCATCAAATTCCAATTATATCATACTGAAAGTCTTGTTTGTGTATAAGATGCTTGAAGTGCCTGTGAGAGATAATACATGTAATATTATACATAGTTCTGATTTCATGACGGAACGTATTTCTGTTATCTGCCTTCAGCAAACATGGGGCGCAAGAACCTTTCTGTGTCGTGTGTGTAAAACTCAGATGCATCGTAGTTGTGGAGGATGTAACTATTGCTGGTTTGA
Organism: Erythroxylum novogranatense; assembly: GCA_029891385.1. Classification (NCBI taxonomy): domain Eukaryota; kingdom Viridiplantae; phylum Streptophyta; class Magnoliopsida; order Malpighiales; family Erythroxylaceae; genus Erythroxylum; species Erythroxylum novogranatense. The sequence goes on along the minus strand of CM057234.1, from coordinate 17,453,202 downwards.
TGCATTGTTCACCACCAAGTTATCTTCTTCAAATCTAATACCAGACCTAAAGATTCATTAAGTTATGCTACAGTGTTGAATGTTTCTTGGACATATATCTATGCATTAAACATCGTTTAACAATAAGTATGTTCTTGTGTTTGAATAACCAGATAGAATAGCTAAATTTTCACTACCTTCCTTTTCCCTTTTGTTCAACTTTGCTTGATTAATTCATGGATTTGACCTGTACTTTTAAGCTTTATGGATATAATAAATAAGTACTTCTTCTTTGATTACTGGGCCTAACCTAGAGGCTTTGTAGTGTGAGGATGGAACTATCTGGCGTTGATGCATTCTTCACCACCAAATTGTTATCTTCTGCTTTAATAAATGTTCTATGATTCAATATCAAAGTTCGTTACTTATGCTTACGCCCTCCTTCCATTATTTACATTGAGAACCTTTACTATTATGTTGTATGTTCTACCCATGCATTAAACACCAGATAATAGTAAACATTGCCACTTATTTAAACCGGCAGAAAGTAAGCTAACCTACCTTTTCCTTTCTGTTTGGCCTTTGCTGATTAATTAATGAAGTTGAGCTGTTCAACTCTACTGTTGGTAGCTAGTTTATGGTACATCATCTTCATTGCTATTCTATAATGGAGATGTTCATAAGGTTAATTATGTGAAGAACTTGTAGTTTTGTTTTCTTTTAACCTTTTATGATGCACAGTGACGTTGATGCATTTGATTATTTTATCTAATTGAAACAGTGACACCTGTGACAAGTTTGAAGCTATTGGAAATGGTAAAGAAATGCTATATGACTGCAAGGTTGATCCTCCTTATGTTGGGTATGTTCTATGCGTCCATGTTATCTATACCTAATCAATATAAGATTATCTAATGGGCTTCACATGTTATGCATTCAAGGTATGCAAAGCCTTGGGTGAATCTTGACAACGGCAACTCCTACTGCGTCTTCTTCCCCTACTCTCCGGAGCATTTAGCTCGTTCAATACCCAGATCTAAGGACATGAGACCGTATATTTCTTTTTCTGTCAGTGCTTCAATCCGAGAAGCTAACCATATCTCTGGATCTGTGTCTGCAATTTTCATTGGAGGGTTTTCCATTTTGGATATGAACAAGGTGATTTGATCACATTTCTTTATTCAAATACCAATGCTGATATCAGACTAATTGGCCAATGTACAATTTACAAACCAATGGGCATAAAACTTTTCAGAACAGTATGGATATTGTAATCCGTCTTCAATTTGAACCTTTTCAATCAGTGCACATTGGAATAAAACATAATATGTTTCATTTTGCAGGACTCAGGACACTTGAATCTGACACCAGACTCCAACAAGACTACTATAACTATTTTGGGAAACACAGGTGAATTCCTAGATTACTTGCATTCCATTTTCTAACTTCTAATATGCTGCAGGGAGTGGTGCACTTATTTTACCTTTCACAACCTAAGATGAGATGGCTATCCATAACCTCCTTGAGACATGGCATCAGCTGTGGGTGCTTTGAATACATGTTTTCTTCCAAGACTGAGTTTCTGAATTCAGTGGGCAAGACCACGAGTTGCACCATAATTGCCTTAGTGAATACATAAATTATTACTTTATGTGCTAAGGCAAATCAATCAAGTAATTTTGTGGAGATTTTCAGTTATTTATTCTTTAGTTACCTAACAAAGTTCATCTTAGTTTATTAAGCTTATTGGTTATAACTCAAATCATACCTGAACTTAGCTACTGCCTCACTAATTTATTGGCAGTTTGTCCTACCTCCTTTAGTCAATGTGTCACCCTTGCTCCATATTTCTAAACTATTACTGTTAATATTTCCGTGTCTATAGAAGCTCTAGCTGGGTACTTTTGTGATTAAAGGGTGATTTCATTTTACTGATGACTCTGGAAATCTGAAGTGTCAGTTGACCAGAACTCGTTGGATATGATTTTAGCTTATTGGGTTATTTCTCATTGTAGATGTTGAAATCTACTGGCATGACCGGGATCACATGAAGATAAGCCCAATCCACAAAGAAGATTTTGGGATTGGTGGTCGAGCGGAATATGAGGTCAGATTACACTGTTTGCTTTTGATGATTGCCCCTGCTGCAAGTATTTGGAGTGATCCTAGTTGTTGAACAATGGGCATTAAGTGGTTACAGTAGAACAATGATGCTGCCGTTCATTCTTGAACATGCTTTTCTCATTAAGTAAAATAAATGATTTTTTGAGTCGACACATCAAAGCTCATTACTTTTCTGTTCATTGTTGTGGATACTCTTGGTTCTTATTATCAGGTTGAAGTGCAAAGTTCCGTGAAATTGAAAGACAAGATAATCATCATACTTCCAGCCAATGGTAACTGACTTCGTCCTCCATACTAAGAGCTGCTTGCCAGCAAGTACATGAAAACAATCACCCAACTTTGTTGTTCGGTAATGCAGGGCAACGAGTGGTAATTGACGTCAGTTATGAACCTGGTTCAAGAGCAGGAACAAAAACACTCTCTAGTGAAACCCTTTGGCCTCTCGTACTTGGATTTATAGTCCTGGTGGTACTGACAATAGCCACTGTGATGTTTGTTTTTGAGATATCAAACAGATATCGGCCTTCCGGCTCCGTATCGGTTGCCTCTCCAAGTTTGTCAGCCCCCATCACACCGGAGCGTGGAAGAACTTCTGTTTCAACTGAACAGTCTCCGCGAACACCTCAGCCATTTGTAGATTATGTAAGGAGGACAATAGATGAAACGCCGTACTACAAGCGAGAAGCTAGGAGGAGGGTTAATCCCCAGAACACTTACTAGAGTCAACAGAAAATCTGCCAAATTTTCCTGTGCCAATGCTTCTGTAGTGTTGTACAATTTCTGAGTCTGTTATTCTGTTGTTGGTTAAGGATTGTTTCACCTCATGTACGTTTCCGTTCTTGTTCTTATTCTTCTTCTATATTTGGTCTTGTTGCATCCATCTCCTGATTTGCGTGTTTATGTTCCAAACAATATAAGCTTAAGCTCAACCCCAACCTCAACCTGATGATAGACTTCTCAGGGCTCAATGTCAACCCAATCTTTAAGTTATATCAGCTTGTTTCATCTCTTTTCGAGGTATTGATAATTATAAAAAGTAATTACTAACAACTACTCAGCTGGTGGCAAATTGAAGTTTGGATAATTTGTCTAATGCTGCTCTGTTAATCTTATCTAATAGTTAAAACTACATCGTTTTGAGGATTTTAGAAATTGCTCATTTCTGTCCGATGTTCAAAAGGACGTCGGACAACAGATGGGCATCTTAACATTGGACGAATTGTTGAACCTAAGGTGAAGTGGCCCCAATCCCCAAAACGGAACCGTTCAAGAAAATAACCCAATTTGTGGGACATGCGTCATTGTCATCAAAGTCTGAAAATTCAAAAAGAGGGTTTTAACTTTTAATTTTTAAGGGTTTTGAATAGAATAAAATAAACTATATATATATATATATATATATTTAAAAGAAAAGAAAATAATCAATAAAAATAATATTATTAATCCATTTAGGGCAAACGTTCCTTTTTCTCGTCTCCCGTTTTCTTCCTTCTTCAACAAAAGCTTCGCTCTTTTCCGCTCAAATCAAAATCTGGAATCCTCATGAACCCACAAGACAGCGAGCCGATTCTTGATGGAGGACCCAACGAACTAAGGTCTAACGACCAATTTGGGGAGGAGGATAAGTCTCATTCTCACACCGGAGATGGAGCGAGCCCTGGGTATGATAAAGTTTTTCTCCTTTTTCTTTTCCTGTTTGTGCTTTGTTTCATGAAATTGAGATAAAAGCATATGAGCTTCGATGTGGGTTTTGTTGGTTTAGTGCCTCTGCCTTGAATCTGGACCTCTTTTTTGTCGGAAAAGACGACATGTTTTAGGAATGAAACTTAGGGATCTTTTTACTTTCGTTACAAATTGATTATTGAACTTTCTTTACTTTCTTTGCGTTTAATACCCTTCACACAGCTTAGACAGCTGCAGGTGCAAAAATATAGCTAGTATGTTCTATTGATATCGCTGTTTATACTAAGATATTTTTCCAATTTAGCAAAGTTTAGCAAAGTCAGTTGTGTTATGTGTTGATGTAATTGTGGGCATGTGTTGATATATCTGAAGCACTATTATTTTGCCTTTGCTGCTAGTTCATGGAAACCTATTTGTTTAGTTTGTTTAATATTACTCAACATGTTGCAGAAAGATATTTATAGGAGGTTTAGCAAGAGAGACTACTACTGGTTAGTTTGTTCATCCTGTGCAAATTTGCAAATTGTATAATTTACATCTGATTGGTGTTTTCTTTTTCCTGGTTTTTCATATTTTTTCTTTGTCTTCCGCATCTGTTTCTGCAGCTCAATTCATCAAACATTTTGGTAAATATGGTGAGATTACGGATTCTGTGATAATGAAGGACAGGAAGACGGGCCAACCGCGTGGCTTTGGCTTTGTGACCTATGCAGATCCCACAGTTGTTGATCAAGTCATTCAAGACACGCACATTATTAATGGGAAACAAGTAGGGTTTGTGTTTTTTTATTTCGTTGAAAGACATGAACTGTTGACTCTTTGTTCCATAATCAAGAAATTGGACTTAGAAGCTTTGCTTGCTTCCTTAATTTCCCAAAAAATAAAATGGACTTAGAATCATGTCTATGGTTTTCTGATATATGTTGTATTATCATATTTCTTAGGTGGAGATCAAGAGAACAATACCAAAAGGTGCTATTGGATCTAAGGATTTTAAAACCAAAAAAATTTTTGTTGGTGGAATACCTGCTTCAGTTACCGAAGGTATCTACTCTCTAGAAAGCTGGGTCTTTGCCTTTGATTTTCATGAGTATAAAAGTTGCTTGATTATATGTATCCACTGCAATGGACAGATGAATTCAAAGAATTCTTTTCGCAATTTGGAGAAGTTATAGAACACCAAATCATGCGGGACCACTCGACCAATCGCTCTCGGGGCTTTGGTTTTATCACTTTTGACAGAGAACTGGTGGTTGATGATCTTTTGGCTAGGGGCAACAAGCTTGAACTTGCTGGAACCCAGGTGAGAAGAATGTGGAAAACCTTTAACTGCTCATTTTTTGTTCTTTTCATTCTGATTCTCAATAATCTTTTCCCTTCCATCTGTCTGTCTTTTTTCAACTTTTCGGCGATGCCCTAATCTCTTGTGTTTGTCAGTTAATGTGACAGAAACCATTCTTTAAAGGATTTATTCTCTTGCAACACCTTGAATTAAAAACCTATAGATGTATACTTTTGGGTTGTGCCTCTCCAAAGTTTCTTTTACAACCAGTTTCAGTTTGTAAATTGTCATTTAGATTGGCTGTTTGTCTTTTCTCGTCTTCTTTTGTGGTAGCCAAATTACTAAAAGCTACATATATTAATGCACAATATAATTATGAGTAACCTCGTGGGTTCCTCAATTATTGAAGTTCAGAATGTTGATAAACTGACTAAGTTATGTTCCCAAGATGTACCCTTTGTTTACTTCCCTGTGAATTGCCCTGTTTTAAGAGGACTAGACCATATTTATTTCATAGTTCATTCGGGAGATTCTGTGATCACAGAATAATCTTTATCATGTTTCAAGTAATGATAGGTTTTAGGCTTCAAAATGATTCCTACCCATTGATCTTTTTAACAGCATACTTTTTTCTTCTCTGTGTGTACTGTCTAGGTTGAGATCAAGAAGGCAGAGCCAAAGAAGCCTAATCCCCCACCACCCTCTTCCAAACGCTACAATGACTCTAGACCTAGTTTTAACAGTGGATTTGGTGAGTCTTATGGTGGATATGGTGCCGGTGGATTTGGTACCGGTGGTGGTGGTGGCAGTTATAGAGCAGGGGGTTCTTATGGGAGTAGAGCTGGAGGTTATGGTGCATATGGTGGTAGTGAATTTGGTGGTTATGGCGGATATGGCGGCGGCGGCAGTGGAATAGGCCCTTATAGGGGAGAACCCTCCATGGGATATTCTGGTCGTTACGGGGGAGGCTTTAGTAGAGGTTATGATTTTGGAGGTTATGGTGGCCCCGGTGAGAGTTATGGTGGATATGGTACAGGTTATGGCAACAACTATGACACCAGCCTCGGGGGTGGCTATGGAGCTACTAGTGGAGGTTCCTTCTATGGAAGTAGAGGAGGATACGGTGGTGCAGGTACTGGAAGATATCATCCTTACGGGAGATAGATGGTTCTTGAGGCCAAGATTTAGGAAATATATGGCGTAAGGGCATTGTGGGTTGTCTAGATTATGATATTGAGGTTGAGTTTTCAATTTTGTTGGCTTTCTTTCACTCAAAGGAGGTTCTTGGTATTCTTTTCTCTGAATATTAGACCGTCTAATCATCTTTTCTCTTGCCAAGATCAGAAGACCGAAGAAACCATTTGTTCCTTGTTTTAACACCATGAAGTGCAAACTGGACAAAACATTGTATCCTCACTCAGATTGTGAAAAAGAACACCTGAGACTTAAATTGCACTTACATGAAAACTTAGATTCTGTTGTACTACCAAATAAAAACTTCAAAATTATGTTGTTGACTTGTAGATGGTCTTGTGTGAATCCGTTCTTCAAATGCCTGAAATTTGCCATCTATTTCTGAAGAATGCTTTTTGAAGACAATGGTTTTTCCAACACAGCAGGACTGCTGTAGGGCATTTTAATTGAAAATTTTAAAATGATTGAAAAAGTTTATTACAAAACTTTAAAGTTTAATTATAAAAGAAGCTGTTAAAAATTAATGTTTTATTTTAATTTATAACAATTAATTAGTTTATAAAATTAATTAATTAATTTAAAATTTTATCAATAAAATTACTAAATTAAATTAGACAAAAAATTGAAAGTCAGGTTGAAAAGTTAGCTAGTTTAGTTTTAAAACATGGATTAAACCATCTATTTTGTAATCTTTAAAAATATAATTTTGGTTCAGCTGATTTGATTTTTGATTTTGATTTTTAGTTTTTGGGTTTTTAATTTATAAAATTTATTTTATTTTTATTTTGTTATAATATGATATATTATGCATCAAATATATATTATTTAATTGTTTAATATTTAAAGTTTGGATTAATATAAATAAATGGATTAATTACAAAAAACTCAAACTTTCGTTAATTTTTCAATCATAATATGAAATATAAAATTAATAATAAATTGTTCAATTTTATTTTTTAATTCTAGATCGAACTTTAAAAAGTGAAAATAAAATGATCAAACTTTTAATTTTTTTCAATTCTAACCTGACGTTGGTATTTCTGTTAAATTTGATAACATGACACGTATTTTAGAAACTTTAACTATTAATACATGTCAGCTAAAATTAACACATCAAATGAATATTAATGAAACGATAGCGTTTAATCACATAATAAAAACGATGTCATCGTTTAAAAATGACCTAAATTAAATTACGCAGATTTGATGACCTTACGGTTTGATTTCAATTTTTTCCTTCGTTTTCTGTTTATTCTCTCGACGTTTTCATCTTTTGATTTTTAGATTTCGCAACCCGAGCATTCTCACATTAAGAACAATAAGAGAACGAACTAAAGACGAAACTTACTTATGCAATACGCTATAATGCAGGAGTGGTTTGAAGCGTAAGAAAAACAAATAAAAAATAAATGATTGAGGGAGAACAACAAATAACGTCGGATTAGAACAAAATTGAAAATTTGAGCATTTTATTACTATGTTTTAAAGTTAGGGTTAGAATTGAAAAAAATTAAAAATTTATTGTTACTTTTTAAATTTTGAGTTATAATTAAAAAATTTACGAAAATTTAAGTTTTTTTTAAAACTAACCTTAAATAAAATTTCGAAACATTTGCGTAAAGAAAAATATTTAACGAGTGAAAAAAAGACGAGGTGAAGCCGTGAAGCCGTGAAGCCGTGAATTAATACCAAAACTCTGTGGTTTGCTTTGCTGCTGAGAGTGAGAGACACGTCAATTATCTATTAAAATTTCTGGCTTTCTTTATATACACGAAAATAAGTTATTGAAAAACTAAGAAGCAAAAGAAGAAGATGGCAATGGTACCATGGAATCTGGGAGCTCATCGGAAGGTGCGAGTTCTAACAAGCCCACTAAAGTTTACGGTTGCTTGTTCTGTCATCTCGTTTGAACTGAAAAATCTTGAAAGGAATTAGATGAAAAGAAGTAAATAAGCAATTTTTATAGTGTTTTGATTTGTGTAAGGTATTGAATTTTGGCAGACACCGAGTCTTCATGTTGTGTGTAGAAAGAAGGAACGAGACAGAGATCATTTCCATCCTTACAAAGTCATTGAAATCACTCCTCCACCCAAGAATCTTGGCATTCGTTGCTTTCCTCCTGTGAGTTTTTGGGTTTTGTTTGTTCTTGGTTCTTTTGATAATCTTTTCAGATTGCAACTGCTGTTAATATTCTGAGAATTCGTTTTGTAGTTTACAGGTTTGTAAATTGTAAGATAGGAACTGTATTAACGTCTTCTGATTAATACCATGCCAATTTGTTAACTTGGTGAGAAGTCATGAACCTTTTTTCTGGGTTTTAAGCGGTTGGGATTGCAAGGGTTTGAGAATTATTACTGATCTGGTGAATAGGGTAATAACTAGAAAGCTATGAAAGCCCCTTAACTAGAAAATCATCTATAGCTGTCCTCTCGGTTAACAGGTATGTTATCATGTTGATCATGATATCTGTTCTAGATGCATAATATTTTGACATGGAATCGAGACATTTAAGTAGAAATATGATCTAATATGGTATTTAGTTTCATACCTTGTAAAATGTTGATATCGTTGCGACAATCACAGTCCTTGTAATTCCTGATCCAATTAGTTTCAACATTGTGATGCAAGGGATGGTTATATCGCAGCATCTTGTATGGCAGTAAAATTTCATTTATGATGTCAAACTGTTTTGACAGTAGAGAAGTGAATTTTTCTTGGAGATTCAACTTAGGATAGAAATATCATAAATCAATGTTTGTTAATGAAGGGCGTGTGTTTCTTTTAGATAGCAGACCAAGATGAAAAGTGAAGAGATATGTTTAGTGTATAAGTTTAGCTCTCCATGTAAAAAGGTTCCAAAGAGAAAAGTGAGGAAATGATTACATGAAAAACAGATTGATATTTGCATCTTATTACTTATGTAAGTAGTGGCGGTATACTTCAGTAACTCAAAATTTATAGTAAAGCAGAAAAATAACCTTTGGGGATGGAGATATAATTCATGCAGCGAGAGACAGATTGGGTGCTGTATCTCGAGGGGTGCTTATATAACTGTCAGGATTTTTACTCATTTATTAAAAGAGTTGGTTAAAAGTACGTGGAATACCTCTTTCATTGAAGGCTTTCACAAAAAACAGAAATGCAGAAAGTTTTACAGCAGTTTTTACACATATTATCAGGTTCTGAAGCATTTTGGGGTTAGCTCTCTCTGAATGTACTAATTTCCTGACTGTACTCAAATTAACCTTAGTAAAATTGTGCTTGTAATTTCACCTCTAAGTCTTCATATGATCTACGAATAGGAGTAGCTATGGAATCAAATTTTGTGTTACTAGGCTAGAGTTGATTGTAGATGGTTGATATGCCTCCATGTATTCAGATAGAAAGAGTATAACTTATCTGTAGTTTATGTTCTTACAAACGAAACTTGAGCAGTTTCTTTAAACCAAGTCATTCATCCCAAGGGAATAGGCTCAATCTAACTTGCGTAGGAACAGACAGAAATGACATTATTGTATCGTCTTCAACATGTTTCTTATGTTCTTGTATTTGGACTTTGGTTGGCAGAACATGCAATGTGGGGAAAGTGTTACAATAGAAGGCCAAGCATATACGATCTCATCCGTAACTCACCGTTACCAGCTCCGGAAGGGAAAGTACGAACCAAGTGAGAAGAGACTTGATGTCTTGTCCACTGGAAGATACATCTTAAACTTACATCTTGAAAATTTACTAGAACAATCCTGACATCTTATGATCAACTACATTTAATCCAGTTGGCAGCGATGCTTTTGTTTTAGCATTTCGAGCATTGCCTTGAGAATTCAGGTATCCTAAATTCATGTAGAGGAAGTATCATAAGCAACACTGTATCAGCCCACCAGATGAAGGAATGGATGGCTCTACTTATCATGAAACCTATCTACATGTCTCTTCAGCTTTCTTTTTGCTACCTGTACCAGGCAATAACTCCGTCGAAATGAACATCGCTGCCAAATTTGTTAGTTTGTTTAAAAAGAACCAGATCGTGGCATTTCATTCTCAGTCAAAACGTACGTCAATGTCACCACCGCGAAGCACAAAATTCGGAGTCTCCACCATCAAAGTTCAAGCGGTTCATGTCGGAGGGAATGTGTTGTAGAGAAAAAGGATTTCTTGGTAAGTTGTGCACCAAAATTATTGACTCTGGAGACTTTAAAAGTTGGATTAATATGTTTGCCCAATTATATGATAAAAAGTATTATATTAAATACTAAATTGATCCTAACACATGCAAACAATATATCAAAAGTACCTATTAATAAGAAAGGTTAAATGAAAAAAATCAATTTGGTTCAAGAGTCTATGACATGTCAGCCTGGACTGCTAGGCCTAATCCGACCTGGTCTAATTGAGAGTGACAAAATGACGCCGTTTTTAAAATTTCTTTTAAAAATTAATAAATAAGGTAAGGCCGACCCAACTCGCCCCCGTTGCATAAAATTAAAGCAAGACTTATTATTTATGCATAAGTTTTCTATTAATTGTTTGTTAGACACTAATGTAGCAACCTGACATACAAAAATAAATAAAAGGTTAATTTTTCGTATCATCTAACAAAATTTATATAAGTAAAGTAAGTGATAGATTGTTATTTACTATTTAAATTATTATGTGATATAATAAGAGTAAATTAATATTTTGGACAAATATATTTATATTCAAAGATGATATATGTATTTGATTAAGAATATTTATTTACCTATAATCGATTGTCGTTAGTATTTGAATTATGAATAATATATTGTAGCATCCATCCAAAAAGAACTATATTATGATTTTAATTATTATTTTAAATACATAAATGAAATTGTATGTAATATGAACATTTATGTATAATTTATTTGCAATCGCTTCTTTTTGTTTACAAAGCTTCGTCTGCTACTGCTTTCAACCTCTTGTTCTTACGGATACGAATGGTCAAAGAGGGAAGTCATATTATAAGGTATCTGAACGTTCCAACATATTGAGCTTATGCAGAGGATAATCGCCAACAACATTGAGACAGTCATTGCAAAAATGAAAAGTAACTTATTCGACAATAAGTTACTTGTTGGTACACTAATAGTAAAACTCACGACCGTAAAGCAAATTGGATTGCAGAATATGCAAAACTATATTATTGAGATGACTAACATTACAATGAAGTTGAAGACATTGGAAATGATAGTTTTTATTTTGAACTTAATGTCTTGTAAGAATGGACTTTTTCAAATTAACTATAATGTTATGAAGGAAAAGTGATGTTAATGAATTATCTAATAAGCTTACTTAAAAGGAAGCAAGATTGGAATATTAAAGGAATCATTCTACCAACATAATACATTAAAAAACTAGTAAAGGACTGGAAGTAAAAGCCATTAAGTTTAAGAAGAAGAAATATCTTACTAATCTTATACGGGGCGTATCAAAAGGAATAAAGGACATACAGATGCAAATTATATATGAAAGTTGGATACCTGAATCAAAAGGCTTGGTTCGAAAAGAAAGGTAAATATTATGTTTATATATATTTCAAATTAAATTTGTGTGAAGTTCCTCTTAATTCTTGATAGTTTGATATTGATGTTATTCCTTATATTTCCAATATGAAGTAGGAATTTTTTACAATCTAAACCATAAATTCAAATGATAATTTTCTCTTTATGAGAAATTTTATGAAGGATCCAATTGAAAGTCCTGGTCATCAATTAGATCTTTTAGAAACTCTTTATATACCTTCGATTTCAAAGAACCAAATTTTTGTTTCAAAACTTAATATGTTTGGGTTAGAAGGAGATTTTAGGTATGGTTATTTCAATTTATTTAAGAACATTTTATTTATTGGTTATGTTACCCTTACTGACGGTTTGCATAAATTAAAACTTCATAATGAGTTTGTTGAATCTTTACTTATCATTAATGGTGTTGTTAGAATTAAATGTAAGGCATCGGATGGAAAATCTTATTACTCATGACATAAACACTTAGATCATATATCCAAAGGTTAGAAAGACTAATAAAGAATGAGATTCTTTCAAACTTAGATTTTACTTATATAAATACATTTCTATATTATATTAAAGAAAAGATGACAAAATAGAATAAGAAAAGAGTCATGAAGTACACGGCTTCTTAGGATTATATGCATCTTTATTTGTGGACCTCTTAATGTTTCATCTTTTAGTGGAGAAAATATTTATATTAACTTATTAATGATTTTGTACAATATGATATTGTCTATTTGCTTAGGAAAAAATCTAAAATAGTAGATGCTTTTAAGGTTTACATGACCAAAATTAAAAGGAAATTAAATAAAAGGGTGAAAGATATCAAATATAATGAAAAATATGATAAGTTGTGACAATATGTAGGTCCATTTGCAAAGTTTCTTAAAAGACATGACATATGTATACAATATATTATATCAAGCACAAATTCAATAAAATGGTGTGGTAGAAAGGTGTAAGAGGGATATAATTAGGAGTATAATGAGTAACTCTTCACTGCCTAAATCTTTATCAATATATACCTTTAAAATTTTTAAATATTTATTAATTGTAGTCCCTAGTAAGGTAGTTTTAAAAGCTTCTTTTAAACTGTATATTGGAAGGAGACCTAGCTTGAGACATTTACATGTTTGGTACGTAGCAAAGGCAAGGGTTTATAATTCACATAAAAGAAAATTGTATTCTTAAATGATTAGGAGTTACTTTATAGGTTACCTAAAGAAATCTATAGGATTTAAATCTTATTCTCCAAATCATATTCCTAAAATTGTGAATATTAAGAATGGTGAAGTTAGTTGGAGTAATGAAGAAGTATAGGTAATTGTTCCGTTAATAGTAAAGGCTTCTTGTTCTATAGTGGTTCCAAATATTGTTTCAATAATTAATAAAAATTTAGATACTATTTACCTTATCTAAATTTTTAATAGTATAGGGTTAGAGTTAAGTGAAACGAGTTTCTAAAACCAAACACGGCTCAATAATAATGTTAAATGATATAAAGTCAGACTTATTGCCAATAGGTTTATGTAGAAAGGTGACATTGATTATAAAGAGAAATTTAAATTTTCATTTATCAGGAAAGACTCGTAAAGGATTAAAATGGCATTAGTAACTCAATATGACTTTGTGTTATACCAAAATAGATGTGAAAATAGTTTTTTCTTAACGGAGATCTTGAAGATAAAGTGTTTATGGACTAACTTAAAGGTTCTTCAACAAAATGCCAATAGCTATCTAAATTTAAAAAAATCAATATATGGAATTAAATATGCTTCTCGATAATGCTATTTTTATGTTCAATAATATTGCATGATCTTTTAGTTTTCAAAAATACAATTGATCAATGAATATATTAAAATATCGGTGAGAGTAAGTTTATTTTATTGATCATATCGTTGACAATATCTTACTTGTTGCTAATAATTTGGATAAGTTACATGAAAACATATTTTGTCTCTAAGACTTTTGAGATAAAAGATTTGAGGGATGCACTTTATAAGATAGGAATTGAAATTTTTCATGATGTGTCATAAGGATTCTTAAAACTATCTTTAAAAGTTATATTATAAGAATTTTAAAGAGATTTATTATGTACAATTGTTTGGACTTAAAAGGGACAAATTTAGTTTTATATAATGTGCAAAGAATAATATAAAACAAAAAATGGAACCAATTCCTTATGCTTCGATTATAAGTAGTTTAAAATATTTGTAAACTTGTACAAGACTGAATGTCAATTTTGCGGTTATAATGTAAGTATATATCAAAGCAATCTTAAAACTATTCATAACAAAGTTACAAAGAAAGTATTAAGGTACCCACAAGGAACAAAGAACAACATAGTTATATATTCAAAGTTTGATCATCTAAAAGTTGTTGAATACTCGGACTCAAATTTTGGTGGATGTCTTAATAAAAAAAAATACATTTAGTTACCTGTTTTTTTTAGAAAATGGAGCAATAATATAAAAGATTGCTAAACAATCTACACTACACTGCTCCATCCATTAATTATGGAAGCAAAGTTTATGATGTATTTTAAAGCCACAATTCATGTATTGTGACTACGCAATTTTATGTTAGGACTTGGGATTGTTAAAAGCTATTACCAACTGTCATAACCCATATTTGTTATTTTTTCATACAAAGTTATTTATGTTAAACTTTCAGGATTTATTTTTTGTACACTTGAAGTTAAACTATTTAATTTTATGATTAGTCTAAATGAGACAATAGAATAAGTCTAATATAATGTTAACTAGTTTTGCTTAATCCTAATTAATAATTAAGTAGATAAACAATTATATTGATCACTCAAAACAATTATATTATTTACTCAACTATATAATTGATGTAATAAATCAAAATTTTAAAATGCAATTAATCTTTTTCTTATCCACTAAGATTTACACTTAATAGAGACAAATAATTCATCAAAGCATTTATAAGCAAAAACAAGTCATAGAAGAAAAATGTCTTTGTTTCAAGATGTTAGCTATTGTTGACTTCACCAATTCTTCACACACACATTTTTTTTATATTATATGCTAAAGATCATCAGAATAAAATTTTGTTTAGGTTAATTAAACTTCATATCTTTAGCTTTACATCCTAATGTTGATTGATAGCTTGCAAATTCAACATGTTTTTGGTCCTTTATTCTTTGCTTATTTGAACCTTATTGTGTTTAATTATGAGATTCTACTTAGTTTTTCTCACTTTAATTGAAGGGAAATAAATCAATTGCTAAGCTACAGCCATAGGGAGGAGACACGTGAAATGCAGCAGTGGACCAACAAATGCAAGGAAATTAAATGGGCAGCTGAAGCAGCGATTATGCAGCTGGAGTAAGGAAGGTTTGAAGAATGGTAGCAACGTTGAGTTGAGGAGCTGATGGTTTTTAATTGGAGCAATTAAAAGGGACACGCAATAAGCTACGGACATCACAAAATTTGGAGGACTAGCTCACTTAATTGTCATCATCAGCAGCTATAAATTGGAAGGACAACGCAACAGCTGGGCATGAACTTAAGTGAATTAAATGGGCAGAGATTAAATTGGAGGGCCAACGCAAAGGAGAAATAAAACACTATTTTTGGATGGGCCAATTCTGTGGGCCTTAGTTTCATTAGTATATAAGTGAAAATTAGGTTTTAGATTGGAAGAGACTTTTTCTTGGCCACCGAGAGGAGTTTTTGTGTTTTTCTTTTACAGATTTTGTTTCTTCAGCTAGGAGAGGAATGTCGTTTTTTGATTCTTTTCAGAACATCACGTGTTTGTCGATAGTCATGCGAGGCTAACTCCTTTAATTCAGTCAAGGGATAATTCAAGGTTGAAATTTATATGGTTGTGAGATCTTAACGCACTTTAATTTATTCTTTGATTACATTGCATTTATGTCTTTTCTATGATTTCTTGGGATAATTTATCCGTGGTGAATTACTGTTATTTGTTCAACAGGGCCCGTTGTTCGTCTAATAGGAATTCACATAGCCAATCAATTAGGTTAAATCCGTAATTGTTTATCCGAATTGATGCAAGTGGCAATTAATATAACTTGATTGCGTCAAGGCCTTTGGGTTATATTAAGTGAAGACATAATCTAGTTTAAACGAATTCTCGTAGTCTTTGTTGATTAGGGCAAGTCTTACTGGTTTTTAATGCTGTTAACGAGTTAAATCCTTTGTCATACTTAGGGTTACTTGTTAATTAGGGGTTATTATTAGATCGTATCTTAATAACCTAATAATACAATAAGATTGGTTGGGAGGACGTTTCTTTCAGCTATAACTTGTCTGCAATGTTAATTTGAATAGTTATCCTAGAGTCGATGATCAATCCATATGAATTTCATACTGCGAATTACCTTTGACTGGGTTTGTTTTCTATTGATTTCGAATTTTAATTATTATCGTTGTCTTGATTTCGTTTTTATTTTTATTTTTTATCGTTAAATGTAAAAAATTCCCGATTTTCACTTTATCTTTCGGTTTGCGTTTGATTCGCTAACCTTAGGCAAGGCTAGTCTCTAGGTTCGACCCTTCTCACCCTATTTACATATTCTTAATTTTTTGTTAGGAAGAGCGGGTCTTTTATTTTGGTGGTTTCACACCCATCAAATTTTAGGGCGTTGCGAGATTAGCTTACGTTCATCGTTTATTGCTTCTTTGGATGACCAGTCTGAAAATTTGCGATTAGAATTTGATTCGAAATAGAAAAAACAGCCGTGCATTGAGGAAGGAAACCCGATTCTGGAAGAAGGAAGGAAGTACTTCTACTCTTAATCCAACAGATAAAGAATGGATTTGGTTGAACCTTCAACTAAATCCAACCCAATTAGAGGAAACCTCATCGAATCGATAGAGAGGAAGTAATGGTGATAATCGCCTTTTAGAGAGTCAGAAGAACCCCTATTGGAACAAAGAGCCCCCATGCATCACCTACCCGAACTTGAGGTGCCGTTTGAACTGAAATCTGGTTGATTCACCACTCCCCACTATCCATGGAATGAAGAATGAAAACCCACACAATCACTTGAAGGAATTCCATGGTGTATGCTCAAGTATGAAGCCGTCAGGTGTAGCGGAAGAGCATGTTAAATTGAGGGCGTTCCCGTTCACACTAAAGGACGCTGCTAAAGAATAGTTGCTCAACCTGCTACCTGGTTCAATAACGACATGGCATGCCATGGTTCGAGCATTCTTAGATAAGTATTTTCCTGCTTCAAGAGCAGCAGTGATACGCAGGGAGATTTGTGGGATTAAACAAAAAATTGGAGAAAGCCTATACGATTATTGGGAGAGATTCAAAAGGTTATGTGCAGCTTGCCCACAACATGGGATGTCCGAACAATCCCTACTCCAATACTTCTATGAAGGGATGGTGGACATGAAAAGGAAGATGGTTGATGCGGCTAGTGGAGGAGCTCTTGTTAATAAAACCCCCGCCCAAGCTAGAGATATCATATCAACCATGGCAGCAAATTCACAGCAATTTGGACAAATCGAAGAACCATCCAGGAAGCTCTATCAGGTAAGTGATTCTTCCATTGAGACTAAACTTAATGAATTAACTTCCTTGGTCAAAACTTTGGCTACAGGGCATAATAAACGTGCAATTGCGTGCGAGGTGTGTATTTCTTATGACCATCCAACTGAGATGTGCCCAACATGGCAAGATGATCAAGAGCAAGTTAACGTTATGGGAGGTTACCCTGGGCAGCCTCGAAGACCAATGGATCCATTTTCCAACACTTTCAATGAAGGTTGGAAAAATCACCCTAATTTCAGCTATGGAAACAAGAATCAGAATTTCCAACAATATCAGAATTTCCAACAAGCTAGACTACCTCCCCAACAAGCCTCATCTTCAAGAGAGTCTCTAGAAGATATCGTTAAATCACTTGCCACATTTCAGAAACAATCAGAAATAGGCATGCAAGAATTTCAGCAGGAGACGAGGAAAGGCATGCAAAATATGGAGAAGCAAATCAACCAGCTTGCCTCCTCTTTGAGCAGATTAGAGACACAAGGAAAGCTTCCATCTCAAATTGTTGTTAACCCTAGAGAGAACGCAAGTGCTATCACTTTACGAAGTGGTAAGGAGTTGGACACGACAGTCCCAAAAAGGCAAGCAGAGATCAAGAAAGAGGTTGAAAAGAAGTGGAAATTCGCAAAAGAAACACCAAGCAAGTTGGAGTGCAACACCCCACCATTCGTAGTTCAGTCCCTTTTTCCCGAGAGATTAGCAAAGACGAAAAAAGAAAAAGAGGAGAAGGACATCTTGGAGACTTTTCGCAAGGTGGAGGTAAATATCCCGTTACTTGATGCTATTAAGCAAATACCTCGTTATGCAAAGTTTCTTAAAGAACTTTGTACCAACAAGAGAAAGCTAGATAGTATAGAGAAAGTGGAGATGACTGAAAATTGTTCAGCCATGATACAAAGAAAGTTTCCACAAAAATGCAAGGACTAAGGTATGTTTGCTATCCCTTGTAACATTGGCAATGTAGGGATTAAGAGAGCTATGTGTGATTTGGGTGCATCTATAAATGTCATGCCATTATCCATTTATACATCCTTCAAGGGCAGCCCCTTGAAGAAGACGCGCATCATAATTCAATTGGCGGACAGGTCTATAGTTTACCCCGTAGGGTTGTTTGAAGATGTTTTGGTTCAAGTAGGTGAGTTAATCTTTCCGCTGATTTTATGTACTTAATATGGAGGACGATAAATCTTCTACTTCACTGATTTGTTACTTGGGAGACCTTTCCTTCGCACCGCAAGGACAAAATTGATGCCTATGAAGGAACGTTAACCATGGAGTTTGATGGTGAGGTAGTTCGGTTTAATGTTTATGAGGCCATGAAATATCCTTGCGACATTTCTAGTGTTTGTGGTATTGATGTTATTGACTCCTTGGCTCAAGAGGTGTTCGAATTAGATGCTACTGATGATCTTAATTTGGTACTTTGCAGGAGTTTAAATTCAGACAGCATTAAGGAGCATAAGGAGATGATGCTAATTGATGAGAGTTTGCAAGAAATTGCAGAAAAATTGAATGCGGATCGATTCTTTGCATGCTCGCTTCTAGCCGAGTTAAATTGCCTTGTACTAATGAGAAACTTTTACCTTCTGTTTTGCAGGCCCCTAAGCTAGAATTAAAGTCGTTGCCCAGTCATTTAAAATATGCATATTTGGGGGATGGAGATACATTACCTATAGTTATCTCCAACAAGCTTAGCAAGGTTGAAGAAGAAAAGGCAATTCAGGAGATTAGAAAGTATAAAGAGGCTATCGGGTGGACAATAGCCGACATTAAAGGACTAAGCCCGTCGATTTGTATGCACAAGATTCTTTTGGAGGAGGGCAACAAGCCTAGCAAAGAAGCTCAAAGGCACTTAAATCCGCCTATGATGGAGGTTGTGAAGAAAGAGATATTGAAACTATTGGATGCCGGGATCATATACCCAATTTCTGATAGTAAGTGGGTGAGTCCAGTGCAAGTTGTACCCAAGAAGACAGGGATCACTGTTGTTGAGAATGATCAAGGAGAGCTAGTGCCGACAAGAGTTCAGAATGGTTGGAGAGTTTGTATAGACTATAGGAAATTAAATGCGGCAACTAGAAAGGACCATTTTCCTCTCCCTTTTATTGATCAAATGTTAGAAAGATTAGCTGGACGTTCTCACTATTATTGTCTTGATGGTTTTTCAGGTTTCTTTCAGATTCCGGTGGCAGTTGAGGACCAAGAGAAGACGACTTTCACTTGCCCTTTCGACACTTTTGCATATCGGCGAATGCCATTCGGGCTTTGCAACGCCCCAGCCACATTCCAAAGATGTATGGTCAGTATATTTTCAGATTATGTGGAGGATATCATAGAAGTATTCATGGATGATTTTACCGTCCATGGTAATACCTTTGATGAATGTCTAACTAACCTTACAAAAGTGTTAGAAAGGTGTATAGAGTC
This sequence comes from Erythroxylum novogranatense, assembly GCA_029891385.1. Taxonomy (NCBI): domain Eukaryota; kingdom Viridiplantae; phylum Streptophyta; class Magnoliopsida; order Malpighiales; family Erythroxylaceae; genus Erythroxylum; species Erythroxylum novogranatense. The sequence goes on along the minus strand of CM057234.1, from coordinate 17,433,438 downwards.
TAATCTTGTCCTAAATTATGAGAAATGTCATTTCATGGTGGATAAAGGTTTGATTTTAGGTCATATTGTCTCATCTAAAGGTATCGAGGTTGATAAAGCTAAAATTGACGTGATTAAATCCTTATCGTATCCTACTAGTATACGGGAAATTTGTTCTTTTCTTGGCCATGCAGGTTTTTACAGACGATTTATTAAGGATTTCTCGAAGATCACTCAGCCACTTTGCAAACTGTTGCAAAAAGATGTGCCTTTTGAGTTTGGCGAAGAGTGTAAGGAAGCTTTGACAAGTCGAAGAGGAGCTGATTTCTGCACCAATAGTCTAACCTCCGAATTGGAATTACCCTTTCGAGATCATGTGTGATGCGAGTAATTATGCCGTTGGGGCTGTCCTTGGACAGCGTATTGAGAAGAATCCTCATGTCATATACTATGCCTCGAAGACATTGGACAATGCACAATGTAACTATTCCACCACGGAGAAGGAACTTTTAGCAATTGTTTTTGCGTTGGAGAAATTCAGGTCATACTTGTTGGGAACTAAAGTAATAGTTTTCTCCGACCATGCAGCCTTGAAGTACTTGTTTAAGAAAAAGGAGTCAAAGCCTCGCTTGATTCGTTGGATCCTTTTACTTCAAGAATTTAATATGGAAATAAGGGATAAAAAGGGGTCTGAGAATCTAGTGGCTGATCATCTCAGCCGGTTGATGTTGAATGAGAAGTCGTCACCATTGGACGACGATTTCCCAGATGAGCAACTTCTTGGCGTACAAAGAATTACTCCGTGGTATGCTGATATAGTGAATTATTTGGTTGCTGGTACATTGCCATAAAATCTGACCAGAGGTGAAATAGAGAAGATCAAGAGGGATGCCAAATACTATGTATGGGATGATCCTTACTTATGGAAGTTTTGCTCTGACCAGATTATTAGACGATGTGTAATGGAAGTGGAAAGTCCATCCATACTGAAAATCTGTCATTCTGCAGCATGTGGAGGACATTTTGGTCCTCAAAGGACAGCTCGCAAAGTGCTGGAGTGCGGTATGTTCTGGCCATCAGTGTTCAAGGATTCATACAAGTTTTGTAAATCTTGTGCGAATTGTCAGAAAACAGGTAGCTTGGGTCGTAGGGATCAAATGCCTCTTACTTATATTTTGATATGTGAGATATTCGATGTGTGGGGGATTGATTGCATGGGACCGTTTCCGTCATCTTTTGGAAACACATATATATTACTGGCAGTGGATTATGTTTCCAAGTGGGTGGAAGCTAAAGCCACCCGGACTGATGATGCCAAGACAGTGGTGAATTTTGTGAAGAGTCACATTTTTGCGAGGTTTAGGATTCCAAGAGCGATTATTAGTGATCGAGGTTCTCACTTCTGCAATAAGGTTATGGAGAGTCTCCTCAAGAAATACGGTGTTACACATCGTATCTCCACAGCCTACCATCCACAAACAAGTGGACAAGCCGAAATTTCAAATAGAGAAGTGAAATCTATACTTGAGAAGACTGTGAATCCTAACATAAAAGACTGGAGTACTAAGCTAGAGGATGCTCTATGGGCTTACAGAACATCATACAAGACTCCGATTGGGATGTCGCCATATCGCTTAGTATATGGCAAACCATGTCATTTTCCAGTCGAAATAGAGCATCGTGCATTCTGGGCAATTAAGCATTGCAACATGAAGTTGGAAGCAGCTGGAGAGCAAAGGAAATTGCAATTGTAAGAGCTGGAAGAAATCCGAAATGAGGCCTATGAAAGTTCAAAAATTTACAAGAGAAGACCAAAGCTTTCCATGATGGCATGATATCCAGGAAAAATTTTAAAATAGGTCAAAAAGTTTTGCTTTTCAGTTCTAAATTAAAATTATTTCCTGGTAAATTAAGGTCCCGATGGATGGGACCTTTTGTTGTTATTAATGTTTATGCTCATGGTGCAGTGGAGATACAAAGTCTGGAAACCAACAAAATTTTCAAGGTCAATGGGCATCGATTGAAGCCGTTCTATGAAAGCTTCGAGAATGCTAGGACAGAGAATATGGAGCTTGAAGAACCGAACGAGTCTGTCTAGAGACTCAGAAACGTTGAGCCTAGGACGTTAAACAAGGGCGCTCTTTGGGAGGCAACCCAGACAGGCTTACCCAAGCCTAACTTTATCGCTTTACTCTGTTTTAATTTTTATTTTTGAGTATTATTATTTCAAATAGTGTCATCTTCCTCCTTATGATCTGTCAGTCTCTGGAATAGGGTGAGCTTTAAGGAAAGAAGGTCTTTCATGGTTTTAATGGTGAAAAATAAATAAATACATTTACGTCACGGTAAAACAAAACAGAAGGGCTTTGTCTATGTTATTTCTTTATTAGAGTGGAGTCTTTATTTACAAAGGGCAAAGAGGGTACTGTGCTGTCTTTTATTAAAATGCTAACTTACTTTACTTTTTACAGCAGGTAAAACCCACTTACCATCTCCTCTAGGGTTTCCAAACCAACAACTTTCTCCAACTTTCTCCAACACCCCTAAGCCGCCACCCTCCCTCACTCATCACCGTCTCCACCGTGCCCATTCACCATGACCGAACATCACCCACACTTGACGCCTCTCTCACCCACCAACACTACCTCAACTGAAACCTCCACCGACACTGCACCGCTTCCATCGTCAACCCTCCACGCTGTTGGCTCCCTCGAGAATTTGAACCACTTCTAATTTTCGTCTGATTTTCGTCTACCAGCATAAAGGTTCGTGTTCTCCCCTATTGATTCTTCTAACAAGGTTAGTCTTCAACTAATCCCCTTGGTTCCTCTCTTTGATTTTGCGTGGGCAGTCATTTTCGTGTTTCCCTAATTTGTTGCGTTAATTGCCTGATGGGTAATTGTTTTGTGAGTCCAATTGCAATAAATGTCGTTATTCATGCAAAACTTCAGATCCATTTTGTTAAACCCATACGACATTGCTAGAATTAGACATTTGGGCTTGTCAATTTAGGCATTCTAGCTTCTTTAGGTTTGTGCTGAAAGATGACTTGTTTGGCTTGTGTTGGCATTTGAACCCCGTAGGCAATTTTTGTGCTTCAATTGCAATAGAATTGTGTTCGCCCAATTCATTATACTTGACAATGTTGCTGATTACTGGTTGATATTGACACTTTGGGCAATTGTAATTGACATTACGTGTTTTACTGGTGTTGTTGGTTGGTATGTTGTTTCGTTGCTCTTTATTTTTTGTAGGTAACCACACTTGCTCCCCGATCATGGTTCGAACAAGAACTACCCCCAACCCATCACCTATAGAAAGCCACCACAGCCAAAGAACCCCAAACGGAAGAAGGAGCAGCCACATATTGCTGCTGCTATGACCACAAAACAGGGCAGTACTTCTTCACCCTCTCTTTTTACTTTTACTTGATAACGACCCTCCCATTTGATTGATTGTGTTGTTCCACATTGAGGACAAGGTGAGGAGTAAGTGTGGGGAGGTGTCCGATTTTGGGAGTGTTTAACTAGCTGCTACCTTGTTACTTGTCTGCTCCGAAGTCCAATATTGCCAAGTTTTTACGCTTGAAGTTATGGCATTTGATAAGATTTTTGTGTGTTTCTGCTGCTGCCATGTGCTTAATTCCTGGTATAAAACTTGACTTTTGAAAATGTGATTTTTAAGTTAGGAAGTTTAGACACTTATCCCATGATATTTTGAGTAAAAAATAAAAGCAATTTTGATGATATGAACTGATTTTGGGACTGCTCAATGGGGTTTATCATGTCTTTGAAAATGATTTGAAACTCTTAGAAAGTCTAGAGAGGAGGACTTTGCTATTGTTACTTGGTTTGACTGTTGTGAGGACTTTAGCTGACAAGACCTAGTGAACGGAAACTAGAACTTGAAATTGATCGTCATAGCACTCATGAGTCTTAATTTAAACTGTTTACACTTTGAATTCTCAAAAGGGTTTTCAAAACTTAGTTTCCTTCGATAGGTGTTTTTGAGAGCAATTTTCGAAGCAAAAATTTGGGATAGCTTCCGAACACTAGAACTCTTTTCTACATTCCCTCGAGGCGAAATCCTAGGCGAGTCTCAACCTTGGACATGATTTAGGCATTCTTTGGCCGAGTCATTAATCCTCTTATATTTTTTCCACCTTTACATTACCATTCTCTCACCCCTTCTAGCCTGCGAAGTATGCTAAACGCGTACTTTAATTGTTTTCATAGCCCACAATATAACCATATACACCAAAAGCCTTTAGACTACCACCCTTCTTGCAAGAAAATAGTCTTCTTAATTAATTGCTGAGCACATGCACATGTTAATAGTTAGGAGTTGATACAATTATATTTTATTTAATGTCTTCAATCAGAGTCTAGTTCTTAGTTTTTTGGAATAAAGGGTTCTTGGGACTTATGTGTTTAAATTTTTATTGGGTTTGAGGTTGGATGTAAATAGCTTTGTGATGTTCTAGTTTTCCTTAAAAAGGTTTGAATAAAAAAAAAGAAAAAAAAGAAGAAAAAAAAACAAAAGAAAAACAGAGAAAAAAATTCCAAAAAAAAAGAGAAGAAAAAAAAGAAAAAAAAGGGGTGGAAAAGCGTAAGGAATGTTCAAAGTTGCTGTTAAGTGTTTTTATTTTGAGTCACATTTGACGTCATTTGGGTATCAAGGGTAGTTAGGTCATGTATTGCTCCATTGAGGTTATGTGCTGAAGACTTATTTTCTTGTATCTCTTGAGCCTTATATTATCCAATCTTTTGTAACCATTACCCTAGCCTAACCCGAGTAAAGACCTTTTGATCCTTTGTTGAGATTTGACCTACATTAGTGGAGAGGGAGTTTAGAAGAGAGCCTATGGTGTTCACTATTTTGTTTTAATGAAGCTATGAAAATGTTTTTACACGCTTTGTTAATTGCTTGATAAAATGCCTATTGATTCGAACTTCGAAGGTGTGCGTGCGTGTTTTATGAATTCTTAGTGTAACCTTTTCAATTGAGTTCATGATGACGGAATGATATCGATGGTTTAGTTTCCAATTGCGAAGTTGAGTTGTCTGCTGTTTTTGCATATGTTGGATTGAGTTTTATGATGAAATGGTGATCTCCTAAATAGGTTGATTTTGAGTTTTGAGTCATGCTTGAGGACAAGCATGGGATAAGTGTGGGGAAATTTGATAGCTTGCAAATTCAACATGTTTTTGGTCCTTTATTCTTTGCTTATTTGAACCTTATTGTGTTTAATTATGAGATTATACTTAGTTTTTCTCACTTTAATTGAAGGGAAATAAATCAATTACTAAGCTACAGCCATAGGGAGGAGACACGTGAAATGCAAAGAAGGACCAACAAATGCAAGGAAATTAAATGGGCAAATGAAGCAAATGATTATGCAGGTGGAGTAAGGAAGGTTTGAAGAATGGTAGCAACGTTGAGTTGAGGAGCTGATGATTTTTAATTGGAGCAATTAAAAGGGACACGCAATAAGCTACGGACATCACAAAATTTGGAGGACTAATTCACTTAATTGTCATCATCAGCAGCTATAAATTGGAAGGACAACGCAACAGCTGGGCATGAACTTAAGTGAATTAAATGGGCAGAGATTAAATTGGAGGGCCAACGCAAAGGAGAAATAAAACACTATTTTTGGATGGGCCAATTCTGTGGGCCTTAGTTTCATTAGTATATAAGTGAAAATTAGGTTTTAGATTGGAAGAGACTTTTTCTTGGCCACCGAGAGGAGTTTTTGTGTTTTTCTTTTACAGATTTTGTTTCTTCAGCTAGGAGAGGAATGTCGTTTTTTGATTCTTTTCAAAACATCACGTGTTTGTCGATAGTCATGCGAGGCTAACTCCTTTAATTCAGTCAAGGGATAATTCAAGGTTGAAATTTATATGGTTGTGAGATCTTAACGCACTTTAATTTATTCTTTGATTACATTGCATTTATGTCTTTTCTATGATTTCTTGGGATAATTTATCCGTGGTGAATTACTATTATTTGTTCAACAGGGCCCGTTGTTCGTCTAATAGGAATTCACATAACCAATCAATTAGGTTAAATCCGTAATTGTTTATCCGAATTGATGCAAGTGGCAATTAATATAACTTGATTGCGTCAAAGCCTTTGGGTTATATTAAGTGAAGACATAATCTAGTTTAAACGAATTCTCGTAGTCTTTGTTGATTAGGGCAAGGTCTTACTGGTTTTTAATGCTGTTAACGAGTTAAATCCTTCGTCGTACTTAGGGTTACTTGTTAATTAGGGGTTATTATTAGATCGTATCTTAATAACCTAATAATACAATAAGATTGGTTGGGAGGACGTTTCTTTTTATGCTATAACTTGTCTGCAATGTTAATTTGAATAGTTATCCTAGAGTCGATGATCAATCCATATGAATTTCATACCGCGAATTACCTTTGAGTGGGTTTGTTTTCTATTGATTTCGAATTTTAATTATTATCGTTGTCTTGATTTCGTTTTTATTTTTTATTTTTTTATCGTTAAACAGAAAAATTCCCCAGTTTTCACTTTATCTTTCAGTTTGCAATTTCAGTTCTGGCTAACCTTAGGCAAGGCTAGTCTCTAGGGTTCGACTCTTCTCACCCTATTTACAGTATTCTTAATTTTTTTGTTAGGAAGAGCAGGTCTTTTATTTTTGGTGGTTTCGACACCCATCATTGATGTAGAGAAAGTATCATAAGCAACTCTATATCAGCACACTAAATAGAGGAATGAATGGTTTACTCATCATGAAACTTATGTGCAAGCCTCTCAGGCCCTTACATGATTATTGGCATTGCTCCTATAACTTTGGAACATTCATTTAATTTCCCCACATTAGAACGTATCACAATCTCAGCTACTTAACTACCCCTACTCAAACAGCTCTCTATGATAAACGACTGATATTGTGGAAGTTCGCCACTACGTATGATGATACCGTATTTTTTAAAGCTTAGAGTGTTATCAATAGGACTCAATTAACTACTGACTTAATTATAGCATTTGTAAGGTTGTAAGGTAGTGTTCGATAATTAATGCGACAAATAATCAATGTTTTAAAAACTAGATCGAAAGTTAAATTAGTAAAACAAGAATTTTAAGCTTTAAAAGATTTATTCGGTATTAAACCGTTAAAAAATGACCAAAGATTAAATAAATAAAAATTAAAATATAATTGAAAGAAATTGTCCTTACCTATTAAAGAATTTAAATTTTGATTGAAAAAGAGATTGTTAAATAAAATTAATTGATTTATTTTAGTTTATAAGAACTTATTACAACAACAACACCTAGTAGAAAAATCGCTAAAGCGCAGGGTCTAGGGAGATTTAACAGTACACAATTTTACTCTTAATTAGTAAAGACGTTGTTTCTAAATTTATAAGAACTTATTAATTAATAAAATTGACTGATTAATTATTAAATTGATTGATTTTTTAAAAACAAGAGTTATTAAAATAAATTGAACTCAAATTGAAAATCGAACCAAATAGTAAGATAGTTTAAAATTTTTACCATTAAACTGATTGAACTGGTTAGATTTTTTATTCATTACAAATAATATATCAAAAGATTAGTGGGATGGAGATGGACCCACAAACCAAACAGGTTGTATTTTTGCTTCCACATGGTATCTCTAAAAAGACCATATTGTCCTTAGGGGTTTTATTTAACTATTGACTTGGATCATAATATCATGTGCCAGAGGCATCCACATGTAGCCACTTGAGACATCCCTCTTCAAGGGATGGCAAAAGGGCCAAGGCTTGACTAGGCCAAGCTTAGGTTTATCGGGCCTCAAGGCAAATTTTGAGGTAGACTCGAGCTGTCCATGCTTGACACTTTAAAATAAAATAACTTCTTTTTGTTGAAAGCAATGTTATTTTTTACTTTTAAATTTTTAAAAAAAATTGGTCAGGCTAAGCTCAGGCTCAGGCTTAGATCGTCTCTGGCTAGGTTGAACTCGGGCTCAAGCTGGGCCTCAGGCCCACACCCTAGTGAGCAAGGACTCTGGCCCGACCTATTGTCATCCATACCCTCTTCCTACAACAATTAACTGTATTTATTATTATTAATAATAATATTCCTGACTTTGAGCCCCAAAGAAATTTGAATTTGGGGAAAGTTTTACAATTTTAAAGCTCAACACTAACACTGAGTCCAATCTTCTTGATCATTTCCAAGATGCCCATAATTCATGACCCCCTATTTAGACTGATTCAAAAATAAACCATTTTATCCAAGTAATGGACAAAATGGACGAGGACACGTCATACTCAGATGATGACAGTGGTGGACAATGCTTTTTCTCTACACCTCCTTGTCTTATCTTTTTAGCATATTCTTATCTTTTAGGAATATTATTAGGACCAATGTCTCCCAAATAATTCTTCTTTTTACTATTTGCTTTTATATTCTAGTATGCATTATTGTACTATAGGAATCTTTTCCCTAAACTTGTTTTTTCTTCATCCTGCTTGCTTAATCTATAAAAACAAGGTTTCTTTCTTGTTGTAACCAAGTAGAAAAATTAATAAAATTTTTGTGTTTTGTACCCTATGGCTTCTCTCTAAGTTCTCTCTCTCCTGAACGCTTGATTTTTGAATAATGTAGCCATAATCATAAAGAAAGACAAGTATGTTCTACACTTGCATCTTTATGAGGATCTTGTGTATTATAAAGTATTGAACTATAGATCATGTTTGAGGTTTTAGTTAAACGAGGAATGATTGGTTAGTTTAGATTCTTAAAAGAGAGGCTTTGAGAATTGATGCCCACACAAATGAGAAGAGTTTGTGTCTAAGCTAGCATATATGAAATCTAAAATACAATTAATTTTCGTTTATTTTTTATCTCTTATAGAATTTATTATATAAACCACTTGATTGATATATAGGTTGAAAACCTGACATTGTCTATACTACGTACCAAAATGCACTAATTGGTACTTTGCTGACAACCATTAACAATGAAAGTGTCGTCCTTACCATTGGCCCTAATTTTAATATCAGGCTGAATGATCCTACTTTATCTTAAAGACTCCAAGTTCATATCCAAATTACTATAGCAGAACAAGATCTTATAACAATTATGGTTACTCTCCATCATCAAATGATCTATCACTTACAAAACCATGTTGTAGATCTTAAATTTCCTAATTCCACTTCTGATGCTTTGATATGGTAGTAAATAGATCTTATAACCAAACTAACATCATCCAAATTTTAAAGGAGCTACCTACAATAGATATTGAAAAGTTTATGCCTACAAAATGAATTATTAATTACCAAAATGTGTTCCATGCTCATCACGGGCATTCCTTTCATACAACCACTCCTCTTATTCTCAGGACACTAAGGGATGGATTAGTGAAATCCCTCTACACTAAGCCCAATGCAGATCAACCTAGACTTTCAGGTACATCTGGCCCTATTTTGATCCTTCAACTAGCATTCTCACACAAAGAAGGTAAATGTGGACCTCCGATCCATTACATCAAACCTGATGGAGAACCTATATACATCAGTTATTATCATGGACATTTTATCTAGGATGTAGATTCCTCCATATGTGACCTAGAGTGTGAAATATGTCAATCAGGTGATTATGATGATTCAGATAGTAATGATGAGATCTATGTTCGATGAAGGAAGAAAATAGAAAGAAGAAGACAATAACCCAAAGAAATTTATCGTTGTCAACTTTCTCAACAATTCTATCATTGACATGATGATTATGATCTTGATTCCAGACCAAGCGTTGGGCTTAAAATTCCAAAACTAAGACCTAAGAACCTTTAAGAACTACCTCAAGTTATTGGAAAGGAACATCCGTTAACTACACATCCAATACCCAACAAACCTCATCCAATTATTCCTTCAATTCCTATTGTACCTAATCCAACTCCAATTCCAATTCCTTGTGTGATGGTGAGACCATATAAGGATGAATTTCCTCCCTGCAGAGGCATACAGATGAATATAAAAAGGTAATCTCTAACCCTTATATATGTGTTACATGAATCACTTCTCAAGGAACTATTCTATCAAATCCTGTCGATGAAGTGATTAACTAGAAAATTGATAATGTATGGTCCAAAATAACATCCTTCGACAGATTGATTCTAAGCTTGATGATCTTAACCAACAGACCTAAGCTACTTAAAAAATGATTAGAAACAGTCACATTCCAGATCCAAAAACTATACACATTTTTGAAAGATTAGATGACACAACTTGACGATGATCTCAGACCCTATATTGAAACATATTATTTTGGACCTAATTTTACCAATAAAGAGTAAGAATTTTAAGGGGTGAAAGAAATGTTTTAATGAATTGAAGCTGATATGCAAACAAAACAGTTAAGAATGTATATGGAGCTTATCCAACTACTTTTCTAGTCGTACAAACCATCTATTCACCTCTGATTTATCCTGAAGTTGCTGATTATGAAAAAATCTTCAAGATGAATTATCCATTAATTAGACAACATGTCCATCATATTAGCAGCCAACCTAAATCCACTAAATCTGTAGATCCACCTTCTTTACCACCAAAAACCCAACCTTTCCCACCCACTGGAAATATAAAGCTCCTCAACAATATTGCAACTCTTGCACCAACATCTACTCCATAAACATTTGGATAATCCAACCCTGAACAATCTTGCTGAAATATCTTAACCATCTTCAAAAGAGTCAAAACAATTTGATGATTTATCTAAACTAGCTCAGATTATGATAACTATGCCTAAACCAACTGAAGTTGAACCAAATATCAATGAAATGAATCAACAAGAACTGAACCATTTAGACCCTCACCACCACTAGCACAAGTACCACCCACCAAACCTACTTCAAGACCTTAGTTTATATTTGATGATCTTCCACTTAAAAAATAAAGAGAACACCTCCATGAATTTGGCGTATGAATAGATTTATAGTTAACTCGATCAAATAATCCCTTATGAGATATTTTGTCTAAATTTACTTCTTATTTTACTAGTTCTTTATGGGAATGGTGGTAAAGCCTACATGACCATCAAAGACTCCAATATATTCAAGTCACATCTACAAGAATTCTCCTTGGAGTTATTCATGAAGAATTTATTGGTAATTTTCAGCTTATTGATAGACAAATTAGACAAGAGTATTTTGAGATGAAATATTGTTCACTAGATACAAGGGATTTGAATAAGCATTTTCAACAAATGATGGAATGATATTATCTTTTTAATGGATTCAATGATGTCAATCTCCATTATACATTTATCTCTTCTCTCTCGAATGAACTACAACCATAAGTCCAAAGGACTATTGTAACGCCCCAAATTAGGGGTTAGCATATGAAGCAAATTTAGTCCGATTTATGTTATGTCTTTTTGACATTTTGGCATGCATTCATGGCATTTTCTGGGTACATTGGTTTAATGACACTTCGGATTGATTCGGATTGTATTAAGATAATTTTAGTAATTTTTGGATACTTCGATGATTTTTAGAAATTGTTGGTGACGTATTTAGTATTTTTTGAACAATTATTTGGAAGTTATTATTTTATGACGAAATTTTTGGTGAATTTTGGAAGTCATGCAGGAATTCGGGTATTTGTTTGTTCTAAGAATTCATAAGTGTGTTTTTGGGTAATTAACTATTCATTTGAATAGTACTAATTGAATAAGTGGACGAATATATAAGGGTTGATTAATTATTTTGAGACAGAACCGATAGCGTTCATCGGTGTTGTTCCGCAGCTCTGTCAGTCTGATTTCGATCTGCTTTTCTGTTGCAGATCACGAGGTTAGTCCTTTTGATAATGAATCTATGGTCTGTTCTTGTCTTTGATAAGATAGTCGGATGAGATCTGATATTGGTAAAAGAAATTTTTAGATCTATAATATTTGACGATTTGGATGATTCTGATAGGTTAGATTTGTTAAATAGGTTAGTTTTTAAGTGATGATGCTAAAAGAATGGAGAAGAATTGAGAAGAAAAGAAAGGAAAGTGAAATAAAGTAAAAAGAAAAGAAGAAATTTTCGGAAGTCAAAGAAGATGATGAACAGTGCAACATAGTGATGAATAGTGAACAGTGAACAGTATCCGTACGTATTTGTGAACAGTACTAATACGTATTTGTGAATAGTAATACGTATTTTTTGAACAGTAGAAGAATCCCGGAAATTTGCATGAACATGCATCATACTCATTTATCATACAGTAATTATGCACAATCATAATTTGTGTCTGTGTTCCCTATTATAGAGGAACGACCACTGCCAGATATTGCCGGGACTTCGAGGCAATAAATAATAAGGGCGATTTAAGGTCAGTAATCAGGACTTTCAGTAATGTCAATAATTTCAGTAAGTAATACAGGTAACACAGTCAATGTTAAGTAGTAAGAGATCCGGGACGGTCTCACTTTGATTTGTTCTGTCCTGATTGTGTCTCGCTCGGCATAATGAATATCCAAGTGCTCATGTGTGTTGTCTTGATTGTAATCGTCTTAGGACAATGAACGTCCGAGGCGATTGTTGCATGATTATTTTATTGGAAGTGCTCATTTTATTGCACATGAATGACTGAAATGATCTTGTTATGTTGTAAAACTGTTAAGTCCTAGTTGTGGGTAAATAGGCATGCCTAGAAGGGTCTCTGCGATGGTCATGGACACATTTGTGTCGAGACTTCGATCTCTCTGAGACACTTCGGTGTCGAGACTTCGATCTCTCCTGTATAAGTCCCGTTACCCACTTCTGTTCATGGATATATAGTTTGATTTGTTCTGTATTCTGATATCTGATTGATTATTCTGATTCTGAAGGATCTCCTGTGTTTTGCCGCTCGCTTAGTATACAAATCTTACGAAATGCATTCTTCATTTTTCAAATCGGTTAAGATAGATTAGTTATTACTCACTAAGCTATATGCTTAAGACGGTGGATTTGCCCTGTAGGTTGAGCTAAGAGATTAAGGACTGGGATAAGTCAACCGTAGTGGCCAAAAGAGTCTGAGTTTTGTGTTGCGCGAAAATGTATTTTGTTTGGTTTGTTTGGGCCTGTAAATATTCTTTCGATTTGTTTCTGAAATTATGAGATGTATTATCTGTGTGTTACGTTTAGTTTTTAAAAATGCATGTGTGAAACGTTTTGATTTGTTTGTCCTGTCTTGGGTGGCATCCACATATCCTCCCAGGAGGTATTTGGGTGTTACAACTATTGCAATATTATGAAGAGATATAAAAGATATATCTCTTAGAGAAATATATCAACTTACCTTAGCTTCTCTTTATAAGCTTTGTGACAAAAACACATTCTTTAAGAATATGATCAAAGGTGGTCCCTTGCTAAAATAGACTTGTGCTGAAATAGACTTGTTGGAAGCCTTACCTAAAGATTAAGTTTAAAGAGGAAAAAGATTGTGAATGTCATATTAAAAAAATATCATTAGAGGAAGTTCTCCTATGAGAAGTATCACGAATCTCACATTTTTAATGGATGAAATTATAAGACTGCGAATGCCATGTTAAAAAAAATATTATTACAGGAAGTTCTCCTACAAGAAGTATCACGAATCTCACATTTTTTATGGATGACATTATAAGACTGCGAATGTCATGTTAAAAAAATATCATTACAGGAAGTTCTCCTACAAGAAGTATCACGAATCTCACATTTTTTATGGATTAAATTATAAGCCATTTAGAAGAAAGAAACGACGTTGCTTTGTTCAATTCTTCAAAAGAGAACTCCTCAATCAAAAAAATGAAGATTGATATTTTATTTGTGACAAATCAGGACATTATACTTATCAATGTGCTAACAAAACAAAAAAAGGATGTGAAACTATTGGAATCAATTAAGGCTATAATGTCTATCCACAACAGTGGAAACATTGAAGAATAATCCAATGGAGATGAGGGAACAAAATTTTCTGTTCTAATTGTCTCTTCTGAAGAAGAGTGTGAATCCATTGATGATCCAATATATAAAGATGAAGATACTGAGAATGATATGATATACATACTACAACAAAATTGAATGTAGACTCAAAGCCTATAATCGTTCTTCGTCCTTATGTCGATATTCAATTATTACAGTAAAATAAATATAACAAGCTCATCAAGACCATTGGATATATGAATATTGGATTGTGCAAAAATATTATAAGGTCTAACATCTTATTACCTAAAGTATGAATTTCATATAATGAAGATTTAACAGTCGCTGATGGAAACTTATTATTTAAAAAGAAAATAAATAAATGAAAACAAATAACGTATCCTTTACACATTTTTTTTTTTTTTTATCGAATCAAAATTAGGCTACACCCAATTACTTGAAGAATTAGAAAGAAAAGGTCTAAAATGCTTCTAATAAAAAAGGAAAAGTTATGAACTATTGTCGTGACAATGGGATGGCTTGGATTTGGCTTGTCTATCAAGAAGAACTAAAAAAATAGATGATACGTATATGCTAAGATAATGTGTAGGAAAAAATTGAAATTTAATATAAAAAAAAGAGAGTGAAAGGCGGCGTTAGGAGACATCGGGTTGTTGTTGTACGAACAAATCAGTGTTGGTATCTTATGATTGGCTTTGTTCCCATTACACTCTTGGAAGCTTTCACCCAGATGGCCTAAACCTCTATAACGCCACGAAAAAATAACAGAAGCATCTTTTCACAAAAGAACGGGACCAGAATTTTTAATCATTCATTCCTCGTCACATCACTCTCCCACTATCCATCTTTTTTTCTCTCTTGTCTTGCTGCATCGTTGTGATCTGAAGAACTGTTCGGAGGAAGAAAGAAAATGGACATAACCCAGAAGAAGAAAGAGCTGTTTCACTTTGTCTCTAACATGTTTCTTTGACCATTTGGGCTCTTTCTCTGCCATTTGATGTTATGTTCTGTCATGCAAGATTGGTTCGTTTCCAATCGCATTCTTCTTGGTTCTTCTCTAGTCAAGTGCTTACTCTTTCTTTTACTGTTTCAGTGCTTCTTTTGTTAGTTCTTGGCCATTCCCTATCTGGCTTTGCCTTATTTGCTTTGCTTCAATGTTTTTATTCGATTGTGATGACTGCACTTGGGAAAAAAAGTTTTAACTTGGATTTCACAGGAACAGATATACATTTGGGATTTTGTTCTCTTTATCAGTTCTTGAGTTTTATTGGAGTTCTTTTTAAATCTTGCTTGCTTATAGTTTACGCCTTTACGGTAGAAGAAAGTGTACGAATAATCTGAAATATCATTCTTGACTCTACTGTTTAAAGGTTTGATTTGACATTTATTCACATTTGGAATTTTCTTTACTTGTAATGTTAAATAACCAATTGAATTGATGTGTGATTGGCTTAGGATTCGTTGCTCATTTAAAGCTTCCATGACTAAGATATCGCAGCATCTCATTCATGTTGTGTTCATTATGACGGTTCAAATTCAATGTGCAGATTTCGATTTTGATGGAGTAAATAATATCCATAACTACATCTACAAGTTGTCATCTTCCTTTTACTTGGAGTAGAATAGTCCTGGTTCAAGGACTTACTGCATGCCATGGAGTCAGTTGTTAATGGGCCTGATTCTTTACCAAAGAGTCAGAATTCAGCTTCTACAACATGTAGCAACTCTCCTCCTGCATTTGTGACAGTGCCCCTACCATCTCAATCATCATCTCTGAAACAACCTACGTATGAAAATGCTTTTGCCACGTACTTCTTGAGTGCTCAAAATCACTGTGTCAAGGCCATCAACCATCCAAATGGTTCCATGACCAATCAGAAACATTCCTACAGAAAAGCTCTTGAAAATTTACAATGGGAGGAAGTACCCAACAAGGCCAAGCACTTTTACAGTTCTAATAAGAGCAAAAATGATTTCATGAGCACACTCAAAATCTTGGATGAACCGGAAGGAAATTCTGCAAAGAAGGTCAATTTGATTAGAGAAGGGAAGTCTGGCGTCAATTATTCCCATAATTATCCAGAGAGATCTAGTACAAGCGCATCATTACAATCTGTGAGCGCGGTCTCAGATCCAAATGAGGGAGGTATCGGACTGTCGAACAACCTCAATACACCTCATTCAGCACTTAGTTTCTTCCCAAGTCCGTCTAACAGTGTCTATACCGCCACTCTGTATACTGAGGCCAAGCAAAGTTTTACGAGTGAAGAAGCAAGCAGTCTTGATAAGTTCGATGAAAGTGGTGAAGTAAGTAACTCCTACGACATTGAGAGGCAGAAGAGAAGTATCTGCCGAGGGACTACAAACAGTGATGCGAGCGATGAGAGCAGCTCTAATAGTTTTAGCAGCACCTTGTACAAACCCCACAAGGCAAATGATACTCGATGGGAAGCTATTCAAGATGTCCGATGCCGAGTGGGAGAGTTGGGGTTCAATCACTTTAGATTGCTGAAGCTTCTGGGAGGTGGAGATATTGGCAGCGTGTATCTAGCAGAGTTGAATGGTACAAAAGCTTTTTTTGCATTGAAAATTATGAGTAAGTCATCTCTAGCTTCCCGGAAGAAAGTCCTTAGAGCTCAGAAGGAGCGAGAGATATTGCAATCTTTGGATCATCCATTTCTACCTACTTTGTATACACATTTTGAGACAGACTTGCATTCTTGCTTGGTCATGGAGTTTTGCCCTGGAGGAGACTTGTATACACTCAGGCAAAGGCAACCTGGGAAGTACTTTCATGAGCATGCTGCACAGTAGGATTTCTTTCTTCTCTGTCCTTGTGCTTTGCTCTTTAATCTTCATTATCAAACATTTACATCAATTTTGTTCTCATTAGTGTCGAGAAGGAATTTTTATGATCTTGATTCACAACTGGAAACTATAGCATATTCCAGCTGCTATTCCCTTCCATGTGGATTGAACTGTTCCCACCATATTATAACTTAAAACAAAATAAAGTTTCTTATCATGTTATTATAGAAGTGCAATATCTAACTAAACATAGCAAGGCCATTGCATGCATGACTATTTAGCAGAAGTGAATTGGTTTATACTTAATCTGCCTGCCCGAGTTGCATTACACAAACAGAAGATGAGGCAAATTCAGCATCAAGGATAGTAGCATAGGTGTCATTATTCATAATTGAAGTCACAATCCTGCAGGTTTTACGCTGCAGAAGTTCTCCTTGCTTTGGAGTACTTGCACATGCTGGGAATCATTTACAGAGATCTTAAACCAGAGAATGTTTTGGTGCGGGATGATGGGCACATAATGCTTTCAGATTTTGATCTCTCTCTAAGATGTGCTGTCTGCCCAACTTTGGTGAAATCTTCAAAACCAAGTTCAGACTCAAAGGATTCATCATATTGTGTGCAACCAACCTGTGTAGTGCAGCCAGATTGCATCCAACCTGCATGCTTTGGACCCCGCTCTCTATCTAGGAGTGGAAAGCCAAAGAAGAATAAGAAGAGCAAGGCAAAGTATGAGATGAATCATCAAGCGAGGGGTCTTCCTGAGCTCATAGCTGAACCCACGGGTACTCGATCCATGTCCTTTGTAGGGACACATGAATACTTGGCACCTGAAATAATAAAAGGTGAAGGGCACGGAAGTTCTGTAGATTGGTGGACGTTTGGGATATTTCTCTACGAGCTTTTGTTTGGTAAAACTCCATTCAAGGGGGCAGGAAACAGGGCAACTCTGTTTAATGTGATAGGGCAGCAGTTAAGGTTTCCGGAGTCACCTGCAGTAAGCTTTGCTGCTAGGGACTTGATGAGAGGGTTACTTGTGAAAGAGCCACAGCATCGGCTTGCTTATAGGCGTGGAGCCACTGAAATCAAACAGCATCCATTTTTTCAGAGTGTGAATTGGGCACTCATTCGTTGTGCAAAACCTCCAGAGGTTCCAAGACAAGGCACGATGGACATTCTGATGCCACCAAATCTGCCAAAAGATGCTTCAGCTAATTATTTACAGATGGATTTTTTCTGAGAAGAACATGCTTTTCCTTTTCCTTTTTTACATGACTACTCACATTTCTGTTAGGACAGCAATACCGAAATGCTGTCTCTATTGAAAACAAAGCCATTTTCTTATAATGCCTATTTCCAGTACTTACTTCCATTTCACTGTTCATCCGTGTTGCGATTGTACCTGTTTGATGGATGTGTTTTATATGTGGATTGTGGAAAGAAATTGTGCTCTTACCTTTTTCAGGCAGATGTGATTTGTTGATATTGTTGGACATTCTTGCCCTTACCATTAATGGCAATTGTGTCCATCCCTTTGTAAATGAACAATCATTAATTGTATTTTTAGTTTTTCTATAACTTATTGGTTAAGTTACGCAATTCAATCCGGATAAGGGTAATAAAGTGGCTCAATAAATGATCTAAATTAATGGATCGAAGTCTGCGAGAAAAATGGATCCCTTTCAGTGTGGACCTGGACCATATCGACCTTGTGATGGGGAAGCCCGATATGGAAGCTATATAAAGATTAAGGTCTCCTGTAGTTACTTATGAAATTCACGAGCATTAAGTTCTCTGACCCATTACGAGAGCTCGTGGTTAAGTAAACTGCAGAAAGACCTAGAGTGGACGACGGTGAACAACTTCCTCAATAGGCCCGGGAAGATCGGAGGTCGTTCGGATGACGGAAACTGCTTCGAAAGTCGGAATAGAACCGAAATCAGGTATTCTGGTTTTCCTTCGTTTTTACCCATTCATGTTTGATCCTGGGTGCGTAATAAGGTCTGTGCTACGCATTACACGTGATATTAGAGCGGTTACGTGATCGGGTTGACGAAAAAAGAAGGTTTTTCGGTTTTCATTCTTTACAGTTTTCTCCATTTTTTGATTCGTTTTTCTGCTTTTTTACGTGAATAATTGCGTAAAAGTAGTGTGCATGTGGTTAGCTAAGGAAAACGGGTCAAAAAAGGTCCAAACGGAATAAAAAACCAATTTTTTGGTCACCGGAATTCGCCCCCGCGACGGAGGGCGGTGCAGCGTCTGGTGCGTGCACCGCACGCTCCCGACGCTGCTACAGTAACGAGGGAGAGGCGGTGCGGCACGCGCCAATCGCGCCCCGCCATCTGGCACCGCATGTGGAAGGACGCGAGTGGCACGTGCAACGCACCCGCCCACGCTTCTCACGGTCCCACGGGCCTTGAACCGCGGGCACGTACTTCACACGAGTCGCATCCGGCGTAACACGTGGACCAACCGATTTGGGACACGTGTTGGAGCATCTTGCATGGTGGCGCGTGTCTGGCGTGGTGGCGCGTGTGTCACACGCTAGATCCTTTGATGAGCGTCGGCGACGCGCAGCGTCTGCACGCCATTCGGTCCCACGCCGCCTTCGGCGTGGGTTGCCACATCGCATGACGTCAGCCGTACGGTCTTCTGCTACAGTTAAAAAAAAGGAAAATTTTTAAAATTCCCTTAAAGGTTCCCTAGGTCCTTTTGGGTCAGTTTTCGGGTTCGGGAAAAAATTTTTTGAAGAAGTTTTTAAATTTTTTTGGAATTATTACGTTGGTAATTTCACTTCGGAAAAATTTAAAACTTATCAAAGCAAATTTTGAGTGTATTCGTACTTCGAACAACACATGAAGGAGACATTTAAGGTTCAATGTCTCGTGCAGTAGGTTCGATTTCGGAAAGTACGATAAACACTCTTCTTGAGATATTTTGTTCTAACAAATTCTCAAATAAAGTTTAAAGACAATGTTTTCAGTATTAGTATGTGTTAATCGACTGTGAATCTGGTTTTTCATTTATGACTGATTTTCACATACTCTATGCCCATATAGGATGTGAGGATAACATAAAGATGTATCCCTTGTGTGTGTGGACTGTCTAGGGTACTGGTAAGAATGTTGTCACCAAAGTGACCTTTCGAGTCAGTATTTTAGATTGATCTGCTAACATGTTTGGGGATGTCTCTGACCTTATGTTTGGTTATTCTGCGCAAAGGTGTTGACCTTACATAATGTTTTGAGATGTGTATAAAGGCAT
Source organism: Erythroxylum novogranatense (assembly GCA_029891385.1). Lineage (NCBI taxonomy): Eukaryota > Viridiplantae > Streptophyta > Magnoliopsida > Malpighiales > Erythroxylaceae > Erythroxylum > Erythroxylum novogranatense. The sequence goes on along the minus strand of CM057234.1, from coordinate 17,413,466 downwards.
TTGATGGAGGAAAACCACTGCTTAAATGGTCTATTCACCCAAAGGTGGTGGTATCATGAGAGTTGATGGTTTATACTCTGATCGCTTTTATGTGGGAATCTGATTACATATATTGTGTATTCAGCCCAAAGGTGTTTCATAATATGTGTGGCTAGATTCTCGGATTAGATACTTTAATGCTTTGAGTATCGCTGTTATCCTGCATATATACTGTTCTAACATTGTCTCTTCTATTTTGTAGTCACCTTCTCAGTCAACAATAATACTGTCACCATTGAAACCCTGAATGGTTTCAACTTTAAGAAGTGGAAGAAGGACGTGGATTTCGCCTTGGAAATAGCGGATATCAGTATGGTCATGCATGTAGAGAGGCCTTCTCCACTCACAGATGTCACCGTGGTGACAAACCAAAGAATGATGACCTGGGATAGGTCAAATAGATTGTGCTATTTGACTATCAGGAGGTCAATACCGGATCATATGATGAGTGGCTTGCCAGACACGACAGTAGCTCGTAAGCTCATGGACAGTATATCGCAGAGGTACAGGGTCTCTTCTCATGATGAGTAGAGTGCCTTGATCAAGGAACTTTTCTCCATGAGGTACACTGGAGAAGGGGGCGTCCGAGATTATATCATCCGGATGGTACACCTTCAGAGCAAACTGAAGGCACTAGATATAATCATTCAGGACTCGCTGATAGTGCATTTGGCACTAAATACTCTTCCTAAGGAGTTTGAGATGTTGGCTACCTCTTACATCTCTATGGATGAGAATTGGGATGTTAATGCTTTAATTTCCCGATGTGCTACACAAGAAGAGAAGATCAGGAGTCCTTCTCATTCAGTGATATATGTAGCCATTAAGGGTAAGGGAAAAGGTAAATCCCAACAGGCTAAAGGTAAGGGTAAGGATAAGAAATCCAAACCCTCTCCTCAGATTCAAAGTGGGCAATCTAGCATTGCAAAGGCTCCACTTGACCTTAAGAAGATGAGATGCTTCTTCTGTAAAAAGAAGGGGCATAGGAAGTCTGAGTGCCAGAAGTCTAAAATGTGGTCGGTCAAGCAGGGTGTATCAGGTAACTCCTCAACTTTCATGATTCATGAATCCAATGTTGCTATAACCACATCAAGTTCTTGGTGGTTAGATAGTGGAGTTTCTAATCATGTTGCTTCCACAATGCAGGGATTCAGATCCAGGAGAAGGCCGATCAAGGGGGAGGAGAACTGATGGTCGGCAACAATGAAGAGGTGGACGTTTTGTACGTGGGAGATGTAGGATTAAACCTGGATACAGGGTTTGTCCTCATTTTGCGAGACACATTTTATATACCGTCTTTTAGACGGAATCTGATCTCTGTATCAGTTTTAGACAAAGAAGGTTTTCGTTTTGTATTTGATAGTACAGTTGTAAATATTTCTATCAATACAAAACATGTTGGTATTGCCTTCTTATCGTATGGATTATATAGAATGTGTCTGACTCCTAATGAAATGTATGCCTCTTCATTTGTTGCTGAACCTGTTACTCGAAAGAGAACCCGCATAAAGGAAACATCGTACATGTTGTGGCATAAACGCCTTGGCTACATTTCCAGAGAAAGGGTTGAGAGATTGATGAAGGATAACATTCTCCCAACTCTGGATTTCAGTGATCTGGAGACATGTGTCGATTGTTGTAGAGGTAAATTGACCAAAATAAAGAAAAAGGGGTCAACCCAAGCTTCTGGTTTATTAGACCTCATACATACAGATATCAGTGGTCCTTATACAGTCACGTTGTGCAATGCTAGGTATTTTCTGACATTTATAGATGATTATTCCCGTTATGGTTATGTGTTCCTACTTAAAGAGAAGTCTGAAGTTCTTGATAAGTTCAAGATCTTTAAGACTGAAGTTGAGAACCAGTTGGGAAAATCAATAAAGATTGTCAGATCTGATAGAGGAGGGGAATACTATGGCAGATATGGAGTTATAGGACAAGAAAAAGGTCCATTTGCCAAGTATTTGGAATCAGTTGTAATAGTGGCTCAGTTCACTATGCCAGGTAGTCCTGAGCAAAATGGTGTGGCCGAAAGACGTAATCGCACCCTAAAGGACATGATGAGGTCAATGCAGAGCAGAACTAACCTACCTGAATACCTTTGGGGTGAAGCCATCAAGACATCATTATACATCTTGAACAGAGTCCCGAGCAAATCAGTATCAAAGACGCCTTTTGAACTTTGGGTTGGAAGGAAGCCAAGTCTAGCCCACATTCGAGTGTGGGGCTGCCCTTCTGAGGTAAGGTTGTATAATCCTCATGAAAGTAAATTGCAACCTCGTTCGACTCGTTGCTATTTCGTTGGTTATCCTGACCACTCTAAGGGCTACATATTTTTCTATAGAGAAGGAGGAGCCAGAATTGTGGAGTCACAGACGGCAAAGTTTCTGGAACATGACATCTACGATGAAGGAGGATCTTCACATCCTCCAGTAGATAGCAGGAAGGATACTACAATCATTGTGTGTCCACAGCCTGTCATACAGTCGGCTCCGGTGGATGTTGGCTCTGGTACTGTACCTATGCAAGTACAGGAACCTACTCCTATTCAGGAGGAGGCTTCTGAGGTACAAGAGCCCATACAGTTGCGTAGATCCACTAGAGAGAGGTGACCTATTATCTCATCGGACTACATAGTCTATTTAGGAGAACATGACTATGATATAGGACATGTTGTAGATCCAGTGACTTTTACAGAAGCCGTTTCTGGACCTCATGCGGATAGGTGGTGGGAAGCAATGAAGGATGAGATGCAATCGATGGGGTATAATAAAGTGTGGGAGCTTGTTGATTTACCTCAACATTGCAGGCCTGTTAGTTGCAACTGTAGAAAAATCCCGGTGTGAGCATCACATGCCCACGGTGTAGAAAACAAAAAAAATTTATTCCGGGACCTTCCCGAAAGCCAGGATCCATGTGTCTATATAACAAACTCAAACCATAACTGCCAAAGGAGACTTTCTCTAACAGTATCCACGCAGAGATCGGAAAACTTAACTAGGACAAACCCTTTGACCCGAAAATAGCTAGAACAAATTAAAGAGTGCTAGCTCTTACCTTTGTCCTTGGAGAGCTTGGAATCAACGATGAAGGAGAAGCTTGGAGAAGAGCTTAAAAGATGATGATGATGGAAAGCTTGAAAGATGAAAACCCTTTTCTTCTTTCTTGCAAACCCACGAAGAACACCTTATGAACTTAGGTTTAAAACTTGTTTTTTAAACCTCTTCCACATCATCAACGACCATCCTCATCTTTCATCTTCATTATTTTGTCTTTAGTCATTAAATGCTTTTTGATGACTAAGCAAATAAGGAAGCTTCTCCTCCCTTCTTCCATCATACACGTATAACATATATATATATATATATATATATATATATATTCTTTAATTAATTAATAACATATATATATATGTATATATATAAATGCTGAGGTGGTCCAGTCACACTGGGGTGGGTCCTACCGGGTCCCGGTATGGAAAAACTACCGGAAACTATTTTCAGCAATATCGATGTCGCGATCTCATCGGGACATATCTCGATCTCATCGGGATCCATTTAATCCAATTGCTCCCCATTTATTGGATCTCTATCCAAAACTATTTTACGAATTCTCAGAGACACTCTTATGCGTGTGACCCATTAGGTTCCCGGTTATGTTGGCCACTTAGATCAACACTTAATCTAAGCAAGTCATGAGCGGTATCTAGCAACACATCATGACCTCCAATTGACCGGAAAGTAATTGGCTTGACGAATGAACATATATTCATCATGAATCATATCACAAACCTTTCCATAGACAATTACCGTGCAATTCGTCCTTTCGCCATGCTATACCCCACTTGGTTATGAGTATAGGCAAAGTGTCAACTCTTACTAGACTGACTACGTCAAATCTAGTCCAAGTGATTTCAGTTCTCGTCCTGGGACTCATTACTTAATATGTCAATGAAGACATTCTTCATGACATATATGTCCGACCGAGACTTCCAAGTAATGACCGACAAGAGGCCATGGGTATCATCTTTGCTATCACGTAGTGATGAATCCTCTATTGGCTACTCAATTACCTTGAATACCTCAAGTACTCCAATCACCACCCTATGAGCGACCTCTGTAGGCAACAAGGAATGGAGTCAAAGCACGTAATCAAGATTCAAGATATCCTCGAGCACCTCAAGTCTAAGGATACTTGCACCATTGCTATGATGAGATTATCACCGACATTAGAATAGGACATCCATGTGATGATCTCATAGCAGTCATCCAATGTACTTACTATCTCTAGTAAGCATCCACATCTCAACCCTAAATATCTCATATTTACAGACTTTCGAGATCCATCGCTTGATTAAATCAAGGAGCTTGAGATGTAGTAGTCTCTCGGATTCTGATGTCCAGCCTCAAGAATCCTATGACTAGGGATTATTTAGATATCGACATAATTGCACATGATAGGAATCTCGATAGTATGATCACATCACAATTTCCTTCATGCTATGTCATATATCATGGACTTCATTAATTTGCTTATAGATCAATATCCATTCATAAATAATGAACATCAAATTAATGAAATATGCCTTTCTTTATTTATTCATAAAGTATGTACCTGAACTTTGTACAAAATGCGCTTAAAGGCAATTGCCTTGAGGCCTTATTCTAACAATCTCCCACTTGACCTAAAGCCAATCGCCTTGATATCTAATACCATAAAGCGGTACATGAGAATCAAAACTCTTACGTGTCAATGGCTTTGTCAACGGATCGAAGAATATTACGCTCTGTGGAATTCTCTCTATCTGCACATCACCTCGACCAATGATCTCCCTGATCAGGTGATATCTGCGGAGTACGTGTTTATATCGTTGATGAGACCTTGGTTCCTTCACCTGCGCAATAGCCCCATTGTTGTCACAATACAATCAGATGGGCCCATCAACTGCTAGGAACCACACCAAGTTCAGTAATGAACTTCTTAATCCAAACTGCTTCCTTTCCTCTCGCTTACAAGCGGCAATGTACTCTGCCTCGGTTGTTGAATCGGCAGTCGTCTCTTATTTGGAACTCTTCCAACTGACCGCCCGCCATTCGGTGTGAATACATAACCTGATTGGGATTTGGAATCATCCTTATCGATTGAAAATCGCATCTGATACCCACTCACTTTGAGATCTCCATCTCCATATATCAAGAAAACGCCCTTAGTCCTTCGCAGTACTTGAGGATATTCTTGACACCACCCAAAGACCCTCACCAGATCCGATTGGTATCTCGCAGTAACACTTAGAGCGTATGATACATCGGGTCTCGTACATAGCATAGCATACATGATAGATCCTACCGCAGATGCATACGGGATCATATTCATGCGTATCCTCTCATCTTGTGTCTTAGGACACATAGATTTCGAGAGCGTTATCCCATGAGTCACGGGAAGATACCCTCTCTTGGATTGCTCCATGCTAAACCTCTTTAGTATCTTGTCTATGTACGTTGATTGTGAAAGACCAAGCAACCTTTTTGATCTATCTCTATAGATCTTTATCCCAAGGATATAAGTTGCTTCACCAAGGTCTTTCATGAAAAATTGTTTGGACAACCAAATCTTCACTGATTGTAGCATAGAGACATCATTTCCTAGTAATAATAAGTCATCTACATAGAGCACAAGGAATACGATTGTTGTTCCATTAACCTTCTTATACACACAGTGTTCATCCGGATTTTGTGAGAAACCAAACTCTTTGATTACCTCATCAAAACGGATATTCCAACTCCTGGATGCTTGCTTCAATCCATAGATGGATTTTTAAAGCTTGCATACCTTTTCGCCATCATAGGAGGTGAAGCCCTCAGGTTGTGTCATATACACATCCTCAGCCAGATTTTCATTTAGGAAAGCTGTCTTCAAATCCATTGGTCATATCTCATAATCATAATGAGTGGCAATGGCTAGGAGTATTCTAATGGATTTAAGCATTACATCGGGTCAAGGTCTCGTCGTAGTCAACTCCTTGTCTTTGACGAAAACCTTTAGCCACAAGCCTTGCTTTATAGGTAATCACATTACCATCCATGTCGGTTTTCTTTTTGAAAACCCATTTACACCCTATGGATTTGATTCCTTCGGGTGCCTCAACCAAAGTCCATACTTGGTTTTCATACATGGAATCCATTTCAACCTTCATGGCATGAAGCCATTTCTCATACTCTGAACTCTTCAGAACCTCTTCATAGGTGGTAGGCTCATCATTTTCTATGAGCAATACGTCATTATGTTCATTCATGAGAAATTCATATCTCTCGGGAACAGAGCGTATCCTACGTGACCTACGAACTTCGTGTGTTGTAGAAGGTTGAACTGTTACTTCATCTGTATGAGTCACGAGTTTGAGTTCGAGCGATTGATTCAAGGCTCTGTTCGAGCATCTTGAACTTCTTCAGTTCAATTTTGCTCCCACCGCCTTCTTGTAAAAGAAACTCTTTCTAAAAGACAGCGTGCTTCAAACAAACACCTTTTGTTCCTCAACAAGGTAGAATTGATATCCCATTGTTTCTTTAGGATATCCTACTAACAAACACTTGTCGACTTTGCATCAAGTTTATCCGATCGTGTCCGCTTCACATAAGGAGACAACCCCAAACTTTCAAATGAGTAAGATAGGGTCTTTGTTAGTCCACATCTCATATGGAGTAACATCAATCGCCTTTGATGGAACTCTATTTAACAAGTAAACAAATTGCCTCGAGTGCATACCCCAAAAGGATTTTGGTAACTTTGCAAAGCCCATCATTGATCGTACCATGTCTAACAAGGTTCGATTTCTCCTTTCTGCCACACCATGATGCTGTGGTGTGTAAGGAGGAGTCCATTGAGATAAAATCCCATTATCTTTGAGATAATCCAAAAACTCCTGGTCTAAGTATTCCCCACCACGATCTGATCGTAACGTCTTGATACTTTTCTCAAGTTAGTTTTCTACTTCATTTCTGAATTGATTGAACTTTTCAAATGCTTCAGATTTGTATCTCATCAGATACAAGTACCCATATCGAGAATAATCATCGATAAAGGTAATGAAGTAAAGACAACCACTTCTGACATGGATGGACATCGGACCACATACATCTGAATGTATTAGGTCTAATACTCCAGTCGCACATTCACCATTTCTCTTAAAGGGTAATTTAGTCATCTTGCCTAATAAACAAGATTCACATGTGTCATATGATTCATAATCAAATTGGACCCTAAACTACCACTCTTATGGAGCTTAGCTATGCGTCTCTCATTTATATGGTCAAGGCGACAATGCCATAAGTAAGTTGATTTTAAATTATCTAGTTTATGTTTTTTCGTGTCATTGACATTCATAATTGGATGTGACATATCTAATATGTAAATTCCATTGCATAATGTACCAGTACCATAAAGCATTCCATTCAAACTAATAGAACAACCATTGTTACTAAAAGTCAAATGGAAACCAAATCTATTTAAACAAGAAATGCATAATATGTTCTTTGTTAGTACAGGTACAAAATAACATTCATCCAATTTAATTACAAGCCCAGTGGGGAGTGACAAAAAGTAAGTGCCTACGGCTAATGCAGCAACTTTTGCTCCATTTCCTACACGTAGGTCTATCTTTTCCTTCATGAGTTGTCTACTGTCCCTGAGGCCCTGCATATCATTGCATATGTGTGAGCCACAACCGGTATCTAATACCCATATGTTATGGTCAGAAACAGTATTAACCTCAATGACAAACATACCTGAAAAAGTCGAGGCATCTGATGCCTTCTTCTGCTTCAATTCTTCCAGATAGACTTTACAGTTCCGCTTCCAGTGGCCAGTCTTGCCACAATGGATGCAAGTTCCTTTTGGTGCAGTTTATTTGATTTTCTTCTTGACTACACTTCCTTTCGGTTTCTTAGACCTTTTCTTCTTCAGCTTCTTTTTCTTTGAACCAGAAGAAGAGTCCACCATAAGCACTTGCTTGCTATCCTTCTTGATAGCTTGCTCTGCTGTCTTGAGCAGATTGATCAACTCAGGGATTGTCGTGAATATTTGGTTCATCCGATAGTTTAACACAAGCTGTGAATAACTATCAGACAATCCAACCATAATTAAGTCAACACTTAATTCATAATCCATAACAAAACCTAAGACAGCCAACCTCTCAATATACCCATTCATCTTGATGCATCTTGCATCGCAGATGAACCTAGAATCATCTTAGTGGTGAAGAGTAGCCTCGAGGTCTCGAACCTTTCGCATCGAGCTTGCTCATCAAATGACTCTCTAAGATGAAACACTATGGTATTAGCATCCATAGACTCATCCGCTTCGCACTCTGGTGACATAGATGCGAGTATAATGCAGGTAGCCATGTCACTGTCTTTAAGATGCTTACGATATGCTTTCTGATCCTCATCAGAAGCATCAGCAGCAGGTGGATCAGGAAGTGGAACATCTAGGACATATTCCAGTTTCTCATACCTGAGAACAATTCTCAAATTTCTCAGCCAATCGAGAAAATTTGGTCCAGTTAATTTGTTGGAGTCCATAAGTGAGCGCAAGTTCACACTAGAAGTCATCTTCAATAACCTATAGGGAAAGAGAAAAAGAATGTTAGAATATAATTACATGCATGATCATAAGGACTTGAATGACATGCATATGGCTCCCACTAGTTTCAAAGAATCCATAACCCTCAATAAAAATCCAAGAAACATTGTGACAAAATGTCCTAGTGGGTCGATATCCGACATTACTAAAATGACTTTGGGTTTACCCAACAAGCCACCTTAGGTCAATCGGTAGGTATCGGTCATACCAATTGCATCATAGATATCCGACATTACTAAAATGACCTTAGGTTTACCCAACAAGCTACCTTAGATCTATCGGCAGGTATCGGTCATACCACTTGATTCATAGATGCAACTATCAACTAGTGCTATCAACTCGTGATGTATGCACACACATTGGGTTATCAACTCTTGATGCGCGTACATATGATGTACACTACCCAATTTCACCTCTGTCCACGTTGACCTTAAGTTTACTCAACAAATCAACGCTTCTAGTGAAAACCGATCCATTAATCTGAAATTCTTATTTTCATGGTTCGAACATATCCGTATAGAGTGAGCTTGGGTTTACCCAACAACCCAACTCTATAAGAACTCTGGTTCTCCCCATATTAATGGAAGGCGTTAGTTTTCATATGATGTGTGAGGGTTTTTCAGGTCTCATCTTATTCTCCGCCAAGCCGTAGGATTATAGTCACCATGACTATATGGAATGATTTAGGACAATTCATCAATCACATTGAATCTATACCTAAAATCATCCATCATCCTACATTTTGCATGTTGTAGTCGACTGGTGCATGTGCTACTCGACTGGTGCATGTGCCAGTCGACTGGAACATGTACTAGTCGACTACTATAGGTTACTATGCGTTCGGTCATTGACCGCATGTGCCGGTCACCGGTGTGGATTATCAGTGCACTTTCCAATGATGGTGCATGTTCCATCGGTGGTGCATATGCAATCACCGTTTTGGGCCTGCTCTCTAATCGACTAATTTCTCAATCCGTGTAGTTCAAATTCACAATACCAAGTGTAATATCCTTTATTATGATGTACCAATGAAACACTTTCATTGTTCCATGCTTACCATATATAGTCAAACTATACATGAAAAACTTGAAATTGATGAATATACTCTTATTCATTTAGAATTTCAAATAATTTGAGAATATCAAACTATCACCCTAAGTATCTCTAGGTAGTCTAAACTTATCAAGAGTACTTCGGCACTGGTCACAAAATTTGTGACGGTCAAAATAATCAAGACAACGAAATACACTAACGAGACGCTAATGTGACACATTTGACATCCGAAAAATATTTGGAAACCCAATTTCAAGAAATTCAATTTTGAAAGCATACAACATCAATATAACACATTTTTAATCACATTAAAAATGATCCAAGGCATTGGAATTGAAAACTACATAATCATACATTTCAAACAAAACAGCTCCAGCAACTTTCTCAAAACTGCCAAGCTCTGTGTTTTGCTTGAAAAACTCATTGAAAAAATTTCAATAAATTATGAGAAAATTACAGAGGTTACAACATGTTCACAACATGTTCCATGAATTTTTTCAGGATTTATTTCCATCAAAAACTCAACCAACCTCAGCAACAAAGCCAATGTAGAATCTGTGTTCCTCAACACAGTTATTCCCAGCAGCACACAATAAATTCTGAAATAAATAGTAAATCACCTTGAAAACATTTTTCCATTCTCATAGACATTCATAAACATCTTAGAGACATGTCGGTGAAAGAAAATCCGAAAAAAAAATTCTACAATTTATTCTCGAATTTATAAGCATGCATGTTCATTGAATGTGCACAAAGACAGCAACCAGAACATTAGGGAATAAATTAGCAAAACCATATCAAATCACATTGATAAATTCCAAGCTTCCACAGACATATGCAACAACATCTTGTGAACATATCTGGGCAAGAAAATTTTGAAAACAATATTTCTATACTGAATTCGAAATTCACACAATCAACAAGCATCATCGTCACAAGCAATAGGCAACTCCGACCTAGTCATGGTTTCTTCGTTATATCGACACAAGTGGCTCGATACCACTGTAGAAAATCCCGTGTGAGCATCACATGCCCACGGTCAAGGAAAACAAAATTTTTTATTCGGGACCTTCCCAAAGCCAGGATCCATGTGTCTATATAACAAACTCAAACCATAACGACCAAAGGAGACCGTCTCTAACGGTATCCACGCAGAGATCGAAAAACCTAACTGGGACAAACCCTTTGACCCGGAAATAGCTAGAACAAATTAAAGAGTGCTAGCTCTTACCTTTGTCCTTGAAGAGCTTGGAATCAACGATGAAGGAGAAGCTTGGAGAACAGCTTGAAAGATGATGATGATGGAAAGCTTGAAAGATGAAAACCCTTTTCTTCTTTCTTACAAAACCCACGAAGAACACCTTATGAACTTAGGTTTAAAACTTGTTTTTTAAACCTCTTCCACATCATCAACGACCATCCTCATCTTTCATCTTCATTATTTTGTCTTTAGTCATTAAATGCTTTTTGATGACTAAGCAAATAAGGAAGCTTCTCCTCCCTTCTTCCATCATAACACGTATAACATATATATATATATATATATATATATATATTATTTAATTAATTAATAACATATATATATATATATGTATATATATAAATGCTGAGGTGGTCCAGTCACACTGGGGTCGGTTCTACCGGGTCCCGGTATGGAAAAACCACCGGAAACTATTTTCAGCAATATCGATGTCGCGATCTCATCGGGACATATCTCGATCTCATCGGGATCCATTTAATCCGATTGCTCTCCATTTATTGGATCTCTATCCAAAACTATTTTACGAATTCTCCGAGACACTCTTATGCGTGTGACCCATTAGGTCCCCGGTTATGTTGGCCACTTAGATCAACACTTAATCTAAGCAAGTCATGAGCGGTATCTAGCAACACATCATGACCCCCAATTGACCGGAAAGTAATTGGTTTGACGAATAAATATATATTCATTATCAATCATATCACAAACCTTTCCATAGACAATTACCGTGCAATTCGTCCTTTCACCATGCTATACCCCACTTGGTTATGAGTATGGGCAAAGTGTCAACTCTTACTAGATTGACTACGTCAAATCTAGTCCAAGTGATTTCAGTTCTCGTCCTGGGACTCATTACTTAATATGTCAATGAAGACATTCTTCATGACATATATGCTCCGGCCAGAGACTTCCAAGTAATGACCATGACAAGAGGCCATGGGTATCATCTTCTGCTATCACAGAAGTGGTGAATCCTCTATTGGCTACTCAATTACCTTCGAATATCTCAAGCTGTACCCAATCACCACCCTATGAGCGACCTCTGTAAGGCAACAAGGAATGGAGTCAAAGCACGTAATCGAGATCAAGATATCCTTGAGCACCTCAAGTCTAAGGATACTTGCACCATTGCTATGATGAGGTTATCACTGACATTAGAATAGGACATCCATGTGATGATCTCATAGCAGGTCATCCAATGTACTTACTACCTCTAGTAAGCATCCACATCTCAACCCTAAATATCTCATATTTACAGCTTCTGAGATCCACTGCTTGATTAAATCAAGGAGCTTGAGATGTACTAGTCTCTCCGGATTACCGATGTCCAGTCTCAGTAATCCTATGACTAGGGATAATTTAGATACTGACATAATTACACATGATAGAAATCTCAGTAGTATGATCACATCACAATTTCCTTCATGCTATGTCATATATCATGGACTTCATTAATTTGCTTATAGATCAATATCCATTCATAAATAATGAACATCAAATTAATGAAATATGCCTTTTTTATTTATTAATAAAGTATGTACACAATTTTGTACAAAATGCGCTAAAGGCGATTGCCTTCAGGGCACTATTCTAACAGCAAGTGGGTGTTTAAGACCAAGAAGGACACACAGGGTCAAGTTGAGCGGTTTAAGGCACGTCTTGTTGCCAGAGGATTCTCTCAGAGGGAGGGAATTGAATTTAATGTCACATTCTCTCCTGTTTCCTCGAAGGATGCATTTAGAGTGATGATGGCAATAGTAGCTCATTACGATATGGAGCTACACTAGATGGACGTTAAAACCGCTTTCCTGAATGGTGACCTTTATGAGGAGGTCTATATGGAGCAACCTGAAGGTTTTCAGGATCCAGATGCAGCTAAAAAGGTCTGTAAGTTGAATAAATCAATATATGGTTTGAAGCAAGCTTCCAGACAATGGTACCTAAAGTTTGATGAGGTTTTGACCTCATTAGGCTTTGTGGAAAACAAAGTCGAAAGATGCTTATACTATAAGGTCAGGGGGAGCAGAGTCATCTTCATACTCCTGTATGTCGATGATATCTTGCTCGCGTCGAATGATTTGGCCATGTTGCATGAAGTAAAGCGACTTTTGACCAAACATTTTGTCATGAAGGATTTAGGTGAAGCATCTTTCGTTCTCGGTAGCGACTTTTGACCAAACATTTTGTCATGAAGGATTTAGGTGAAGCATCTTTCGTTCTCGGTATACAGATTCATCGAGACAGATCTCAACACATGTTGAGCCTCTCGCAAAAGGCATACATTGAGCGAGTGCTACAAAGGTTTAATATGGCTGATTGTAGACCTGTTGTAGCACCCATCTCTCGTGGAGAGAAATTATCTTTGGCACAGTGTCCAAAGAATGTAGTTGAGAGGGAGGCTATAAAGAATATTCCGTACGCTAGTGCAGTAGGTAGCTTGATGTATGCACAAGTATGCACTAGACCGAATATTGCATTTGTCGTTGGACTGCTAGGTCGATATCAGGAAAACCCTAGTATGGACCATTGGCATGCAGTCAAACGAGTGTTGAGATATCTGAAGGGTACCAAGGATTATTCGTTTACATACAGGAAAGTCGACGATTTGATCCTCACAGGGTATACGGACTCCGATTTTGCTATGTGTCCAGATGATCGCAAGTTCACATCAGGTGTTGGACCCCACACCTCACCTGTAGGTGTTTGGGGGTTATACCCCGGCGTGTGTTTGCGGGTTATACCGCGGCATCCAACCTTAATCAGTATTGTCCTCTTTGGGAATCGAACTCGCGACCCCTTAAGGTTTTGTTGTTTTTAAGAACACGCCTCTTACCATTGAGGCATTCTTGCCCTTACCATTAAGGGCATTTGTGTCCATCCCTTTGTAAATGGACAATCATTAATTGTATTTTTAGTTTTTCAATAACTTATCGGTTAAGTTACGCAATTCGATCCGGATAAGGGTAATAAAGTGACCCAACAAATGATCTAAATTAATGGATCGAAGTTCGCGAGGAAAATGGATCCCCTTCAGTGTGGACTTGGACCATATCGGCCTTGTGATGGGGAAGCCCGATATGGAAGCTATATAAAGGTTAAGGTCTCCTGTAGTTACTTATGAAATTCACGAGCATTAAGTTCTCTGACCCATTACAAGAGCTCGTGGTTAAGTAAACTACAGAAAGACCTAGAGTGGACGACGGTGAACAACTTCCTCAATAGGCCCGGGAAGATCGGAGGTCGTTTGGATGGCGGAAACTGCTTCGAAAGTCCGAATGGAACCGAAATCAGGTATTTTGTTTTTCCTTCGTTTTTACCCATTCATGTTTGATCCTGGGTGCGTAATAAGGTCTGTGCTACGCATTACAGATATCTCACAAAATCTTGAAATATGAGAGTATTTCTAGGCATGGGTAATTTGTTTTAACGGGTGATTTGCTTGCGGTTGTGCAACTGAATATCAGTTGCAGAATTTTTTTCAGATTTCTGAAAGCTTAGTTTTTGCGATGGGTTCAGGCCTTTATTTATTTGTGATTATACTGACAAGTGTAATTACGATCTTATATTTCATATTATGATGATTATTTTGTTTTTTTTTGTCAATTTTGTTTTGAAAGTTGGGTTTCTTACGATGAAAGGGGTTTACAGGACTCAGATGTTGATGGTTTTGTCAATGATGTGCTTGTGAACGGCAAACCATGGCCATCTGAGGCACAAGGGGCTTTGACTGGTTTGCATTTCTTTGTTTGTGGGGATTGTTCTCACAAAAAATTCAAACATTAATAGTTACATAATAAAAGTGGCGTTTTAAATTGTGAATTAAATAGAATTTAATTGAAATATGAAATTAAAAACTAGCTAATAGTAAAACGACGAAAATCTAACAATTAATAGTAATAAATATTAGTTTCCAATCTCCTTTATTATTGAACGTACGTTGATCCTCAACACTAAAAATAATCAATTTATTAATTAAGCATTCGTCGTGATAAATTTCTTTATCTATTTTCTCTTATGTTTAGTTAACCAAAATATGTATTTGAATTAACCCTTATTAATCAATAATCTAGATACGATCTCGATTTAATTAATTAATAGTTTTACTAATCAAAAAATCGATGAATTAGACAACATACATAATGATGTATATTTAGCCTAAATAATTATTTTCCTAAAATCATGTCCCTAATATAGTAGACAAAATTTTAGTCACTACTTTTAATTAAAAGAATTGAGCGTTAACTTGTTTAATATAACAATTGATTGAATAAAATCAAAACTAGTTGCACATCTATCTGTAAAATCAAACAATTAAATAATAACTCAAAAAATAATTAATACTTGACTAATTAATCAATTGAAATAAAAATGAAAGTCTCACAATATTTAAAGTTCAATAACTAAGATTTCGTAAATTAAAAAATAAGAATTTAGTTACCGAACATTATAAATTTTCCTAACTATTTGAAAGGACCTATCGTGGCTTGATTTTTATCTGGGACTCATAGGCGTTGTTCTTCTTTTTTTTTTTTTGCCGCCAACCCTTTCGCTTCTGATGGGACAAATAAACATTCATGGACCACCTCACTATTCACTTCTTTAAAAACCTACGTATAACCACCCTCCAATGACAACATTTCTGCTTCTCGCCAAACATCCTCCTGCGTTTTGCTTTTTCAACATCTGCGTTTTATTCCTTTTTGTTGTTGCATTTTGGTCTCACCTGTACTGCGTCGTTTTGTGTTTCCTTGGCAGATGTTCTTAAAGTGCACTACGTTTTAGTATGGATTGCTCACCACTTAATTCACTGTACGAGGATATGTCCATTTATGGTCAACGCCTAGTTTAACTCTTTTTGTCTCAAATTATTTGCAATGCTTTATATTTAGTTCTAAAATACACTTAACTTAACATAAAACAAGATTAATTTTTCTTAAGTATAACTTCAAACTTCAAAAATAAAGAAAATTAATACATAAAACGATAGAAAATAAAGCCATATTGTGCTCGTACAAATAGTTTGTGGACCAATTCTAATTGAGAAGCTTAAGGAGGGGATTGAGTCTGGAGGGTTGAAGGATCAGGTGTTTGTTAGCGCGTGCTCTCATGTTGGTGGGCATAAATATGCTGGGAACTTAATTCACTCGTCCGTTCTAATAAAAAACAATGGGTCATTGGTAAGAAGTAAACCTTATCTCCCTCACAAGGATGCTCATTAGAAGAATGGTTGATTATATTACAATTTTATAGGCATGGTTATGTTACTCCTAATGATTTGCCTGAAATTCTGGATCAGAATATTGGGGAAGGAAAGATAATAGAAAGGCTTTGGAGGTGAGGATTACTTTGTTAATGCTTAGCCAGTTGAAACACTTTGTAGTGATCACTGGAGCCTGCTAACGCTGTAAATAGCTCAACATTACAAATTAGTCTTCCTGTTTGGCATGTCCATGTGTTAGCGAAGTGCCTCAATGAGGATTTTATCTAAACGATCTGGCTTTCACCCTTATGAGTTATTCTATAACTTGTATTAAATAGGTTTAATGCAAGCCCAGTCAAACTAGCATTGTAGAAATGATGATACATGCTTGAAACCTTCATCTGAAGCTTGTAGCTTTTGGTGGCGATATACAAGTTTTGATCATGTACTTGTTGAATTGAATTGTCTTGTGCAGCCTGAAGTATCGAAAATGGTGGAAGAGTTGGCTATGTCAGTGAAAATTAGGAAGAAGAGGAAGTTGAAAGGGAAGCAGAAGGATTCCATGAGCAAATGGAAGTTGGAGATGATGATCCTAAGCATAATTCAAGATTGCACGGATCAAAGGAATGAAAAACAAATTCTAATAAGTGAAATTCAATGCAAAAAGGGAGATGAAGAGAAGATAGAAGCAGGTATGAAGAATTTAGAATGAACTTAATGAAGAAGGATTCAGAAATTGCATAATGAAGAAGAACAAAACAGAAGAAATGTAGAGAAGGAAAACCAGCATGCAAGAAAAATCCTGAAACCAAATTCAAGGAAGATTAATTAGTGTAATCAAGTCTTATTAAAATCATGTGTAGCTGGCACATCAAGCATCTCATTTCCACAGCTTACAATCGGATTTCAATGTCAAGATTTTGTCTCCTAGAAAATCATGTGTAGCTGGCACATCAAGTATCTCATTTCCATGGCTGCCAAATTTTTATACAACATGACGTCATTTGAATATTGATCAGAATAAGACAGGGTTAATTTAGACAAAAGATTTGAACTCGTTTGAATGAGTCGGAGAAGTCCAACTGTGCTTACGTACCATACACTTTAGATGTTGACACAAGAATGACGTTTTTAAAACGATACAAAATATCACATTTTGTGATATTTTAAAAATGTCATAAAATGTGGTGTTGGTAAAAAGTTTTTATAATATTATAAAATAATATAAAAAATATTGACATTTTGCGACGTTTATAAAAACATCACTGAAAGTTTGAACAATCAGCAATATTTGTAAGTAATGCTGTGAATTCTTTCACATTCTACAATATTTTTAAAATACGTCACGAAATCTATGACATTTTGCAACGATTTGAACACTAAATAAGAGGACTCAACCACCACCTAAGCTAGGACTGACGAAAAATTCAATTACAAAGCTGCCGCCACTTGTTTCCGTATTGTTATTATATGTCCGTAACTCTCTCTAGATACAAATATCTAATCTGTCACCTTGTAAGTTTAAAGAGGTATACCTATTTCCCCAATGGTTACTTCCCAACTCTCGAACACGGTATCTATGGCTTTGTTTAGCAATAAGTTGATTACATTATTAGCCGTTAGCTATACAATCAGCTGATTATATTAACTGTTTGTTTTTTTATATTTAATAAAATTAATTATTTGTGTATAAAATAACTTATGAAAACATGACTTTAAACAAAATAACTATTGGATTACCTGTTTGGGCTAACATTAATAGACCAAAATGAAAGACATTAAACAATCGGATTACCTGTTTGAGCTAGATGTTAGATTAAACTACTCTAAGGCATCAATCCCTAAGTATGTTTCTTATTTTCTTCGAGAGAAGTCTTAGTTTATCATTAATCAACTAACGTCCTCAAGTTGGCCTGGTTGAAATGGTTAGCTCGCCGCACCCTCGCCCTCGCGAGGCTGGCCATGTAAATATTAACTGTTTTTTATTTGTAATATTATTAACGGTAAGTATTAACTGTTCTTTATAATTTGTTATTTTACAAATTATTGCCACAATTAATACTTACGGTTGTGCTAAGTTTATATTTCTTATTATTATTCATCATCATATTATTTTAAATTTTATTATAGTTCTTTAATTATTCTTATTAATTTAATTGTTTAAAATAAGCTTTAATTATTAATTCTTTACTTACTATTATTATTATTATTATTATTAAATTATGTATTTATTAATGATATTAAATAATATGATTAAATTCTTGATTATTATTAATTTTATCCTTGATAAGAGTAACGAAAAAATTATATGCTTATTTGTGCTAATTCCTTATAATCTGCTTTGAATTTATAAAAAATTAAGTAGAAATTATTATTATAAATTATATTATAATAAATAAAAACATTATGTTTCTTTAATTATTCTTATTATTTTAATTGTTTTCAATTATGATAATTACAATTTCCTTTTAATTTGTTAGTTTAGTTATTATTGCGGAATTATTTTAAGTTGTGCTAATTTTATATTCCATATTATTATTCACCATTATATTATTATTAATAATTTTATCATTCTTTTTATTCTTATTAATTTAATTGTTTAAAGTTTTGATTTTTTAATTTTCTACATACTATTATTTTTATTATTAATAAATTATTTATTTATTAATGATATTAACTAATATGATTGAATTTCTTATTATTGTTAATTTTGTTCTTATTAAGAATAAGGAGAAAACACAAAACAATAATTTTTGTTTTGGAATAACGTTATAATAATTAAAAGTTTAAAACTGGCTTTGGAAATCCTAAGTCCGCTTAGGATTTAGCTGAAAACGGCGCCTATGGGTGGGTTTCACAGGAGTCTGTCCTTTGTCTAACGCATCTGTCAAATTTTAATGCCAAAACGACGCCGTTTGAGCATTAGACACAATAAGGCACGGTAGCATTAGACAGATGATTTGAACTAAGTGTAAGAGGGCAACATCAACATTAAAGAACAAATTTTAGTTGATTACGTTAGAACACTTCTCCAAAGAAGCTTATGCAAAATCAACTAGTTGAGTTGAATAAACCAAATAATCTAAATCATTCTTTTTTGTAAAATTAACTAGTTGATTTGGATTGATCAATTATTTTTTAGTTGGTCAACCATCAATCAAACAAGGTGTATATATTATATCATTAATGACGGATTCATATACCTTGACCTCGGCGAGTTGAGCTTCGACTTGAACTCGATTCTTACACATATAAAGCGTGCTTGCATTGCAAGTTGCGTTCAACTTACAATGCGCAGAGCAAATCGGGTGTTTGTACGAGTAGGAGAAGTCCAAAAGGAGTTCTCCGTGCTTACGTACCACACACTTTAGATGTTGACTCCAATATATTTATCTCGTGTCAAAGATTGCGACTTTTTTAAATTTAAGACTTTAAAATAAAATATATATCAAACTCTAATTAGAGATATATATAATTATATGTCATGGACTATTTTAAGGTTTGGCCGAATTGAAAGTGAGGTTTCAGATTAATGGGCCTAAATAATCTAATTAAGTATAATCTTAATATGTGCAATAATCTTAATGATATTCCAATAAATTCAAGTACGCTTCTATAATCTAATATGATTGGTCTAAGTTTATAGTAATGATTTTATATTAAAATCTAACATTTCTAATATTGGAGTTGCCCTTTGAAACTCACATGCAAGGTTTGGACTAATATTAATTCGGATTTCATTATAATTTATTTACATGACTACTGGAAAACACTTTCCTCTCTAGAAATTGAAGGAGGTGACAACAAAGGACCAAGCTCGTACCTTTAAGAATTGTAGCCCCTCGTTACTTATCCTTCCTTTTGGATGTGCATGAATAGGTAAAGTTTGACTACTATTAACAATTCAATACGATTTGGCATTAATGTAATATA
This sequence comes from Erythroxylum novogranatense, assembly GCA_029891385.1. Lineage (NCBI taxonomy): Eukaryota > Viridiplantae > Streptophyta > Magnoliopsida > Malpighiales > Erythroxylaceae > Erythroxylum > Erythroxylum novogranatense. Next base: position 17,393,340 of record CM057234.1, on the reverse strand, counting down.
CCTGTCTGCCATTATTTAGAACTTGTCACCCACTCTTTCTTTTTGTGTTTATACTTACGAAATGGTGTCCATCCATTTACGTCATGGACACAGAAACACAATCGTGCTGTGAACACACAAACAAACTAGCGATAGTAAGTCAACTGATATGTATTATTCGTTTCTCAACACTTGCAGAGTTTGATACAAGGAAAAGAAAAGCAAGGAAAATAACAATCTCTTTTAGTTAAATAGAATTGAAAATGAAAGAGGGAAATCCATTAAAACATAGGGTTCATTATCGCTAATTTAAAATAAATAACAATGTGACATGTATATAATTATTAAAACTTTATGTAAATGAATAAGAAATTCTTAATACCGCTTATCTTAAATCACTTATAATTTTGTAAAATTCAATTCGAACTATTTTACCTTTTTATGTAATATTTATAATTATTCTCTTTATAAAGAGAATAATATATTATGTTAGTATTTTTATATATTCATATTTGCTTTTAATAATCATGTGAGTCTCATCATTAATTCTTTTAATAATCATGTGATTCACAATATGAACATGTGGAAAATGTGATCTGCAAGATATGATGAAAAAGGAAGGGATTGGAGGCATTAAAAGGGGAAAAACATGATTGTTCACATTAACCTTTAGTGTATGATAGTTTTCTGCAAAATTTTTTACAAAATTTCCATAGGATTAGTTTTAGTTTCTGCATTCTTTTCTTCTAGTTTTCGACAACATAGTTTAGGAGTAGTTTTGACATTTTTTTGCATTTTTCTTTTGTTCTTTTAGCAGCAACTTAGGGATAGAGTTTACATTTTTGCACTTCTTTTATTTTTGTGGACAGCCACTGTTGGTTCTCGATTTCTACACTTTTCTTCTAGGAATTTTCATATTCTTTAGGGAAAGAACAGGATAAATGTTTCTAGCCATTTACACTTAAGAGAAAATACCCCCAATGAATATTTATTAATAATTGACATTTTATATCGAAGATCCATTTTAGCTTGATTACATCGATGACTCGAAATCAAGGTTTGTCTCTTAAATTTTCATATCCAATTATTTTTGTTATTTCTATTTTTTAAAATTATGTGAACCAAACCCTCTTCCCTTTTTGTTACTTTGTTTTTCTTTTAAACTCGCTAACTCTTACTATTAAAAATTTCTCGTGGAAACGATATCCACTTACCACTACTACATTAATTTGTAACAATGGAAGTTGGTTTTTTAAAAAAAATTTGGTTGCAGGCGACAACAGTGTTGATATGTTATATGCAAGTATGCTAAGAAATATCGATATGATCTGATATTAGTGTTATTGATCAGGATGAGGAAAAATTGTGAGTAATCTGAAATATATTAAGGAAACAGTTAAGATAGTGTTATATCTGAATAAGTTATAGAAGGATTGATCGAATCCGTTAACTAGGGCCATTTGAAAGAAATTATTCGAGCAAAGAAGTCACTTGGGAGACTGACAAAAACATAAGACAACATTACCTCCAATTGTTTGATCAGCCAGGTAAGAATTTCGAGGACGAAATTCTTTTAATAGGGAAAGAAATGTTAGCACCCAAATTTTTTCTTGATGAGTAAGCATGAGTTAAATAATTTTTTAGGTTTTGATGGATTTAATTTGTTTTGGAGTTATTATTATTGTTAATGTTAGCAAGATTATATGAAATAAATTATTGAATTAAAGTGTTAAGGTAGTAAGATTGCATGAAGGGCATTTTTGGAAGACCACTTAAGGTTAAAAGAACCTAAGCTTATAAGGAAGGGTAAAAAGGAGAAGATGAAAGGTGGGTTTGCATGTGAAGAAGCCAAAAAATGAAAATTAGAAGACAGAAGAGGGAGAGAGTGTCGTTGGAGAGAAAAGAAATGAGAGAAAGAAAGCTAAGTTAGGTTTTAATTTTTCTTAGTCTAAAAGAGCGATTTTGAAGTTGTTCAAGAAGGAAAAAAAAAAGAACGAGGAGGATTAGAGCTTCCATTAGAGCCAACAATCTCACTATTTGGTGAAGATTCAAGGTAAGTTTGATTTTAATTTTTTGAATTTTTGAAAAGGATTTGGTTCATAAAGCTTAAGAAATATATGAGTTTAAGAATTCTATGATCAATTTTAGCGAATATGTCTAATGTGTTCTCCAATTTGAATCCCTATTAAATGAAAATTTTGTCTTTGATGAAGGAAATCAAGAGAGGGAAGAGGAGCAAGGGGAGAGACATTTTTGAGCAAGTTTTAAGCAAGGAAATTCAAGGTGGGTTTCATGTTTATAATTGGATAATGATGTTGGAGTTATGTAAATATAGTGCCCTAGAAAGCAAGTGTATTTACATGTAACTTTATCTTTTTCAGTTACAGTTTTGTAATGAAAATATTTATTATTAATAAAACAAAAGAGTTTGGTTTTATCTGTATGAGCATTATATATCTGGTCATAAGGTACCAAGATTCTTTTGTAAGTAATATATATATACATAGAGATGTATGGGAAACATGTATATTATTAGAATCTGAATTAATTGATTCACAGTTGAATAATCAAGTTGGTCGCTTGATTATGGTTTAGACTGTAGTGTTGCGATTTATCTCCATATAAGTAAAGGAGTTTACTTCAAGAGAATGATGAGTTTCATATCATGATAGTAGTTGACTATTGATAATGGCACTATTAAATGAATCTGGAATCAAGTATGTTTTCAAGAATAAAGTGGGTCGTTACTTTAATCTTAAAACATACAACTTAAGCATTCGCTTATTATGAACCATAATTTTGATGAGTGGTGAACTCATATATATTTCATTATAATTCTTGATATGAGCGGAATAGATTTTTACAGAGTATTAATCCAGTGTCTGCATGTTGGAATTATTAATTGAAACTTGTATTAGGGAACATTCACTCAAATAAAAAGTTTATAGTGTTATCATCTCTTCTAGATGTTTTAAGGAGATTTGGTGATTAAAATGGTGCCAGTAGTTTGATGAACTAGCTACCCATCAAGTCTTAACACTGAGATGAGATCTTATGTGTTAATCACCATATAAAGTAAAATGAGAGATCTAGAAAGAAAAACCAACATAAGGGCAAAACGGTAATTTTACCCTTTGTTGTGCGAATGGTTATAATAAGGTTCTAAATAGGGTTTGCAATTGGAGATATTCTCATAATATTTAATAATTCAAGAGTTCAACTAATTATCTTTAGTGGAATGACATTTAGTTAATAAGCTAGAATTAATTCCAATGAGATTGAATTAATTCTGGGCTTATTGGAACTTGAATTATCAAAGTCCAATAAGATTCCCTACTTGGCTTTAAGGAAGGTTATCAAGCTAAGTAAGAAATATAAATGGAGGTTAATTAGAAGCCCATAATTGAATCTTGGGCTTGGTCTAATTAAAGAAGCCCAAATGTACATTTAGTAATGGGCTTGGTTTTTGGTTTAATGTAATTAATTAGATTAATTATATTAAAACAATTTTTTTTAAGATGAAGAAAGCAATTTTGGTTATTCCTAGGTTAAATGTGTAACCACACATTTGACATTAAAATGCTAAATAAAGATGGTCTTTATTATGGTTAATCATCATTAAATGGAGTTATGAACTTACCATTAAATGATTTAATGGTTGTCTTTTAATGTTGGCTTGTAACCTATTTGCATTAATTAGATTAAAGATGAAAGATGTACATTATATGGACCATCTTCCTTCTTTCTTCTTGGCAAAACCGAAATTGGGTATTGAATTTTAGGTTATGGTCTTTTCAAATAGCCATCAAAAAGATAAATGAAGATAATCTCATTTATTGGCTATTTTATGAGTGATCAATGAAAGAAGTGATGCATTTGTTGTCTCTCTCTCCTTCCATCCATGCATATACAAAATTGGTAGGCAAGAAAGAGTTCTTGTATGTTCTTTACACCTTCTCTCCTTTCATGAAAGAGAGAATCGAAAATACCAATTGAAAGAGTTTCAATTTTGCTTCTTCTTCTTCTAAGAAAATCTCCTCCAAACATTTCTTCTCCTTTCCCACCAAAGGATTCTGTTAACCTAATTGTCCTTGAAGAACAGGTGGTAAATCTAATTAGTTGAGGATACTATAACAAGGAGAAAGTAGATTGCTAAAGGAAAAGAGTCAAAGGCAAAGGATTTGGATACACGAAGAAGGAGAGGATAGCGTAGCGAGGATTTAAAGCTGTAGTGAAGGAGTCGGTAATACTTCTGATCTTGTTTATATTTTATTATCCTTGTACTATATCATGTATGGATTGGCATGTTGATTTGGATTTGTTGCTTCCGCTGCAATTAATGATTTCTTAAAAGTTTTGAAATCTATCGTTTTTCCAAACAAAGCATGTTTTTTTTCCGATCCAACAAATGAGCCATTATGTTTTCTTTTTAGTTAAGAAAATAAATTTTTTTTCATTGCTTTATAATTGTGAAATTTGTTGCTTTTGAATGAATTGAGAAATTGCAATATGCTTGATATTTGAATTTAGCTAATTAATTGAGAAAAGATGAGGGAAGGGCATATGAAATATTTCACGTTCATGAAAGACATGTTTTGAAAATATGTCATTTGGGCAACATGTTTACAAGTTATGAAATGTATGTTATGTGGGTTTGGTTTGGTTCATTAAATATGTCAAGTACACTTTAACTAAAGGTTTCTCCCGCCTGCCCGCTAGTGGCATGGAGCTCCTTCATGAACTCCCATAAGTTCATAGCTACACAAAACCATTTTATGAGATTGTGATAGTGTTGGAGTTATGTAAATATAGTGCCCTGGAAAGCAAGTGTATTTACATGTAACTTTATCTTCTTGATTCTGCTTTTGTAATGAAAATATTTATTATTAATAAAACAAAAGAGTTTGGTTTTATCTGTATGAGCATTATATATCTGGTCATAAGGTACCAAGATTCATTTGTAAGTAATATACATATACATAGAGATGTATGGGAAACATGTATATTATTAGAATCTGAATTAATTGATTCACAGTTGAATAATCAAGTTGGTCGTTTGATTATGGTTTAGACTGTAGTGTTGCGATTTATCTCCATATAAGTAAAGGAGTTTACTTAAAGGGAATGATGAGTTTCTTATCATGATAGTAGTAGACTATCGATAATGGCACTATTAAATGAATTGAATCAAGTATGTTTTCAAGAATAAAGTGGGTCGTTACTTTAATCTTAAAACATACAACTTAAGCATTCGCTTATTATGAACCACAATCTTGATGAGTGGTGAACTCATATGTGTTTCATTATAATTCTTGATATGATCGGAATGGATTTTTACAGGTATTAATCCGATTCTGCATGTTGGAATTATTAATTGAAACATGTATCGTGAACATTCACTCAAATAAAGAGTTTATAGTGTTATCATCTCTTCAGATGTTTTAAGGAGATTTGGTGATTAAATGGCGCGATAGTTTGATGGACTAGCTACCCATCAAGTCTTAACACTAAGATGATATCTTATGTGTTAATCACCATATAAAGTAAAATGAGAGATCTAGAAGGAAAAACCAACATAAGGGCAAAACGGTAATTTAACCCTTTGTTGTGCGGATGGCTATAATAAGGTTCTAAATAGGGTTTGCAATTGGACATATTCTCATAATATTTAATAATTCAAGAGTTCAACTAATTGTCTTTAGTGGAATGACATTTAGTTAATAAGCTAGAATTAATTCCAATGAGATTGAATTATTTATGGGCTTATTGGAGCTTGAATTATCAAAGTCCAATAAGATTCTCCACTTGGCTTTAAGGAAGGTTATCAAGCTAAGTAAGAAGTAGTTTGAAGGCTTTAGAAGTCCATAATTGAATGATGGGCTTATACTAATTAATGGTTAATTGGAAGCCCATATGTTCATTTAGAAATGGGCTTGTTTTGGTTTAATGTAATTGATTAGATTAATTATATTAAAACAATTTTTTTTAAATAGAGAAGAAGCAATTTCGAAATTGTGTTAGGTTAGATGTGTAACCACACATTTGACATTAAAATACTAAATAAAGATGGTCTTTATTATGGTTCATCATTATTAAATGGAGTTATGAACTTACCATTAAATGGTTTAATGGTTGGCTTTTAATGTTGGCATGTAACCTATTTGTATTCATTAGATTAAAGATGAAAGATGTGCATTAGATGGACCATCTTCCTTCTTTCTTCTTGCCAAAACCGAAATGGGTATTCAATTATAGGTTATGATCTTTTCAAATAGCCATTTTAAAGATAAATGAAGTAAGTCTCATTTATTGGCTATTTGATGAGTGATTAATGTAAGTGATGCATTAGATGCCTCTCACTCTTTCCATTTATGCATATTTCAAATTGAGAGGTAAGAAAGGGTTCTTGCATGTTTTTAGACATTCTCTCTTTTCATGCAAGAGAGAACCGAAATTCTAAGTGAAAGAATTGAAAGAGTTTCATTTTGGTTCTTCTTCTTCTAAGAAAATCTCCTCCAAATATTTCTTCTCCTTTCCCACCAAAGGATTTTGTTAACCTAGTTGTCCTTGAAGAACAAGTGGTAAATCTAATTGGTAGAGGATACTACTACAAGGAAGAAGATAGATTGCTAAAGGAAAAGACTCAAAGGCAAAGGATTTGGATACAAGAAGGAGAGGATAGCGCAGCGAGGATTTAAAGTTGTAGCGAAGGAGTCGGTAATTCCTTTTATCTTGTTCTTGGTTTTATTATCCTTATGCCATATCATATATGGATTAGCATATTGATTTGGATATATTGCTTCCGCTGCAAGATGATTTCTTAAAAAGTTTTGAAATCTATCGTTTCTCCAAACTAAGCATGCTTTCTTTTTCCGATCCAACAGATAGTACGTTCTGTTCACAGCTACAAAGGACCCTTATGATAAATGTGTAGTACATCTGTTTTGGGCCTACCCAAAATATTCTGATGTATTTATGTGGTCATGATATGTTGACAAAATTAATGCATACATGATTTGTTTTATTATGAATTTGATTGAAAATTTAAAAACCATGTGTTTTATGATTCAATAAGAATTTTCTATGACAATGAACATTTTAAATGATTTTGCTCGTTATTCATTATAAACTTGTTACCCACGAGCTTTCAAGCTCACCCCCCTTTCCGTCCCATCTCCAGGTGAAGAGAATGAGATCGAGTAACCAAAAGTTGAGCCATCATTTTACTTTTGTAATGATTTTTTATAAATCAAGTTAGATTTTGTAAAAGCAGGACTTCATATGTATTTTGAGAATTATTGGGTTTGGTATCTTTTGTACTTTAGATTTTGGATACCGATGATGTAATGTGGCTTAGAATGTCATTAAAGTTTTGTAAACTCTTTGTTGTTAATGAATTATGAATTGTGTATGGATGATGTTGAGTTGGAATTGGGTATATTTAAAGAAGTTATCTACTTGAGATGATGATTTTGAACATGAATTGTTGATATATATATACATATAAGTGAGATATTATGGAAAAAGGAAAGATAAGATTTTTTGTGAATGATGAGAATTAGTTGTAAGGGATGAGTCAAATGAGTAGAGATTAGGGAGTTTGATGAAGTAAAGTTGGCAGTTGAATGGTTATGCTCATGACTTTCCAAGTTGTGCATTGAAAATTTTATGTTTTTCATAAGGTTCAAATTGAGTTCTGACTTCAGCGGAAAATCTGGATTGATCTAGGATGAATTAGGCAAAATTGCCTCTTAAAAGTTGTAGTTTATCTTTCTATCTTTCCAACGCTATATAGTATGAAATTTTTGGACGTTGGAGTTGAGAAATATGATCATTAGAAGTTTGTAATATTGCATAGGATGGTCATCCAGGACAGCTACATTGATTTGAAATTTTAACCCTTATAGAGGCAAAAAATTGTTTCCTAGGTCTTTATGGAAGTTGTAATCTAGAAGTCCTCTTTGAAACAGTCTTTGAATGACCTGAATCCGATATTTGTAGTGAAAGTTAAGCCCCTTTTATCAAAACAGGTCAGAGGAAGAAGAACAAGAAAAGTCGTGATCATAACAAGTTGCAATTGCGACTCTGCAAACATTGCGCAATCGTGACTTTGCGGCCGCGCGCACGCAGGTTGTGATCACGCATTTGCAGGATCGCAACCCGCCGATCTTCTGCTCCAAACCTAAACATATTCCACTCTTTTGACCATAACTTTATCGTCCGATCTTCAAATGACCTGATTTTTGAAGCATTAGATTCCTAACACATTTCTCTATCTTTCTAAAAATATTTGTAGCTTTTGGTATTGATTTGAAAATTATTGATTGAATCAAAGTAAGGGTATCAATTGAAAGAGTATGAATTGGATATTTTACTGACTATACTTCAGTATTTGGATGATATCTTGAGCTATAGAGTTCCAAATGAGATGATTCTTATTTCTTAAAAATCCTCTGAAGAGACGGAATTTTACTTCAGTCTCTAAGACGTTCAATTTCTAGATGAAAGTTGAGTATAATATACTGTTTCAGTTTAATAATAGTCCAAGAATGTTTAGGCTACAAATTTCAGAATTCTGAACTAAATTGAATTATTTTTGTGTCATTAAAAACTTAAGACAATGGGGAACAAATATTCTAAAGAAGTCAAATTGAAATTTCAGTTTGAAGTTTCCCAAAATCTAATCTGAAATAGGATAAATGAGTTTGTTTTGTTGTTTCACTGGTATAGGCACGTCATCCACGTGGGATGATGGCTAATGTTGGGTACTTTCTCTTAAAAGAATCTAAAGCCAATCCATAAGTGGGCCAAATAAAAGTTTGATGATATTAGTGAATATTATTATCATAAATAATAGATATTTTATTTTATTTTTGTTTAATAATAAAAACTATTAATAATCATTAAATAATGCTCTTGTAATTAATGTTTTCATAAATTTATGTTTTATAAAAGTTTAAAATAAAATGTCTATTTAATTTAAAAATTATTAGTAATTATTATTATTAAATATTTTTATTTAAATAGATAATTATGTATATTACTATCATTTTATTGATTAAAAACCTCAATCAATTTAGTTGGTTCAACTGTAAAAAGCTTAAATAATTGGTTCGATTTTCAAATTTTTAGTTCAATTTATTTTAATAATTTTTGCTGTAAAACACCGATCAATTTATTAATTGATATATAAAATTTTATAAATTAAGAATTTCTTATAAATCAAAATAAACTAATTAATTTTATTTTAACAATTTCTTTTATAATTAAATTTTAAATTCATTTATGATAATATCAATCCCATTTAACTATATTTTAATTTTAATTTTATAACAGTCTTAAAGTTTCTAAATTTTAAATTTATTTTATTGGTTTAATTTTAAAAAATTGATCATCTGTCCTTTCTCACTCTCATGTCATGTACCTCTCTGACCTGCTGCCACTGGGCGGTGCAAAAAGTTATCAGTTGGTCCAAATCAAACTTTATTACTTAAATTAATATTAATGTCGCACTTGGTCTATTAATAAATATATTTTAACGGTAACTTGGCAAGACTTTTTTTTTTTTTTTTGGGTGTTGGCTAGACCTTTTCTTCAGTCTCAAGATAACTTTTCTTTGAAAGGACCCTAATAAGTAATAATTTCACTTAGGGTCCGAGTCCGTGCCCATTACGCCATCCATATAATAAGAAGAAAATTAATAGCTTCTTACAAAATAACTCACTAACTCTCTTACACGCTAAAAAATCAACTTAAGCACAGGTCTTAGAGGCCCGTTTGGTAAATGCCGTTTTAGCCCTTTTTAAACATTTTGGAAGGTATTGGACTCGTTTGAAAATAACTTATTAACTGTTTTTTAACCGATTGTTTAGTAAATGAATGATTGACTGACTCATTTAATCTCAACAAATTAACTTTAGAAAAGCTCCTTTTTTTATGTTCAACCAAAAATTAATAGGTAAAAAAACTAATTATATCCTTTTTCATAATTTTATGTTATTTATAGTGATATTATGAATAATTCAAACTAAAAATCATGCATGTATTCTACAGTTATAAATTTTTATAATAAAGTAAGTTTTTAGTTACAAAATTTGGGAGTATGTATTATGCTAGTGACAAAAATTTTTTACTGAAGAAATAAATTTTTGGTTACAAAATAAAAATATGTTATGGTGACAAAATTTTTAAGAGTGTTCTATATTTTTTATTAGAGTTAAAACTTATCTTTTATAAAATTAAATATCTAATTATAGCCTTACAAATTCTTTTTTATGTCGTGCCATTATAAGTCATTTTACACTTAAACAATTAATACTTAAGAGTTAATTTTACCGAACATCTTTAATAAATAATCAATATTATTCACCGATCAAATCAACTGATAAAATTAATTATTAACTAACTATTGATAGAATCAACCAACAACTAATACAATTTGTTGATTGCTAAACAGAGCTATTAGTTGTTTAACATAGTCAAACATCTAATTATTTTGTTTGGTTATCACCTAGTGAGTTCGCTTATTCAACCTAATCAACTTATTGCTCCTCTGTAGTAGGTTTTGGTTCAACTGATAAAAATTATGCCTTATAATGACGATTGTGTCATCACTTCACTCAATAGCTGAAAATGTAATATACATTAAAACATCAATTATACCCTTTAAATGACTATTATTTTGCTTTAAACACAGAACTGTCACCTGCGTGACAGGAATTATCATGGTATGACATAAGTGTCACAGCCATGACAAGAAGTGTATGCTTGTGACTTTTTCTTGTATTTTTTGACTCAAAAAATGTCACAGGAGTGACACAACGTGACACTTTCTTTTGTTTTTATTTTATTTTAATTTTTTTTATAAAATTACAAGTTGACATCCAATTCTTAGCATTAATATTTTAATGGTCGAAGATAAGGTAAGAAATTTAAAGTTTAAAATTTGATTAAGTTACTAAAATTGTTTAATCAATTTATAAATAATATAAATATTAAATTAAATTTAAAATTGATCAATTATTATTATTATTATTATTATTTAATTTTTGTAAAATTAAATATCTAAATTTTAAATTCTCATGAAAATATTCAAATAAATACTAATATATAATATTCATATCTTTATAGTTTTTTTAAATCATGTCATTATAAATTATTTTATACATAAATAAATAATACTAAAAAACTGATTTATCAAACCTTTATACTGATAATATCTACTACTCAAATCAACAAATATAGTAAACTATCCGCTAACAGATAATGCCAAACATGAACATAATCTTAGCCTTTCAAGCCCTTCGACCCCGCTTGTCCACCCAATTCTCCATTGATCAGCAGACAATCCCGGATCTTCTGGAGACATTAATCTTAAGACCATGTTTCATGTGCATCATGACAGAGAGGCACGGTAAAATTGGATGTCCTTTCACCACTTGAACATGGTAATTCCACAGTATTGCTGTTGCTATGATCTTCATCTGAATGAAGGTTATATCTTTACCTAAACAGCTCCTCGGCCCTGTGTTGAAAGCAATGAACTTGTAAGATGGTACGTGCATGATTCCACCTCTGTCCGAAATCCATCTCTCCGGCTTGAACTCCGAGCAATCTTCACCCCAGATCTCTTCCATGGTTCCCATCGAGTACATAGAGAACATCACCCTTGTGTTTGCACTTACACGGTGGCCGCTTGGGAGTGTGTCTGCTTCAACAGACACTCTGTGGTTAAAGGGCACCGCTGGGTATAGCCGAAGCGTTTCGCAGATGGCTCCATGGAGGTAAACCAGCTTGCTTAGCTCTTCTATACTCGAAAACTTCCAGGTTCCATCTTCTTCTCCCTGCAAATTTGATTTCATCTCTTTAACAATGTTTTCCTCCACTGAAGGGTGTGTAGCAACCAGCCAGAAGAACCATGTTAGGGCTGCATTGACAGTGTCTTTTCCTGCTGCAATGAAGTTGAATCCAATGTCTCTAAGATATTTGACGGAGTTCTCAGGAACATGTTTGTCATTGGCGTCCATATGTCCTTCCTCATCTTCTATGCAAGCTGTTATTAGGTCATAATTCTCTTCCTTCTCAGTTAGGGTTTTGCGTCTGTGGATTTCTTCTTTTTTTGATGAGATGCATTTCTCCAAGAAATTATCAATGATATCCATGGCTTTACTTAGCTTCTTCTCTTCTCCTATGTTTATCCATTTCTGCAGCGTCCAAATGCTAATGGGCACAATATGCCGGTAAAACACAGCCTCCTCTACGTCATCAAAGGCCTGCTTGTACGCGATATCAGGCAATTCGACGGACAAGCTCTTGGGATCAAAGCCTAAAACCAAGAGGCATATGTTATCGAAAGTGAAACGCTGGAACACATCTTGTAAGTCCAACGTCGTTCCTTGTTCTGAGACATGCTCAAGAACCGGTTTTAGGCCATTGGCTACTTTTTCTAGCATGGACCTCACCAGGAACAATTGGAACCTGTTGTCTTTGATCATGGATTGTATCATCCTCCGGAATCCCTTCCATGAATCTGAATCAGAATTGAGGACGCCGTCCCCGAAAGGCTCAAAAATCTTCTTGTAGTCGGGACCCTTCTGGTAGTTCGTGAAGTTTTTGGTGCATATGTGACGAATATTAATGGGGTCACTAGTAAGCAGAATGTCCATGTTAGCAAACCATGGACCTTTAAACTCAAACGTGCCACCGTGCTGTTTCAGAAGCTGAGTTGCATATTCGTGGATACGGTTTGCCTTGCAAAGAAGCCCCGGAAGCATTCCGAGCACCGGCCAGTTTGTAACTGGAGAGATGTTTCTCCAGCTCCAGACAAAGAGAAGGACTGTGCCAAGAAATGCCAAAACCACTTCCAAATAACCAGCTACTGCCATTCTTTGGGACGTTAGTGTCTATTGCCAGATGTTTTGAATGTTGTCATTTTGAGGCATCCAAGCGACAGTCCAGATCTCCTGTCTAATATTATGGTGTCCTATTCTGTCCAATGAATCTCAACCATTTATTTATATAGGTCCCGCATAAATTATACATGGGTCCCGCGTGGATCCTACAAAATAAATGGTTGAGATTTTATTAGACAGAATAAGACAGAATAATACTGAACAGAGGATCTTGTCTCTCCAAGCGACCTTTTATACGTAATAAAAAGGCCTAGGATGAAGTGGACAATTTGGAAAAAAGATATCAGCGTCGACAATATCACTGACTTTTGAATAATAAATAAGAGGATTCAACCACCACCGATGACAAAATCAATTTAACTGTGCCTGTTTTCGTGCACTACTCTGTGCACCTAGAGGTCGTTGACTCGACAGAATAGTCAGGAGATAAATTACAATTCCGTGATTAATAACAGAATAGTAAGGATATAAATTACGATTCCGTGATTAATATAGAGTTTTATACTGCATATTTTTGTATTAGTTAAGATAGATGTATAGTTTTGTTTAATTTCTCTTATAATAAAAAAAAGATGGAATCACCCACTCAAAAGTCCCCACATTCTAACCCAACAAAGTAATAAGAAGATAAATCACGGTTTAAACTCATTTAATTTTTCAAAAAAGCAGCCCAATATTTAATACACACAAAAAGCCACTACGTTGAAGAAATTTCACTCAACTTCTAATGTAGCCGCCGTGCTAGCACGGCATCTATATCTTATATCACTAATGACGGATTCGTATGCCTTGACCTCGGCGAGTTGAGCTTCGACTTCAACTTGATTCTTACACATATAAAGCGTGCTTGCATTGCAAGTTGTGTTTGAACTTTCAATGCGCCGAGCAAATGGGGTGTTTGTATGAGGAGGTAGGGGTGAGCATTCGGATAATTCGAGTCAAATTTTTACTGTTTGGGTTCAGGCCGACTCGAATTATCTGAAATTTTTTTCCCTTACTCAGTCCGAACCCGAACTTTCAATTATCCGAACTTATTCGGCCCGATTTATCGGAATTACTTATTTATTCGGTCCGATTTATCCGAATTATCCCTGCCTAATTTACTCGAATTATCCTAATTACCCTATTTCATAATTATTTTAAACTTAATTCAGGTAATCGGGTCGGCCCGATTTTTTTCGAAATTACCCGTCCCGACCTGAAAATAATTCGGGTAATACTCAGGTCGGCCCGAATTATCCAAAATTTAATATTTGCTTACCCAAATTAATTCAGACCGAGCTGAGTAATCAGGCCAGCCCGAATAATGTTCACCCTTACAAAGAGGAGAAGTCCAAAAGGAATTCTCTGTTACGTAAAGAGAGTAATACGAATACTGGAAAGAATATTGCTCTGTTATCTTATTCATTCATATCGTGAGGTAATTTATACAATGAATTATGTACATCAGCTAAGCTAACAATACACGATCGAGTTTGTTATAATATAATCGAATATTGTTACAACCAATGAAAAGGTATAGCGAAAGTGAGATATATAGAATTTATCCCTTAACATGCCCCCTCAAGAGCATGGTCCCATCGAGAACATGCATCTTGGATCTTAAATCAGCATGACGGCGTGAAGACAAAGGTTTAGTCAGAGCATCAGCAAGTTGATCATGCGTGGAGATGTAGTTGACATGTAACTTACCAGCTTGAACAAGTTGACGAACATAATGATAATCAAGAGCAATATGTTTCATGCATGTATGAAAAACCGGATTCTTGCAGAGGTACGTAGCACCAAGGTTGTCACAATATAAAACAGGAGTGTCCTTGAAAGGGAGATGAAGCTCGGATAACAAGTTTTGGAGCCACTGAAGTTCAGCCACTGTTGTTGCCAAAGAGCGATATTCAGCTTCGGTGGAGGACCGGGCAACAGTGCGTTGACGTTTGGATGTCCAGGAAACTGGATTGCCACCAAAATAAATTAGATAAGCCGAAGTAGAGGTTTTGTCATCTTGATTGCCATTGAATCAAAGATCACCAGTAGGCTAAGAGGGGGGACTGTAAAACACTAAAGAGTTGGAGATTAAGTGTGTTTTGTTTACGTAGTTGTAGACCAAAATGAATGGTCCCTTTGAGATAACGATAAACACGTTTAACTTGCTGAAGATGAGTAACAGTGGGAGCATGCATGAATTGAGCAAGCTTGCTGACCGCAAAGGCGATATCTGGTCTGGTATGAGCTAAGTATTGAAGACATCCAACCATCTGCTTGTAAGAGGACATATCCGTCGAGGCTGTACCATCAACAAGAAGTAACGGTGTGGATAGACAAAATGGTGTAGAAACTGGTTTGGCATCAGACAAGCCAAACCGATCCAAGATATCCCGAATGTACTTGTGTTGAGACAGAAATAGACCAGTAGAAGTGGGAACAATTTCAATCCCCAAAAAATAAGACGGGAAACCCAACTGCTTGAGGGAGAAAGTTCTGGACAAAGCAGTAGTGAACTTGGACAAAAACTCAAAGGAGTTACCTGTTAAAAGTAAGTCATCCATATAGACCAGGAAGTATGCAACAACCCCATTGGAATTGTAAATGAAGAGAGAAGTGTCACTGATACTATTCCGAAAACCATAGGAGAGGATGAATTGTTTGAGTGACTCATACCACGCCCGAGGTGCCTGGCGAAGGCCATAGATAGCCTTGCGCAACTTACAAACATAAGTGGGATGATTTGGATGTATAAAGCCCGAGGGCTGTTTCATGTAGACATCTTCAGATAAGGTACCTTGTAAAAACGCATTATTAACATCCATTTGAAGGATAGACCAGCTATGAGCAATGGCTATGGTGAAAATAATCTTAAGAGTCTGAGGTTTAAGGACTGGCGCAAACGTTTCATGAAAATCCAAACCTGGGGTTTGTGTAAAGCCTTTGGCAACCAGTCGAGACTTATACCTATCAATCGATCCATCGGGGTGGCGCTTGATCCGAAACAGCCACTTGTTGCCAACAACATTACAACCTGTAGGGGCTGGGACAAGGTCCCAAGTGTGGTTGTTGATGAGAGCATCAAATTCAGAATTCATCGAAGCACGCCATAAAGGGTCCTGCATGGCCTGTGAGACACACGAAGGTTCAAGTGTATCTGGCAAGGGATATTTACTGACCTGATACAGCTTTTTAGGCTTGTAAATATGGTTCTTGGAGCGGGTCATCATCGGATGAGTGTTGATGATTGATGGTGGTGCAGGTAAGGAGGCGGTAGCCACTGGCAGTGCTGAGGCAACGTCCACTGCAGCAGAAGGAGATATATTACCTGTGCTGTCCATATGAGCAGAATCATGGTGAGTAGAAGAGGAGGGAGTAGAGTTAGGATGTTGAGGAAGAAAAGTGGTTTGAACCTCGTTAGATGGATTTGACTGGTGTGGTTGAGATGTGTGCGGGCAGGAGACAGGCGGCGACACAGAGATACACTGATCAAGTAGGGATACGGCTTCAGAGGAGGAAGTAGGAGGTGGATTAGGTGGCAGAGATGTGGTGGAGCACAGAGACCCATACGGGAAAATATTTTCATGGAAAGTGACATGCCTAGAGATGTAGGTTCTATGGGTGAGAGGATCATGACACAGATAGGCATAATGTGATGGGGAATAGCCAAGGAATATACAAGGGACGGACCGGTTTTCGAGTTTATGAACGGTGTAAGGCCGAAGCCAAGGAAAGCAGAGGCGACCAAAGGAATGGAGGTGAAGATAGTTAGGGGGAGAGTTGTGAAGGACCTCATACGGCGATACCATGCGGAGAACAGGTGTGGGCAGCCTATTGATAAGATAGACAACAGTTTGAAAGGCATACGACCAGAAGGTAGGCGGAAGAGTGGATTTATGAAGGAGAGCACGACCCGTCTCAACTATGTGACGTGACGTCTCTCAGCTGTACCATTGAGTTTAGGCGTATGCGGAGGAGTGGTGAAATGGGTCATGCCATGGTGAGCCAAGAAAGTTTTAAGCGCAACAAATTCGCCACTGTTGTCAGTAAATAAAGAGATAATTTTGGTGGTAAAGAATGCTTCAACAAGGGATTTGAAACGCACAAAGATAGAGAGAACATCAGATTTCTTACGAATGGGATACAACCAGGTATATTTAGAGAAATGATCAACAAAGACTACATAATATTTAAACCCATCGACAGATGGAATGGGAGCTGGACCCCAAACATCACTGAACAATAGTTGAAGAGGACGACGACTTGTAAGATGAGTATTAGAAAAAGACAACTTATGACTTTTAGAACAAGCACAGGACACACACGGACTCTGAGATTTCTTGTTATGAGGAAGCTGAAAACGCATAAGAAGATGTTGAAGAATGGGTTGAGCTGGATGCCCCAAAATGTGATGCCAATCGCGAGAGTGGACAGAAGTAGCAACATGAGCCTGTGGGAGCGGTCGTGGACAGGGAAGGTAATATAAGTCATCAGCACAGGGGCCTTGCAACAGCACCACCTTGGTCCGAACATCCTTGACCTGAAAGTGAGTAGGGAAAAATTCAACCGAAACATTGTTAGTGTTGCAAAGTTTAGAGACAGACAGTAAATTATGGGTAAGTGTGGGAACATGTAAAACATCAGGTAATGACAAAGAGGTGGTGGGTGTAGAGAGAGTGGTGATACCAGTGTGGGTAATCGGTAACTCATTACCATTGCCAACAACAAGGTGATCAGAGCCATCGTATGGTGAGGCAAGTGATAGATTAGTAAGATCATTAGTAAGATGATGAGAGGCGCCAGAATTAACAACCCATTTATTAGAGGAAGGGACAAGAGTCTTGTGAGTGTGGTGGGCCGCAGGTTGTCTATGGCGAGGGCGACCATGGAGCTTAAAGCAACGCCGGGCCGTGTGGCCCGGCTTGTCACAATATTGACAAACAACAGGAGATGGAGAGTCACGAGGAGCAGTAGGTTGTATTATTGGGTCGGTATTGTCAAAACCAGATGAGGGACCAGACGAGCGTGGTCGTCGCCGCTGATGAGATGGGGAAACCTGTGAGTGGCTACGAGAACGTTGTGGAGGCCAGTTAGCACGATACCCAAGTAGCGCAGTGGTGGGGTGTGAATCAGACTTCACAGACCTGGTGAGATAGGCTTCATGGTCCAGAAGCTTCTCATGAAGTTCCTCAAAGGAAATGGACGATTCTCTTGCCCTAATAGCAGCAACAATCTCCTTAAAATCAGGGCCAAGACCATTGAGAACATGAATAAGCATGTCGGTATCATCTAGAGGGCTTCCAATAATGGCTAATTCATCAGCTAGGGATTTAATATGGCATGAAGATGGACACCGATTGATCTCCTTTCTATGCAAGTGAGTTTTTCTTTCAAAGAGAAAATGCGGAGCGAGAGCTACTCGCATAGGTCTTACCAAGAACATCCCATGCTTGTTTAGAGGTGGTAATGGAGCCAAGTAAAGTGACGATATTTTCAGTAACAGAGGAAAGCAGAGCAGCAATAATGAGTTGATCTTGTCGAAGCCAGTGGGTATAGCCAGGATCAGTCACTGGTGGACACGGGAAAGAGCCATCCGTGTAACCTTGAAGACCGTAGCCTATAAGGAGGCGATCATCCACACCTCCAGTAGGATAGTTTGTGCCATTAAGTTTAATGGAGGTGGTGTTCAAAACAATAAGAGAAGAGTTATTGAAAGAAATGAGATGCGCAGGGCTGGTAGTACCAGATGCATCTTCTGGAGTAGTCATAATGACGAAGAGATGAAATCTTTGAGGAGGCAGAGAAAGAGAGGCAGGATTTTGCCGTTAGGCCACAAGAAGCTCTGATACCATAAAGAGAGTAACACGAATACTGGAAAGAATATTGCTCTGTTATCTTATTCATTCATATCGTGAGGTAATTTATACAATGAATTATGTACATCAGCTAAGCTAACAATACACGACTGAGTTTGTTATAATATAACTGAATATTGTTACAACCAACAGAAAGGTATAGCGAAAGTGAGATATATAGAATTTATCCCTTAACATTACGTACCATACACTTTAGATGTTGACTCCAATATATTTATCTCGTGTCAAAGATTGCGGCTTTTTTAAATTTAAGACTTTAAAATAAAATATATGTCAAACTCTAATTAGAGATACATATAATTATATGTCATGGACTATTTTAAGGTTTGGCCCAAATTGGAAGTGAGGTTTCAGATTAATGGGCCTAAATGATCTAATTTAGTATAATCTTTAATATGTGCAATAATCTTAATGTTATTCTAATAAATTCAAGAACGCTTCCATAATCTAATATGATTGGTCTAAGTTCATATTAATGATTTTATATTAAAATCTAACATTTCTAATATTGGCGTTGCCCTTTGAAACTCACATGGTAAACTTATTTTTGCTAAATTGGGTCGTCTTGGAATTGTTTACATGCAAGATTTGGACCACTATTAATTCGGATTTCATTATAATTTATTTACATGACTACTGGAAAACACTCTCCTCTCTAGAAATTGAAGGAGGTGACAAAATAGGACCAAGCTCGTACCTTTAAGAATCGTAGCCCCTCTTAGTTATCCTTCCTTTTGGGTGTGCATGAATAGGAAAAGTTTGAATAAGAAATTCTTAATACAGCTTATCTTAAATCACTAATAATTTTTTTAAAATTCAATTCGAACCATTTTATTTTTATGTAATATTTATAATCATTCTCTTTTATAAATGAGAAGAATCAATTATGTTAGTATTTTTTATATTCATATTTTCTTTTAATAATCATGTGTGTCTCATCATTAATTCTTTTAATATATAGAAGTTTTACAGAATTAGTTTTATAAAAATTGATAAGTATAAAATTAAAAATTGACCTAACCTTTTAAGATGCATCTCAAACTTGGCCGATTCAAATACTTTCAAATTGTATAAAACAATTCATTGTCAAAAATAATATTAATTTATTACAAACTAATACAATATTATTGACTGAAAACATAAGATATCATTGTCAAGTATGAGCTATTAGATAGCTAATATGGACAACTAAGATAGCTTAATTTTAGATAATTACTCAATGCAAATCAACAACTGCGGGTTCCATTCTTTGGTTGAGAACGTTGATTAACTGGTTCAGTTTGGAATTGGAAGAAGAGGTTAGAGATCAATCTTATCACTACATTAGGCAGATATGATTAAATCGCTATTCAAAAGTGCATTACAGGTGTTTTAGTGCATTATTTAGTATACAAGATTTTTCACTTTACAAAGATAGGGTTATTGACGTAGAAACGTCTAATTATTCTTAATAAAACAAGATCAATAATTGAAGTTGCTTAAAAGCAGACAAAAATTCAATAATATCTTGGTGTGTTTTCTTGTCACTTCCCTTCCATCTTCAAAACCCAACAAAAGCTGAGGTTACGTAGATCCTAGTAATGTTAGCCAATGGCCAGATTCGATTAGATAGAAAGTCGGCCACTAACAGGAAGCTAAGCAGTCACCTCTTGCTTGGAATATTTTGGTCAATTTTGGGGCACTGGGGCTCCTTTGCCAGCCACTCTTCTCTTATCTCAACCTCCTTTTATATATCTCACGGGTCATTTTCTGTAGAAAGGATCATGTTGCGTACGTGGATATTTATGGAAGGCTTTAAAGAATCAAATTCAGCTTCTTTTCATCGCAAGCAAGACAACACAAAGCTAGCCACCCTCGACCTAATACGTCGCATTTAACAAGGCTAAACGACCCAAGTTCATTTGTCTTCGTCGTGACCCAAATTTATTGGTGTGAGTTGTTCAACACTTTCATCCTTTAATCAGAGGTCTTAAGTTCGAGTCCTAAGAATGAAGAAATTTATTTGACCAGCACTTTATCCCTTACGGACTGACCTGATGTAAGCGAGGATTAGTCTGAGAGTGAATGGTTTAAAAGCACATTCTCATAGTTAGAATCCTCCTAAGACACTTCGCAGGCTAACCAAAAAAAAATCTTAGCTACTCATACGGCTTTCATGTTAGAGTGTCTTATATTGCCCAGACATGAAATTGTTAAAGGGTTTATAAGTGGTAAGGGTCAACCATCCAAACAACTAGTTCTATTTATTTGAACAATAGTTGACCCAAGTTCAATTCTTATTAATAGACTCTACACTCTATCCATATTAAAAAATTTCATATTTCAGCTGACATGCTCGCGTAATGGTATGTTTTACTTTACCCTTTTGCATAAAGGCTTTCTCATCTTGATGGTCTTATAAAGATATGCTTCAAGCCTTGATATCCCTCCAATGATCCAAAAGCATCAGCATCAGCATCAGCATCAGCATCTGTGTGTAAGTGTTTATGAAAGATGTAGATCATTGAATTGGTGGATTTATTAATGGTTGCCAACTTTTGTCGGGAAATCAGACTTAAATTAAAAAAAGGGAGGAATAAAAATCGGACGGCCCATATTAAGGGAATTTTAGTACTGTTTTGGACGGTGATTTGGACACCTAACGTTTTGCCCATCAAGAACAAAAATAAAATAAAATAGATTAAGTTACACTTGAATAAATGAGAACCGTTAGTTAAAAGCGTTTCCTAAATAATTAATCTTATATTATTCTTCACTTATAATTATATGCCCATAGAATCGACTAGATGAGAGGTACCCCAATCTTCTATTTATGATTGATGGCTATACATTTTCAAGTTCATATCTACTTTTATTATTATCATGTTCTTACCTTATTTTATGACGTCTATTCAATTTTGTAAGTTTTATTTATTAGATAAATAAAGATTCATAAAAGAAAATAATAAAATAGATAATCTCTTACCATATTTTCCTATTACGTCCAAAAATAAAAAAAATATGACCGATGTCTATCATAATAAAATATTTATTAAATAAATAAATACACACAAAAACAAGAAGAGGAGAATTGATCCCGCGACAACATTGTTCTTCTAAGTTTGTAAAGTCCCAATCGCGTCAGCTTCGATCAACTTAACTAAACCGGATTTTACATAAGGGGTCCTTGTCATTACTAGGATTCACGTCATGTGGGGTCAGGCTCGGATTGTAGATACGGCAATTTTATAATAAGGTTTTTAAGAATTTGATTAAGTTTGGAAATCTTATAAAAGATTTTAAGGATTTGATCAAGTTTCCAGCAATTTAAAATTTGATCAACTTAAACTATATTTAAAACTTAATTGTTTTGATTAATTTATTCTAGAAGAATATAAAATCTTTCAAATATTTTAAAAATAATCAACTTAATGTTCTTAACTTTTAATTTTTTAATTTAATATCTAAATTTTAAAATTTTCAATTGAGTGTTCAATATTTTAAGAAATTTTCAATTCAATATCAAAGTTTTAAAATTTTCAATTCAACAATCAATCTTTTAAATTTTTCTAATTTTAATTTTCAATTCAATGTTTAATAATTTAAGAATTTTCAATTAAGTATCAAAACTTTTAAAATTCTAATTAAGTGTTCAATCTTTTAAGAAATTTTCAATTCAGTATCAAAGTTTTAAAATTTTCAATTCGGCTATCAATCTTTTAAAATTTTACTTTAATATTTAAAATTTTAAAATTTTTAATTGAATGTTCAATCTTTTAAGAAATTTTCAATTCAATATCAAAGTTTTAAAATTTTAAATTCAGCAATCAATCTTTTAAAATCTTAACAGTTCACTACTTAATTAATTTTATTAGTAA
The DNA here is from genome assembly GCA_029891385.1 of Erythroxylum novogranatense. Taxonomy (NCBI): domain Eukaryota; kingdom Viridiplantae; phylum Streptophyta; class Magnoliopsida; order Malpighiales; family Erythroxylaceae; genus Erythroxylum; species Erythroxylum novogranatense. Next base: position 17,370,735 of record CM057234.1, on the reverse strand, counting down.
TTTTTTTGCTTAAACTAAATTCTATCAATTCAAGCTCGTTGTATGTTCAAAGAAAGTGAATGTTGTGCATTTTTTGTGTAGAGATGAACTTTGATGAGTTTGACTATCTAATCTGCAATCTTGTATTTCTCCTCCTTCTTATCTATAACTCTATGATTATTCCTTTCTTTCCAAATGCTATATATTACGATCGTGAACACGATTTCGAATTGATGAGCATTGACTTTCACATGCTCCGAATTGCAAACAATCAAATTCAATATATGTTCTCAGTTGAAACTACTGAAAGGTAGCAGACTCTTACTCTATGTAGCCTTGGAATAATGGCATTGAAAGAAAAGGAGATCGTGATCCTTGACAAGGATATTACAAAGGAAACATGTGGCATCTTCATATCCGTACAATTGACTCTTTGTTTCGAGTCAATTCTTTTTTTTATTTATTACATTAGGTATCTTAACTTAGTCGGACTAATCCTAATCTCCTAAAGACTCAACCCTAAGAGTTCTAGAGGGGTAAACCTGAAAACTCCAAGATCCCTCATGTTTCTACGTCTGCGCACAAGAAATCTTCACATACTTGATTGTTCAGTTGATGATTGATCGCTGGCCTCTCTTTTGCTCAGCATCAGGTTCTTATCAACCCCCAGGTTTCCTAGTAGTTCCAACTCTCACACTGACGTTGGAAGCGAGACGTCCGTAATTGACCCGATCAAAGAACTGTGTCCAAGGAGCTAGAGGATCATCAATAGGAATAATGCCTATTTCTTTTCCATTGACGTGACTCGAATTCAAGACCTCCTAAAAGGGAGAACCTTAAGTGAGGAGTTTTGACCAGTCAAGTCATTCCTACTTATTGTTTGCAGTAAATTCTTGATAGCTATCCATGTTACGAAGGAAGGAAGCCTCGGGGTTGATAGAGTTTTTCCATAAGAGTTTAAACCAAGGAACTTTAGTTTACGAGCATTAATGTAACTCCCAAGTAGCACAGAAAGTATTTGACATATTGTTCATACCAATCATTTTTTAAGCTAAATTTTAAAATTTTTTAATTTAAAATATAATTAATTTTATTATTCATCATATATTGTCTTAGCCTTTTGTCTTTATTTAATAAGTTTAATACTTTTATGTAAGTAATTAGTTTGATATTTTAAATATAATTAAGATAAAATTTTAAGTATAAAATTGTGAGTAATTAAAATTTTATGTAATATTAGAAACTTTGCATCCAAGCAATGAAATACCGATAAAAAGAATACAAAGGACCGCACGTGTAACTCACGCACTCATTGAAAGCCATGCACGAGATTGTCGCCTGCCGCTTTTGCATAACAAAGGAGAAAGAGACCAGCACACGTTTACAGCTCCGTGGAACAGAGCATCTAATGACAGTACATATATATTATGTGACATATCGGCTCTCTTTATATATACATGTATGGGGATATAATATTCACGTATGTTTTTGTCTTGAGCTAGGAGTTGGTGGGCTGTTCTTCGAATTCGAAGCTGATATCAATTTTCTTTCTTTTAAAATTTTTTTTAAGCAGCAGCAACAAAAGTAAGCATACCCATCCCCTTATTTGTTTTCCATAATCATTCCATTTTTTGTCAATTAGTTGCATGTTTTTAGTCGGTCTGTAACACCCATTTCTTGTTTCTCTCTGTCTATCGCCATATCCTGCAGTCTGTACTTGTTTGTGTGGGGTAAGGTGGGGATGTTTGTATTGTTTTAGCTTATAGTTCTCTGTTTTTGGTGGGTGAGAAAGCTGATTTCTTTCTTTGTGGGTGGTGTTCTTTGGGTGTAGCTGGAGTGGAAAAAAGGGAAAGTGTTACCCATCGTTAGTGGGATCATAAAGGCAAGGTTGAAGCCGAAAGCGATGCCGTTGAGTATAGTCCATGGTGGTGATGGATTGCCCAGGATTATCTTGACTGAGCCTACTGGTTCATCAGTTGAGGTGAGTCAAATTCTGAGACTTAATTTGCTTCATATTTTCCCTTTTGATATTGTATGTAATTGAGTGATTTTATTCTTGTTTTTTGCGATTGGAACGCGTTTAGTTCTATTTATCTTACCTATAGATGATGCTCACATAAATGGGGGGAGAATTTTGGCATCTGGTAGTGGAAATAGAACGGTTGAATGGAGAATAATATCGACACAAAGATGTAATTGTAGTCAATCTCTGTTATAAAGTTGGAAAAATTTACAGTGACGAGAAGAGGGGAGAGATTCCTGATTAAGTCTGATAAAATGGAGACATGATGCATGCATGAAGCATTTGAAAGGAGTTGAGCAAGAAAATTTTGATGGAGCATGAAGGTTTTGCTACTAAAGATTGATGAAGGCTTTGTTATCTATTACATATGAGAAACAGTAGTTTTCTTTTGAGGCTTCCCCTGTTGGGAGTTTCCATACATCTGATTGAAGCCTGTTTGAAGATTGTAATCGCGTATGTACCTTAAACAAGTTGGAGAACTATTATTCAACAGGTTTTCATAATTCAGAAGTTTATATCACATGTGCTACTCTACTGTTATTATGATTCTCAGTTAGTTGAACCGCAGAGTATATGAAAACACTTCAACAGGTTACTCTGATAGTTCTTAATTTTTCGTGGTTATCCAACTTTATTCCTATGGTTGTTTTCAGGTGGTTCTATATGGTGGTCAAGTTGTTTCCTGGAAGAATGATAAGAGAGAAGAACTACTATTTATGAGCAGCAAGGTTGATATTTTTTTTTTGGCTCCTTTAGCTGTTATTAATAAATGACTGAATTTATAAGGGGTGTCCTTTTCTTGAATCAGATATAACCTCATTCTCATATCCTTTACGCAACTGTTGTAACTGACACTGATAGAGTCAATGACTTCCAAGATCATATACTTTAGAAGGTTGAGGTCAATGCATAAACACGACATTTAAGGAATATATTTTAAAATCATTTATGTTATTGATTCTTTAACTCATCAATCTCGCTCTGATTTTAATGAACAATTGATGGTACTCTAGTCATTGATTCACTAATGATCAAACTTTATTTAAGCCTCACATATACCAGGCTACTGTTATGTGTGATAAAGCAACATATACAATTTAAACCTCATTCTGGTGGCATTTTTATTCTTTGCAGGCTATTTGGAAGGCACCAAAAGCTATCAGGGGTGGTATACCTGTCTGCTTTCCTCAGGTTCGACTGCTAGTATAACATATCTCAGGTTTATCCTTATTAGTATTGTTTTCTAAATTGATGTTCTTATTTCAGTTTGGAAAGCTTGGTGCACTGGAGCAACATGGGTTTGCAAGGAACAGATTATGGTCATTTGATAATGATCCATCACCTTTGCCCCCAGCAAACAATCAATCGAGTGTCGATCTTATATTAAAGTCCACAGAGGAGGATCTTAAGATCTGGCCACGTAGGTATGCCTGCAATTTGAAGCAGCCCACACAAGGCCATTGCTTAAGGATCATTTACTTGAACTAACGAATATTTGCATTATGATTTTCTGTAGCTTTGAGTTACGGCTTCGTATCTCTCTCAGTGCTGGCAAACTTATTTTGATCCCACGTGTGAGAAACACAGATAGCAAGGCCTTTTTATTTACGTTTGCACTGCGTAACTACTTATCTGTATCAGATATCAGGTCCTTCAAATTTCAAACCTTTCATCTTGATCATAATGATTTACGGGTACAAGTTTACTATTGTTTCAGTTTGTATGATTATTGGCTAAATATTACTCAACTATCCAAAATGATCTGCGAAACAGCTTTGGAAGCTAAGAAGTAGGAATATATTCCCTTTTATGTTTTCCAGATGAGATTAATGATGTTTTTTACTTGCAGTGAAGTGCGAGTTGAAGGATTGGAGACACTTGATTACTTTGAAAATCAAAAGCAGAAAGAAAGATTCACTGAGCAGGCAGATGCAATTACTTTTGATGGCGAGGTACTAGATTTATGTTTCCTTGAAATTCAACCAGAATCTCAAACCATTGTTGTGAAAATACATGTTTAAGTTGTAAATATTTAGTCAGTTCCAAGGTTATGTCGAAACTATGCCCTATCATTTAAGCTCCTTTTGAATTCAAACATATTCTCATTGTATCTATAGCTTGTGAGATTTTTCTATTTCAGGTTGACAGAATATATTTGAGCACCCCAACAAAGATTGCCATCATAGACCATGAGAAGAAGAGAACGTTTGTTCTTCGAAAAGATGGCATGCCAGATGCAGGTTCTAAACTGCTTCTGCTGATATCATATCTGTTAGATTTTCTTATTTTCTCTTGATCATGTATATTAGAGTTCATTACTTGCATATAATGTGGGATAGTTGATATGCAGTTGTGTGGAATCCTTGGGATAAAAATGCAAAGGCTATTCCGGACTTGGGGGACGAGGACTATAAATCCATGTTGTGCGTGGATTCTGCTGCAATTGAAAACCCAATTGTCTTGAAACCTTTTGAAGAGTGGAAGGGTCACCAAGAACTATCCACTGTGTCATCAAGTTATTGCAGTGGGCAGCTGGACCCTCTGAAGGTTCTTTATGGCTTTTAGTGATTGCTCCCATGAAGTTGATGGAGCAGATCCTGTAAGCTGTATAAGCTGCCCTATGCTTTTCTAGGAGAGAGATAAAACCAGCTGAATGTTATAGTTGGCTGCATTTTGGAGCCAAACTTTCACACTGAGCAACAAGATTTTTCCGTTGCTTTTTTGTGATTATTGTAGGTGCCTCTTCTTTTCGACAGAGTAGTTCCATAATGGCATAATGTTGATGCAGAAAGAGAGAAGTATTGACTTTCTTGAATACTTAACATATAGAATCATTAAGTCGTCATATTGCTCTGCAAATAACATAGCGAAATGGGAATTGTCGAAGCCTAGTTTCTACCATAAACTGGCCACGACATTTCTGCTAACTATCATGCTTAGTAGTTGGTCAGTCAATCAAATTGGACTTTATTCCCTAACGCCTACAAGAAGGACTTTGAAGACTTTTTAGTATGTGATTAGAAGAAAGAAAGCATGGACAATCCAACTTTTTCTTTGGCATCCTTGTCCAAAGGATCGTCTCCCAGATACAGGTTGATGTATGCCCTGCAGAGAAGTTCACTCTCTACCTTGCTTGTCATCTCATCAATCACTGTGCACATCAGACATGAGCCTCGCATTAGATTTCTTCATTTATTAACTACATAACATGTCAATGCATGCTTACCTTTAGTTTGCAGGATGTATCCAGGGAGTCTAGAAATCTCGATTACAGAGCCAGTTGGTAGCTTAGTGTCATCTGAAGCTTGACCTAGGAGCCTATAATTAAGAAACAAAAAGATATTAAACATAGTCCAGTAGCTTATTTAGGTGAAGGTAGTTCACTAAATTTTACTTGTTTATGAGCTCATCATTCTTCTTCCCACCAGTAAGCTTTTTTATGGATGCTCCAAGGCCTTCATCAAAACTCTTCTTAACCATGCCCATGGTGAGAGAAGAATACACTATTACCATCCTTACTGTAATTGGCAGATCACTTTCAATCATCAATTGGTACAGTTCCTTTGTTGGTTTTGCTGGTGCCTTAACAATCTTTGACTTCAGAAGATCCTTAAGCTTCTCGCCATCAGCATATATCCCTTAAATTTGACATACTTCGTTTAGCATCACATAAGTCAAGACAAATGGGTATACTCGTCTCCAGAAACCGGTCTTGTGATTCGTTACCTTGTGTTGAATAAGATATGCTTTGCTATAGCTACTAGATTCTAACCAAGTAGATTGCTTGATCATTGACTTGTTTGTACTACCTCATCTGTTGTTGATATTTGTCTAATCTAGTTAGTATAATGCATGTCACTGCAAAAATACGGTGCTTTGTTTTACACTAGATCAGTTACATTATTATGCTTCTGTTGTTTGCGTCCTTCCAAAATGGGGCCATTGATCTACTCTGCAGCTCAAGTGAGTCAGGAACTAAAGTTTTTTTTTTTTCCTGGAATCAAAATGATGCTAATATTCAAATAAATGCAACATGTATGGATATTTCCTGAGAGAAATATATTACCAAATCCATAAATTTTGATGCCCAAGCCAAGCATGGACTTCTTCCTCAAACCAACACCGATTAGCTGTTTCCCATCATCCAACTTCACAGGGAAGGAAACACCTGACTTTGGGTCAACTTCAACTGCAACCTCTTCTTCCTTTGGCTTCTCAAGAATGGCTTCTTTCCCATATGCAGCTTTGTCTGAGGTTGACACTCCATTTTTCTTCATCTCATTCTCACAGCCAACCCCATTAAGTTCCTTCTCCTCTGCAGGCGTCGCAATGAGATTCTCAGAAGTGGGTGCCATTTTCCAACTATGGTGACTTTACTACAAGAGAGAGAAGTGTGCTGGTGTGGAAGAGAGAGTGCAAGGCTTTATATAGGAACAAGTAGTCATCGACCCCGCACAAGGTGCGGATCTAATAATCAGACTAATTCTAACTGTGTATCTCACTAGTGATGGAATCATTTATATTACTGAAATAGAAGTCTTAGATCCTCAAGGTTGTTATTGTTGCTTCAGGTGCATTCGTTGTATTTTTTATGGTAAGAAGCTCAAGAAAACATTGAAAATTGTCTCTCCAAGAATACTGGAATATGATGTTGAAACGTTCTTTAAACACGAGGGAGTCAAGTGAAAACTTAATTTGCTCCTTGTAACAAAAAAATCAGTGATAGTTTGTGTTGTGCGTTATTTTCAATAATACGTGAAAAGCAGCTAATATATTGTATGAATATGAATCATCTTTCTACAACTCTAGCCTACCCACCTTTATATCAGCACTATATCAACCAATTAGTTTGGATTCTACCCTTTAAAAATGTATGCAATTTACACCTATCACGAATATGACTTGTCTACAACTCTAGCCTACCTACCTTGACATTAGCACTAGATCAGCCAGTTAGTTTGGATTTTATGGGGGACAGATCCTCTGTCTCAAATCTGTCCCATTGAATCTAAGTCATCCATTTATGTGAGACCTACACAAATAGATGACTAAGATTCAATAAAAGAAGGTTGGTACACACATTTTAAAAAAGAGGATTTCATGCCGATTCTATGTATGGAATTCACACATATCAAGAATAGTCGAATATGACTTTGTGTGAACTGGGTGGGTAGCATATCCATGTCAAAGAATGTTTGGGACTGAAGGAAGGATAAGAACTTTGCATTGCTCAATCTTTTACCATTACTTGATCTTATCTTTTAAGAATTGCTCAATCTTTTACCATAACTTGATCTTATCTTTTCAGGCGAAAAGACATACGTCGGTTTAGGAAAGATCTCAAGATACATGTCATTTAGAGCTCTTTATGAGGGAATTAGTTGGCCATTTCCTAAACTATAGTCCTTGATGGAAATATTCGGCATGCAGTGTACATGTACAAGTCACAAGTGGAAATAACAGAAGGGCAATTCAGGAAATGGACGTGGAGGAGAACAATTCTGATAGGCAGAATGGACAGGTGTCAAGTGATCCTATGATTGTGGGCAGCCGCAAAAGTGCAAGGATGAGGATGGCCAATTCACGCATGAGGGATTATGTGTGAGGTAGCAATTAGTTATATAGTATCTGAGAGGAGGAGAGAAGGGATGGGCATTGTTGCATTCTGTTTCTCCTCTCTAGTGTCTCTGTAGTTGCTATTATCGTTGCAGGGCAGCCTTCTTCTTCGTTGTAATAAGACCCAACAATTCAATAATACATACAGAGACTTATCCACACTATCCAATTGTTCAATTGTTCATTATTTCTGCAGTACATCACAATGAGATCAATGAAAAGTCTGTCATAAGATGCTACTCTTTACTCTCTGCTAACCGTGTATTATACATATAACATAACTTTGTAAAAAACAAGGCTAACTTGATGTCAACAAGAACAAATCCCACTAATCAAAAATTCAAGTGACATTAACTAAATATGAGTTAGCAGCACCCTCAGGATTTCATGTCCAGAAGTTCATAAATGAAACACACCCAGCTGATTATCTGTCACTAAAAAGAGGGTTCGAGCACATCCTTTTCTTTTTTAATCATTCTTTTTTAGTCTGGTTAACAGAGAATTTGTGTTCAGGTTGCTTTTCCCACAAAAAATTAGCAGCCTCTATCCACTGTGGATGAACCAAAAACTTCTCGTTCTTCAAGGCCCACCGAGACTTCTCAGTTCCAGCATCTGTTGAGACCACGTGTGTCACTGATGAGTCTAGTTCTTTGGAACATATGGCTCCCAAATTTTCAGCCATCCTCCACAGATAGTGATTATCAGCCTGGAATTGGGTGGGGAAAACACGGCTGAATACAATTTTGCAACCCTTTAAAACATCCTTCCGAACTGTCTTTAGTACCTAAAATAGCCACATTTTGCCATAAAAATGAATTCAGAACATAGTTAAAAGTAAGATAAAAATAGAAAAGATGTCAATTAAATCACATCGTATCAACCATACAAACGAATACCACTAATCTTCCAAGTTTCCCTAGTCACACCAAAGTGAAGAAGCCGAAGAGGATCAATTGCACAGTTAACAACAAATGCCAAAAAGATTCTACATACCTGCCTCACATCTCTGGCTTCCAGATTAGTTGTCAGCTCCTACAAGAAAGTTATAAATAAGAATCAAGCAATGAATTTCATGTCTCAAACAAATGGAAAGAAGAGACAACATACATCAAAGAACATATGGTGAATTCTTGTCAGAACTTTCAGTACAGATGCAAGTGCGCCATCTGAGTCACTTTCATCACTCTTCAGCTCAGAAAGAGATTTACAGTTGAACCCAAACTGCCGGCAACTTGAACCAAAGAAATGATACCTCTCCATCAATATCAAGTTATCCTTATGCTTTGTCCAAGCCTAAAACAAATAAAATTAATTTGTCAGTCTAACAAATGCTCAAGTAAGTAATTACAATTAACAAGTTGAAGAAAGCAGACTGATTTTTTTTAAAAAAATCTACACCGTGACTCAAACCTAACTCCATTTGATTTCAAGTAAAAAGCCAAACTGGATTTTTTAAAAAATCTACACCATTACTCAAACCTAAGTCAAACTGATTTCAAGTAAAAAGCGATCTTTCCCAGTCCAGGATGGAGAGTCTTCCAAGTTTTTAGCAAGTTTGCTAATTACCAAATCTGTTGCTTTTATACCACCCACAAGGAATGACCTCATGAATGTGCACATGGTAGCACATCTGAAGATCTTGGTAACAATCAATGATGAAAAAGAGGAGTTTAACCTTTCATGGGAAGGGAATTCAATGACCATAAGCATATTTGGGTGAGGTTCAAATGGCAACTGCTAAAATGAAGTACGTAGATCATTTAAAGCTGATTAAATAAGGCAAAAAGGAAAAGAAGTAAAGAACAAGGAAAGTTAATAATACAAAAATCGAAAATACCTTGGTATTGACTAAATTTCAGCCAAAATATTATCAAGGAATGACATCTTAGACTACCACTTCAATTGGCCCACAATGGAACACTGATTTGCATATACTGTACTTGGTGATACACACATAAAGCATTTGTACTTACATTTTCAGTATCATCAAGGATCAGAACAGCACTTTCTTGGCCCAGCACAACGTCAAGACCCTTTTGATGCCTTTGTGTTCCATCATCACGTGAGATAACTTTAGCACTGAAGTATTCTTTTTTAGGGTCAAGGAGCTTAGCCATTTCCAAAGCATAGGGCCTATCACCCATTGTGTATATGTACATCTCAAACATCTTGCTTGCTTCTTTGAGAAATGTGCGAACAAACGGCCTCAGCTTGGTCATCATGGGCATGGAGTCCAACATAAAGAGGCTGCCCTTAGAAACATCTATCCATTTGATAGAGTATAAAATCAACAGAATGACCAGACTGTCCAAGAGGTTTTTCAATCAATCAAAAAATGGATAAAAGTTATCAGGAGTTTTTATTTACAGGAATCTAATGAAGAAGACAAATGCAAGGTAAATAGCTAAATAGTTGCCAAGCTCAAAATCCACCATTTATTCAGTATCACCTTTCCAACTACTATACTTGTTACCGGAGAACTATGCCTGTAAGGTAAAAAGAACATACCTTCAAAAGAATCTGTCTGACTTTTAAGGTATTCTTCCTCTGACGTGATATGAATTAGCAAAGTAGAATTAAGCAAAGTATGGTCCAGGTCAAGAACCAAGTAAAGTTTCCTATGACGCAACAAATTCTTCATGTCCGTGTTGCGTAATCGAACAATTTCATCATTACCTAGTCTTAATCCCTGTAAGCACAATTCCACCAACATGGTATCATTCTAGTTGAAAAGCACTGAGGAAATGAAAGACAGCTAAGACTAAGAGAGATGAAATCAGATGTATGTTAGTGTATGAATGTCAGCATATCTAAAAGCTTTTGATAACTGGGCTACTTCACTGGTGATAACTTATATCTAAAGCTAGATAACTTTAAAATTATTTTCTATCAGCACCATTTCAACCAGTTGATGTAACAGAAAAAATGAATCAATAAAGAAGAAATTACACGAAAAAAAAGCAATAACTAAATTGCCATTACTACTACCAGTTGGGTTAAGAATGAGCACCTTGTGTATGTACCCAAATGTGACACCAGATTCCTCATTCAACCGTTGCCCACAAACAATGCACATGTCCCCAAAAGATCCAGGGTGTGTACATGCCTCTTTACTTGAGGATGCTTCTGCACATCAAACAGGCTAACCATAACTCCAGATACTAAAGTAACACAACTAAGTTAAATCCATTCGCATGGGCTAAGAGCAAAATGGAATATACAATTTCTTTAACCACCATTTCAAATGTACCCACTTGAAAATAATGACGCAAGTAGCAAAGAAAACATAAATATGCTTGTACGCTAACAAATTAAGAAGAAGATAAGCATCCACGTACAAAAGTTTGAGACCCTTTTGTACATAGTATTAACCAAAGTATGGCTCAGAAACATACAAAGAGAAGGTTTCTGAATCCACTGGCCCCAGTCAAGATACTTTACCTAAGTTCAACTCCAAAGCTCTATGAGAAGTTGAACCCTCAGGATCCTCTAAGTTCTCGGATATCTCAGCCTTAAACCTTTTTATCCTGTGAATTGGTTCACAAAACAAAATTTTCAGATCTGATATTTATGAGTGAACAAGTGAACCGAATAATAATTAAACACTTAAAGCAAATTCAAGAAAATGGTGCCTTCCAATCAAAATTAAATAACAAGATTGTTGGATTGAATATCCAATCCCCATCAACCAGTATGACACACTGACAGAGATGCAATGATCAACCATAGTTGAAAAGGAAAACATCAATCCATGTTATGGTAACATAAAACTCAAATTCACAAACATCCATTATAATTCAAAAATGATAAGACAGTTCATTTAAGCACAATCATCCCTGTATCAATTTCTTACTACAGAGGTCAGAAAATATAAAGCCTACAAAGAAACTTAAAACAGTTGGACCAAAATCCCCACCAAGTTCAAGAGTTCAATTGATGCACAATCATAAAGTTAGGCGGCACCATTGACCAACTTCCTTACTAGCGATGGTGCACTTGCGCTCCACATCTATCTTAAATAAATATATAAACAATCCACAAAATGAATCAAAAGCAGCTGGTATACCCAAATCAACTTCTTCCATCCACCCGCCCCAACAAAAAGAATGAACAACACAGTCATAATTTGAGTCAGGGAGAAATGAGGTATAAGAACAAAATCCTAAGCATCAATCAATGGCCTAACGAGGCTCCTGTTCAAACCAGGAGAACACTGTAATACCTCTTGCTTTCAAGGTCACAGAGCTCCACCTGGGCTACCTTCTCCTCCTCCTCCTCCTCCTCCTCTTCTTCTTCTTCGTCTACTTCTTCTTCTCGGCTCTTGGGAGATGATTCCGAAGATTTAGAATCAAGTTCTGCGTCAAGATAAGCAGCAAAGTCATCGCTGCTTGACGAGTGCACTGGAGAATCCGCTTGCAGACTCATCTGAAACTATCCCAAACGGAAAACCTAAGAACTTTCACATATTTTATCCTCCAGAGGCCTCATGAAGCAAAACCTAATTATTAAAGCTCACAACAAAAGGCACAGATAATTCTACAGGAGAACTCCAATACGATTATAAAGATTAGGGAGAGATGAAAAGGTAGTTGCTTGCTGGTGTTGTCTTCGTGAGGCCCTGCCGTACGAGAGTGGCTAGTTGACGAGAGCACGGTGGCGAGGCCTTTACGTGGAGGCGAATCGTAGCGCCGCGGAGTACGTAGGCTCGTTGGGTCGTGCCATTGAAAGGGCGAGAATTAGAGGCCCAACCTTATTTTTTTTCCTCATTCGGAGGGTTATATCAACATAATGTGTCTATCAAAACTCCATTTACGTTGAGTGGCGTTAGTTTTTACTTACTGTAATTACTAATTAGACTGTATTGGACTTTTCATGAATAGATCTAAATGGGCCAGGTTTGATTTCGTGCTTTACCCAATTCATGCAAAGGCCCAATCTTTGTTCGAAATTGTAGCCTTTTTGCAGGAACCGAGCAGCACAGGAGCAGAAGAGTGAAGCAGAGCAGAGCAGTCTATACATTGTTTGAGATAGGGTTTTGGACCTAGTAATCTTGGAATTCAAAGAAAACCCATGAAGGAAGGAAGTTCTAGGAAACGGAAGAGAACCAATAGTCGCTTAGAACCAAAAAATCAATTGAAGCAAAAAGCTGTGAAGTCGAATGGTACATCTGAACATGTTAAGTCTGCAAATTCTTCTACTTCTGCTTCTCCAAAGCGTCCAAAGTCATCGTCTTTCCTCGAAAAGGTTGCTCTCTCGCTCTATATGAATCAAATTAGAATGTGTTTTGGTTGGAATTTTCGATTTTTGATTGAAAGGTGTTGTTGTGATGTACGTTCTGCAGATGCGAGCGAGGTTATCTGGCGGGCACTTCAGGATGATTAATGAAAAGTTGTACACTTGCACGTAAGTATTCTTTACTTAACATTGTTGTCATAATATGATTAATGAAAAAGCTCTTCACTTGACAGTTATACTTGTTGTTTCTCATTGATGCACAAACCAATTTACGTTGCCTTTTAACACATAATTTCCGCGTATCAATGCACAAGGCTTCGTGCTTTGTGAGGGTTTGAAGAAGGTTATGAATGTACGCTGTATTTTTTACAAAGAGGCTGTTCGGTTATTCGAATAACTTTCTGATCACATGCGTTTTGACACATTTTATCAAATTTAACCTTCTATGCTTTATATCACCAAATGCTCAATTTTTTTGGTTATGAGTTAAAGCAAGACTGTTATGCTTTATACCTTGTGAATAAGTTTATGTTTTTTTTCTTTTTTTTTTCTTTTCTGTTCAGTGGGGAAGAGGCTCATAACTATTTTAGGGAAAATCCTTCTTTGTTTGAAATGGTAAGATTCTGTTTTCTGTTCTGCACATCATTAACATGACGGAACTTACGCTTGCTCTTTATTTGAGTGTCGAGCATGGCAGTAAAACATAACAGTGGATAGTTCCTGATTGGAGTAATATTTTACTGCATATCTGTATCTATATTATTATAGTTTCATTTTTATGGTTTTACTGTGGCTACAATGTCTACTTAACAGGGACTAGATTTTCAGGAATGAGAATAATGTATTTTTCCATAACTTTGTCTTTCTTTTATTCTTTTGATTTTCATTCTGTATGCATAGTTTCACTTTGTATCATTTTTTGGCCTCTAATTGTGGTTGTTCATACTTATCAATCAATTTAAGGATTGAGTCAGAGACTAATTCGGTCCTGGTCTGCCATCCTGAAGAAAAGAATGCTTACCATATTCCAGTGAGGAGTCTGAAAGATATATGCCTATTTTTTTGTCAGTGTAAAACAGTTTGTCTAGCTAATTTATGCTATACTGCCTCCTATTCTAACCAATGGAACTCATCTTCATATATTGATAATTGATGGTTATATCTTGCCATGTATGCAGTAATGCTATATTTGTGTTCCATCTTTTATTAAGGTGTTGTTCGTACTTTACTTGCAATGTATTTCCTGCAATTATTTAAGATTTCTACTGGCATCTCATTGTAAGTTTCTCAATTTGGATATCTGTGTTTTGACTTTATGTCACTTACATGGGCAGTATCATACAGGGTATCAAGAACAAATGTCACATTGGCCTGAACAGCCAGTAAATGTAATCATAAAGTGGCTGAAAAATCATAGTCCTTCTTTGGTAGTGGCTGATTTTGGCTGTGGTAAGGTTTTGCTGACCTTCAACTGCTATAACTTTTTTGCAAAAAGAGTTTTGATGGTTTCAACTGTCTACTACTGACTACTATGTTGTTTGGTTTGTTTCTCTTGCCATCTGGCTCAATGTGTTCCAGGAGATGCACGGCTCTCAAAGAATGTGAAAAATAAAGTTCACTCATTCGATCTTTTGTCTAACGATCCTTCCGTTATTGCTTGTGATATGTCCAATGTATGTCTGCTGTAAACTTGCCCTTTATAATGCTAAATAGTAAATACTGATTCTTAACAAGAGACATTGTAGGAAGGTGTTTTTAGTTAGAGCTAATATTTACCAATTCTACTAGTTGCTCACTGTTGTTTTCTGTTAGATACCACTTGATGCATCATCTGTGGACGTTGCTGTCTTTTGCCTTTCTTTGATGGGGACTAATTATCCAAGTTACATCCAGGAAGCTCACAGAGTTCTTAAGCCCAGGTTTGCCACAGGTTCTTGTTTGAGTGCTTGAAGTACAGCTATAGGTCCATTATTTTGTTCATGAAGCATCTTATGTTCTTTGTAGTGGGTGGCTTCTGATAGCCGAAGTAAAGAGCAGGTTTGATCCGAACAATGGAGGAGCAGATCCGAAGGAGTTTTCAAAAGCCATTTCTAATCTAGGATTCACCTCTACATGGAAGGTTTATACGTGTTCTTGCATCCACCTCCATATATTCAATTCTTTATCCACAGTACTAATTACGGACATACATCATGTGCAGGATTTCTCAAACAAAATGTTCATTTTACTATACTTCCAGAAAAAGGTCATTAACTTCATGCATTAACTATAAGTTCTGTCCATCAATTGATTTGCATTCTCAATATGTAAGTTATTGATTTGTTCTTGATCATGCTTTGGTTCTGCAGGAGAAGCATAGCTCAAAGAGGAAAGAAATTGAATGGCCTGAGTTGAAACCTTGTATTTATAAGCGCCGCTGAGATCTGTGAGCTACAGTTGTACTCTTATGTTTATTAGAAACATTATGCTGGTTAACGGTTCTGCAAATTCTGATTTAAAACAGTTTTCTTCTAAGCTAATTCTGCAGTTGCATTCTTCAAATTTGGTTGGATGTTCCTGTGCCTCCCAAATTCCTGTAGAATAGGTAGGAAGCCCTGTAAGCTGCCCTTAGACCTTGACTTACGATTTAGACACTCCTCTCAAGTTCTACCACTGACCACTTCCAACCCAAACTCCTGACAGACCAACGCCGACCATTTGAAATCTTCACGTCCTCTTCTTTGCTTATATGCTATGTTTTGTCCTGGTTCATTTGAAGTATTTTGAACATTGTAGCCTTGACTTGGAAGTGAAGACTGACTGGAAGGCTAAAACTACTCACCGACTGCCAAAAAGTCCACGAGAAAGAAACTCGCAAGCTAACAAAACATAAAGATCATGTCTTTGGATCATGGAAAGTACAATTTGCTTCAAAGTCCAAGGCTTTCTCATTATTAAAACTTGTAGGGTCTAAAATGATACGGCCCCATACAAACTTTATGTTTGCTCACCGACAAGGATTAAAGACGCTTGTCTGTTTCACGTCATATTCAAAAAGTGAATTACCATACTCGCCATTCATATCAAATTCTCGATCAAATTTAATTTTGACGAGAGATTTAATGTAAAATATGATAGGAATGTTATAATCTGATTTAATACTCTTAGTAATTAGATTTGAGTCATTGGATGTCGAACCTTTCTAACTTTATATAAATCTGTTCTTAATTTTCTATTTATTTTATGAATTATCATATTATTAATAAATTAATAAATCTTAATTAAATGATAAGTTCAAATTAATTAAAATTTATAAATTTAATATTTTTACATAAGATTCCTTTCTACTAAATTATTAAGATGATAATTTTAATTTCAAATTGAATTTAAGAATTTAAATACAAAATTTGATTATTTAATTATTTTCAAACATCTTAATATCAATTTTAAAAATTATATGATTTTTATAATACTAATACTAAAAATATTAAATTTTGTACAATTATTTATAATATTGTATCTCCTACACCTACCAAAATTTAAAATTAAATAAGAATCATTAAATCACTAGTAAAATTTTATTTTATCAAATTTGAGGTTATTGACGATGAAATTTATAAATTGGTTAAAAGGGTATCTTTAATTCTTGCATCTCGTGTTTGTTGTAATTAATCGTTAAAAATTTAACCAATTTAATCCATTTAACCTTAAAATTTTGAATTAATGATTTTTTGGTTGGTTTTAACATTTTAGCTCAATTTTTTGAATAACTCTTGTTATTAAAAATCATTCAATTTATTAATTAATAGGTTAATTTTATTAATTAATAAGTTCTTACAAACTAAAATAAATAAATAATTTTTATTTAATAATATTTTAATTAAATTTAAATTTTTATAAATAAGGACAATTTGTATTTTAAAATTTTAATTTTATGCAATTTAAATTTAAATTTTTAATAATTCCAACTATTAATATATTATATGATTTTTATAGGCCAACGTAGGTTGTGCAGCCATGGCATGGCACGCCATCCCAATTTGTAGAATCACCCACGTGGCAGCTATTCATGTAGGCCAAATTACAGTCTTGCCCATTTTAACACAGGGACCAGACACCTGACGTGGCACCGTCAGTTGACTAGCTCAACACTTAAACCTGTCGGTGTTTTAATGTCAAAGTCGTAACAAACCGCGTTTCCTGGAGTCAACGCTGAGGGTGGTAATTAGTTTTCAATTTACTCTATTCCCATGTTTTACTCTCCACTTCTTTCAAACAGCCACTCTAAAGTCTAAACTTATTTCAGATATATGGTTGCTTAAATAGTCAAAATGTTCACAACTGGGTAACTTAAATTTGAAAACAATCAAGAACACAGTTGGTATAACTTGAGAAACATCATCAAATCACTCAATCAAACGGCAACACCAAGATCATCATTCCCCGGCAGCTAGATGAAGATGGAGATGGCAGAAGGGCACCACGAGAGTCATGACATCTTGGTGGTGGCATCTAGGGAGAGTTTTGAATGGAAGTTGATAAATGTCCTTTAGGCCAAAGTAACCAAATCAAACAAGAAAACTCATTGTCCAAAACTCCCTGTGTGTCAAGCTCCATTCTTTCTGCCCAAACTGAGCACCTCCTCCTCCTCCTCCTCAACCATCTTCCATTCCATTCAAGAGACATAAAACCCTACTTCCAAATCCTCAGCTTTTATTCTTCCAAGTTCCAACCCCTTGGAATTTTATAAAATAAATGAAAAGAAAAGAAAAAATATAGAGATGGTCCTTTCAAGTGCATCTTCTACGGTCTGACCATCTCCAGCAACAGTGAAAGTTGAGTATTCAATCACTTTCACACCTCCACCAACCTTTTCCTTTTTTCTCCGTCCATCCAACTTTCCATTTTATTGCACTGTTTATTTATTTCACATCGAAGCAAAATAAAACTATTGAAGCTCACCACTGTTGTCTGACATAGCCTCAAATCCGCGCCTTTATCTATCTACACATCAACAGACACAACAATTCCATTCAATACACGTAAAGAGAGAAACTTTCAATTCACTGAACTCCTCAAACTTGAAATCACTCCAGATCTGCCGCTGGGCCGACCCCTTCTAGCCTTAACTTCAGTCTTGTAGTGATCTTTCCTTTCTATATTATTGCAGCCCCATTTCTCTTCCCCATATTGTTTTATCTACTGCTCTGTTTCTGCCAGAATCTGCTGGGCACCTTGTTCCGTTTCTGGTAGCTATCTCTTTTCAACAAAAGTTATCATCTTTTTTCATTACTACCTATGAGAACATGTGGGGTTTCATTCTTTGCCTCTCAAACGAAGGAAAATGCTTTCTTTTTTTGAATTTGCGGGTGTGGTTGGGGCACAATATGGAGCAAGTGCGAAACTTTAACCCTTTTTATTAGTGATAGTTTCCTGTTTGTTTAGGATGAATTTGCTTTTTAGACTTCAGAATAGTGATTGATAGAGGAGATTGGTTTTGTTAATCAGTAGATGATATTTTTATAGAATAAAAAATGGAATCTAGTAATGGGTTCTATTCTGGAGATTTTGATTTGGATGCTAAGTGGCTGATTGATCCTAAGCTTCTTTTTGTTGGGCCAAAGATTGGAGAAGGAGCTCATGCCAAAGTATACGAGGGAAAGTAAGTCGTGATTCTGGTTGTTCTCCTTTTTGTTTCTCAAAATTAGGAGCCGTGAGGTTTGATTCGTTTCTTATTTGAATTTCATCTGATTCTATTAAGCACGCCAAATTTCTTTTCCTGATAGATGTGTAAAATCATTGCTATTCTTTGACACTGTTATTTCTTGATCATGTAGACGGTTAAGATCATTCCTCAAAGAGTCTCCTATTTTCTGCCATTATCCCAAGTTTTCAACTGGTAATGATTTTTCCTTTTCTCCTAGGTACAAGAATCTAAATGTTGCCATTAAAATGGTCCATAGAGGGGAAACACCTGAAGAGATTGCCAAGAAAGAAGCAAGGTTTGCTAGAGAGGTTTCAATGTTATCGAGAGTTCAACACAAGAATCTAGTAAAGGTTGTTCCACTAGTTAGAAGCATAAAGTTCTTTGTCGTTTACTTTCTTCTCAAATGGCCTAGTGCAAAAACTAATGGGACTGTCGTCTGTACAGTTTATTGGTGCCTGCAAGGAACCTGTCATGGTGATTGTAACCGAGCTTCTATTAGGTGGGACATTGCGCAAATTCTTACTGAACTTGAGACCTAACCGGTTGGAAATGCATGTGGCAGTGGGATATGCACTTGATATTGCTTGTGCAATGGAATGCTTACACTCCCATGGCATCATTCATCGTGACCTGAAACCTGGTATGATGCAATACTAACATACTGGGATGGAGATTGAATTACTGGAAATAAATTAGCAGTCTATTGAAATTTTAGTGCACGACGGCTCTTTCAATGAGATGAAACTTGAATGTAGTGTTTTGAGGAAAAAGGTGCTTCATCTCACACTTGGTTGAACACTTCTAAGACCAGACATGTTAATCAGTGATTGCTTATATATACATTACATTTAGTGTTGTTACATGGGAGGTGTTGGGACTGACTCTGCTTTAAAATCATGAAAATTGTATTGTACAGAGAACTTGATCTTGACCGCCGATCACAAGACTGTGAAACTTGCAGATTTTGGTTTAGCCAGAGAAGAGTCATTAACAGAGATGATGACTGCAGAGACAGGAACTTATCGATGGATGGCTCCAGAGGTTCATGTTTGATGCTTAATGAGCTTTCACTTATCCTTTAATATGGTTTTTTAACAATTGTTCATAAGTCATATTAAAGTCCTAATTGTTAATAATCCTATTTGGCTGGCAGTTGTACAGCACAGTCACGTTACGTCGTGGGGAGAAAAAACATTACAATCACAAGGTGGATGCTTATAGCTTTGCAATCGTCTTATGGGAGCTTATCCATAACAAGTTACCTTTTGAAGGCATGTCTAATCTACAGGCAGCATATGCAGCTGCTTTTAAGGTGAAAACCCTCTTTACACCAGACTTAAGTGAAATTTATGTGTAAGAGACTTGCTCTCCTTAACAGGCATCAATAAGGCCTTTTGGGGACTGCCTCATTCAGTCGATGATAAGTATGACAGGTGCAGATGGAGATAGCATACCGACTTAGGACTATAGTGAAGATCATAACTGCTTAAAATGTTAGTGAAAATGTTAACGAAAATGGATTGGGGACTGTGACACGGGCAATTCATATTATGTGAATTTATCAACCCGTTAGATAATCACCTTGACAAGAAATTGTTCATTCCCAAAGTTCAGACTTGGTCATTTAGTTGTGTTCACTAGCATTATGGGTTTCTCATTTGATTATTGTTTCAGAATGTGAGACCCAGTGCTGAGAAACTCCCAGAAGATTTAGCATTGATGGTAACCGGGTGTTGGAATGAGGATCCAAATGCTCGACCAAATTTCAGCGAAATTAAACAGATGCTCCTGCACTACCTTTCGACCATTGCGCCACCAGAGCTCGTCGTCCCTGCTCAGGTGTTCTCTTCTAAGAACCTGGTATTACCGCCCGAGTCTCCTGGGACAAGTTCATTGATGGGCGGAAGAGATGAGTCTGGTGAAACCCCTGAAACGGAGATGGAGGACAAGCCAAGAGGTTTCTTTTTCTGCTTTAACCAGTGCTACTGAACCATAACAGCGGGTAAATAGTCTTGACAAGCAAAAGTGCCAATTGAGTTAGTCCAGCTTCAATAGGGAATCACATTATATCCAATACTCCTTTGCATAAAACATCAGTTTGCTCTGATTTAGATGCTCCATTGGGGTTTGGGAGTTTTGGTTGCTGTGTAGTTAGAAATAATTCTGTACTTAAACCCTGTTTATAATCAATAGTCTCAGTCTGAATAAAGTTAGAACCGTTTTAATCTCTAGATCTTCTGGTCTCCCATTCGTTAGAAGTTCACTACCATTTTGTTTTACAACGTTGTTAAGCATGCAGTGTCTATGTTCTGCTAAACTGAATACCTCATAGTTATGGACTTTTTGCCTTCATCATAACAATGGAGACAAATGATAACCTAACCTTTGTAACATCTAGGATCATCATATTCCACGCTTCTCCTAAATGTTACTAAAAATGTAACCAAAACAAGAGTGAAACGCTCACTCTCTGTCAAGCAATCAATGATTATTGTGAGTACAAGCATTATTCTTCCGGCGCCCGCCACTCTTTCAAATCCCATGATAGTGCTCTTTTTTGTTTTTCATCCAATAGAAAGACTCAGGACGCAGGAATCCACCCAACCGTAAAAAGTTTTAATTTAATAATTTTTATTATTAAAAATAGTCAACTTATTAATTAATTAGAAAATTTTTTAATCCATAAGTTTTATATATTAAAATAAATTAATTAGTTCTTATTTAATAATTTTTAATTAAATTTCAAATTTGATAAAATATAGCAAGACTTCTGTTCCTGACGAGAACTGATAAGAAGTCTCTTAATTGAGGTTTCTTTATTATCACACTTTGGTTATTATTATTATTATTCTTATTATATTTTATTTTATTTTCAATATTTTATTACTATTAGTAGTTTAGTGATTTTTTTAACTGTTGTAAATATTTTCTTCTGTGTCCTGCATCATTTTTTTTCATGTCACATCTACATGTAGGTCTACTGGAAATAATCTCTTTATTATGTAGGGATAAAATTTGCGTCTTATCGACCTCTCAGGATCCTCGCTTTCTACTAGATTTTGATGAATGCGATGATGTTATTTTAAATTCTTTAATTTTAATTATTAATTTTATGATAATCTAATATCAAATTAACATTTTAAATCTTAAATTTTTATGTTGTTGATTTAACTTTCGGTCCATTTTTTAAATGTTGAAATTGTATTAAATACGCAGGATTATATTATAATTCTTACATAATACAAACAAAAAAAGCGAAATTGATATTTTTCAATATAAATATAATGTACGATTTTCGTTTTTAATGATTAAAAGTGTATTAGAGCTAAATTAAAAAAAAAAAAAGAGAGATAAAAAAGAAAGATTCTTCAACACTCAAAACATCTCTTGGATTCTCTCTCCAATCCACCGCGTAAACCACAGTGACTTCCAATTCTCATTTACTTTGAATTCCATGTTTAGCTTGGGAAGCAAGTCAAAAGTCTAGCTATTTACGTTAATGCCACTCTGTCCCACGTCCCAAACCCACGCCTCAGGCTCTGAGTCAAGGTTCGGTCAACCTCAAACCCACCGAGCCTCTGGTTACCACAACCTAGTCAAATGTTCTTTGAACCCGAAGCTCAGGTTCGTTGCCCATACCTATCATAATGGAAGCGTGCACGAAGTTTTCCCGCTTGGAGACAGGCCTTTCTCTCTAGCTCTTTCCACTTAACTTATTCTAGTGGAGACTGGGGCACACTTTATAAATGTGTATATATTAGCATGATCAGCTCTTAACTCTGTCTTTCTCTCTCGCTTAGAAATGGCAAGGTAAGGCTTAGGAATAACAGGAACGCGGTTGTTGGAGTTTAAGAAGTTGTTTCCAAGTTGAATCTAAGCTTTGATCTTTTCGGAATTTGTTGTTGGGTTTCGTCGGATTTCGTTTAGTGGAATAGCTTGTTTTTCAGCTTACAGATGTTGGATAAATGCAATAATTTTAACCACAAAAATGACTGTTTTTGAAGTAAACCCGTATATGAATAAACAGTAGATAATCAAGCTTGTCTGATTATTATGGTTTTGGCTCTTGTTCTCAAGTCCAATGATAAGGATTTTCTGGTAGATTTCTGCTTACGAGAGTTGCCCATTTGGGAAAATGTCAGGTGTGGATATGGTACTGACGAAATGGAGCATTTTGCTAGTGAAACTTGACGTATATTGTCAGAATCTTCTGTTTCTTCTGTCAAAGGCTCTTTCTCCTTCTTTTCTGTTTTAGCTAAACATTACTAACGACACTTGACTCTTTGTGTGCCACAAAATTTGAGATAAATGGAACCTCTGACTACTAATCTGTTTTGTGTTTTTAAGCTACAAACATTTCTCTGTGAGAAGAGTGTAGTTGAGAGAAAACCAGTTGCTTCAAGTTTTGAACTATATGATAAATACAATCCATTGACAGATTGCCCATTAACATATTCTTCCTTATATGGATGCTCATTGGGTTTTAAAGCATTGAAAGAGTGTGCTTTCTGATTGACTGCTCTGCCTGAATGGACAATGTAAATCAGTATTTACTATTACCTAGCATTTGGTTAGCGTTTATTAACTTGCTTCAGATATGTTTAAAACGCAAGGATGCACCTTAACTGACATTATATCTTCTAACCTCAATATTCTTTCTTCTATAATGCTCTTTATCTAGGTGCCTTCCTCTTGTGGTTATAAAATGTTGTTGATCTTGGTTAAATGTGTTAAGATAACCTTATTTGGGTGCAAATTTCTGCGCTTTACTTAGCCTGTCAAGGGTGGAAAGTAGCATCCTTTCAATAATTGGTTCTGATTTACAGTTTCAAATTTCAGTCTTTGATGTTGTTGCATTTAACGTGGTCTTGGCAGAGTGCTTTTTTGGTTGCAAGAATGTAATACTCAAGAATGTTACTCTTTCAGGGCCTGGGTTATTGACAATAAAGGAATTGCAGTTAAAGTAAGAAATGCCTCTCGATCCTGTGCTCACCAAATCATAGATTGTGGGGCAAATCGTGAATGTCCAAACTGCCATTATCGCATAGATAACAGTGATGTAAGTTCCAGTTTTCATAGACCTTTTATATGATCATTGTAACAGGTTATAACTCAGAAAATTTATTCTAGACGACACTTAATTTTTCAGATGCATTCTGGAACACTTTTTCATGTTCGTAGTAAATAGCGATTCCCGCAGTTGTTTTTTATCTGAAGCCTGTATTGTGTTGTGCAGGTTTCTGATGAATGGCCTGGCCTGCCTGTTGGTGTAAAATTCGATCCATCTGATCTAGAGCTCTTGGATCATTTAGCAGCAAAATGCGGTGTTGGAAGTTCAAAGCCGCATATGTTTATTGATGAATTTATCTCTACGCTTCAGGAAGATCAAGGAATTTGCTACACTCACCCAGAAAACCTTCCAGGTGAGGAGTTCTGTAACCTTATATGTTTACCTCTTCTCCAAATGCCAGATTTTGACCTTTGATTTATCTTTTGATGTCAGTTCAATCAGCTGATTGGTCCAGGAATGAATATATTGACAGTAAATTATTTTCTGAAATTTCAGTTAGTAGAGTAATTGCACACATTCTTGTGAAATTTTGTCTTCAGGTGCTAAGAAAGATGGAAGCAGTGTTCATTTCTTTCACAAAACGATTAATGCATATACTAGTGGTCAGAGGAAGCGTCGCAAGGTCCACCATGAACAGAGTTCTTGTGAAGAACAAGTCCGCTGGCACAAGACTGGCAAGACCAAATCTGTGATGGAAAATGGAGTTCACAAGGGCTTCAAGAAAATTATGGTTCTGTACAAAAGCTCAAAGAAAGGGTTCAAACCAGATAAATCGAATTGGGTGATGCATCAGTTCCATTTAGGGGCTGCTGAAGATGAAAGGGAGGGTGAATACGTGGCTTCTAAAGTTTTCTACCAACAAAAGAGTCAATCGGATAAGAATACTGATGATCCAGTTGGTGAAAATTCGGATGCTTTGGCACTTCAAACTTCTCCAAAGACCCCCATTACAAAGCCACCCGTACCGCCACGACCAGGGAAATCTGTTACATTTGATGATTCTGCTGATGATTACAGAGAACAGCCATTAGCCCCGGTAGGCAACCTTTTGATGCAGAATTATAGGTTTATCTGAGATGGTCAGTTCACACGAGGTTAAAGAAAACAAGTTTACGCCATTGGCACATATTGTCTAGCTTTAATTCGTTTCAATTCAATCCATATTCTGTTATGGTTTTGATCTGTACATGACTTTTATCATTCTGTTATAGGAACAACATATCAAGGAAGAGAACTCTTGGGTCCCAGTTTCTCATACCGAGGACGAGACGGGATTTCCATCATGGTTGGCTGGCGAATCTCAGAATGTTGAAAGCTGTGATTTCAATGACATAGATGATACCTTGTTATGCAAGGAAGTGTTCGATTCCTCATCCATTTTTTGCAACAGTTCGGGAGGGAATAATGTGTCCTATAGTGGCATTCAAACAACTGGAAAGAACAGACCTGCAGGAATTGCTGACCTTGAAAACCTCGAGCTAGACAGTCCACCAGACTTCCAGCTTTCTGTAATTAATTCCGCTTAGTCTTGTTAACAAAATTTTGTTTCTTATGGCATAGTTATACAATAATTAATTCATTAAAATGTGATGCAGGATCTGCAGTTTAGTTCTCAGGACAGTGTTTTTAGTTGGATTGACCGGTTATGAAGACAAGCGACCAGGCAAAAGCTTCCCAGATACAAGAACACCTTCCAATTTATGTGGTGTTTTAGTTTTGCCTGAAGCTTTCTGCACCTTTTCCAGTGTTTTCTTCAGCGATGTTGAGTAGGATATGATTGCTTTTAAGGTCGTAGAAATATCTCCCTTTATGGATTTGCAAGTGCAGCAACGTATTTAGAGCTTGAAAGATCACAAGGGGTTGTGAGGCTTTAAGATTGTATCTTTTGTTTCTGAATCAGGTCTGTTGTTGTATCAAAACTTAATTAAGCAACTGATGTTCGTTGTAGCGGACACTTTGTATGCATTTGTTGCTACGGTATATACTACATTTTCTTTAGCGATATTTAATTTTCAATAACTTGATTGCGAAAAACAATTAAATGACAATTAAATGTTTTATAGCAATAAGTTTAATTAAAAATAAATAAAAGTATCAATTTAAACGAAAACAAAAGAATTTTTCCGTACTATCATAAAGGTTAGGGGAAAAAAAGTTTTTAGAGGAGAAGTAAACAGAAATAACAGAGGATATCTGATAAATGAAGATCTATACATGATCAAAATGAAGGGTGAAAATTTAGTGAGCTAAGGTAATATTCCTATCAAACAAAACCACCTGGGAAAATGTCATCCCATTCTCTTGCAATTTGTGTACAAGTTCAGTTCACCAGAGCTGTAAACCAAACCAATCCCCCTCCCACCCCTTCCCAAAATTGGATATAATATCTCCATCATGGAAGAAACCCTGTACACACCATCTCTTTACTTGAGAACAAGGGGTGCCAATGCCATAACAAAGCACAATGCACATCTCCAGCATTCAGCAATGCCTGCCTCTCACCCACTTTCTCTCCTGCAGTTGCCAGGCAAAAGAAATCTGTATTCCTCCAAACGACCCAACAAATAGGCAGGCAGATGGACTGCTGAATAAGAGCGAGGTATAGGACCCATCTTCCCGATTATCTCTTTAAATGTGTATGCCTCAGGAATCATGTCAAACAGGTTTGTCCCTTTGCATATCACATCCTGGATTCTTTCAGGTTTCAAGTAATGAGAGAACCTAACTCGGTCATTATGGCTGTAAGCTTTCATCTTGAATATGAAATCACTGATGTGTCGAAAACAAAAGCTGCAATGCCATCCAGAATCTGCCAAGAGCAAATCAGACTGACGATAGTGTGCATATCTAGTTTTCCCCTTCTGGTACCTGTGGACTGAAGCCCGCCAACTCTTATCATCGTAATGATACTCGAAAGAATATAAATAGTTACTCATTTGAAGATGAAGGACAGGTGGAATGTCATCACACCATCTCAAGAGATTTATGGTGTGGCCACTAGGGATCTCATCCACATCAGACATTATCAGCAAATCATCATCTTCTATACCCGCTATTCGTATAAGCTGGTCCAAAGCTATTCTTTGATATGCCTCCTCAACAAATGGGTTTTCACCTTTCCTGAATCTCCCTCCAATTGTCCCATAAGTCAATCGAGACTCCACAAATTTGAATTTGTCGCGGTTAGCTGCAAACACCAATGCCTTAGGCAGGCCTGTGAATGTTGAGTTTGATTCAAGGAGCACAAAATGATTTACATACGGAGATAATTCCTTCCACCGAATAGTAAGCATATCCTGTTCAACACTGAACAATGCTGCATCGTAAACTCGCCTTGGTGATTCACGAATCCCCCAACCATGAAGCCTGCAGAGAGTCTCCATTGACGCATTCTCATGATAATAGTGAGGAAGCACTTGAAAGGATTTTGGAGCAGAGGCCCATAATGGTCTGAGGAAAAAGGAAACATTTGGTCCGTGCACATAGATCCCGAAGAGTCCCAAAGGGATAACTGTGAACATGAATATGTATGTCTTGAAATCCAACCCTCGCAAGATACACCTCAGTCTAGACATGCTCAAAGCTGTACGAGATCTCTGCTGCAGTTTAAACAAAAAAGTTCATAAGTTATCAGGGATTAAATGTGATTTATTATATTCCAACAAAGAAGACAATACAAACAAACGGCTCAACTACACCTTTTATAAACAGACAAAACACAGTTTTAATGCATACACAATTCACGCAAAAACATAAACAAAACTTGCAGCCATTTCTTTGAATCTCAAAATAACACATCGAAAGATCCGCAGAAGAACACACCAGCTTATAAAACAATCAAACAAAAAGTTTTAAACCTTGCGGCAAGAACAAGTAAGCTTAATTGGACATAGATTTTTAATAGCCTTCTACTTCGAGTAATTGAAGGATTACGAGAAACTTTATTGGTGCCAAGACTGACACGTTTCTACCTGAAAAAGAAAACTCAATCACATCCAATCGTTGAAGGCACCAACGATGTTATGCACAATATCCCACTTCTAGTTCAAAGCCAAAAAGAAAGCTTGTTTTTTTGTTAGAAAGACAGCATGAAACAAACAGTGCTCAAAAGCGGCTATCAGGATAAAGGAACACCGCATAAGATTCATTTTCCCACGTATAATGAAAGGGGGTGATCAGAAACTTCCAAAAGTTTAAATAGGCAAAACAAATCCTAAATTCGATGAGGCAAAAGAAAGAAAGCGTAAAATCTCAGATGCACTTAAAAAGGAAAAATCAGAGGAAGACCACAAAGCACCAGCAGACTCAACCATTCACTCACTATCAGACCCAAACATAAACTGAATGAAAGTTGGGAAGAAGAGTACCTGGCCGCAAACATCTTCGCATATATCATCAGTCTTCTTAGAACTATAGTACCCATCAGACATGATTCTTCCCACAACCCAACTCAACAATCAAATTGTGACGTCAACAGTACAAACAACAACAACACACTCACTTTCTCTTTCCCTCTCTATCTAAGTATCCCTACTTCCCACAAGAACAGTAGGGATTTCCGGAGATCCTAATGAATTCCGGATCAAACCCACGTTGATTGCTCTAGAAATATCTGCCTCCACAATCCCGCAAAATCCCACGATCTTAAAATCCACTCTCTCTCTCTCTCTTTTTTGCTCCAAGAGCAGAGGGAGGAGGACAAGGTTTCAAGGTCAATTCCTCTTCTAGCCGTTTGGTAGATATTTAAAAGGATAAAGAAAAACAGGAAATTGGGAAAAAAAATCTTTCTTTGTACTCCACTCCTCCACAGTCAGGGATCTTCTTAAATGTTTGCTACAGGCCCCACAGCTCTCATAACACTGGACCAATTACACTGTTTAAGAATTTCATGTTACTGTAGTCATTATCTCTTTTCAAATACACACGACACGGGCGGATAGATTGAGATAATCACGAACAAACAAAGGGAAGGAAAAGAGCAGTTTGGTTTTGTGCGTGTTTTGAGAACGTTGATATCGTGAGGAAGTGGGGCTGGGGTTGACGATGCATTTGTACTACAGTGTTTATGATGCACCCTAATCTCGGTATCGACACTTGTCCGAATGTTTATAGGAACAGATTCTGTCTGACGTCATTCACGCGCCTCAGATATCTTAAATATCACCTACTCTTTAGCATCAACGAACTGCTTAATCGCAATTGGACAATGATTCCTTGTCATACCTACAAGGAAGGCAATCAAAGTACTAATTGGCTAGCGAATTTCGCTGCGCAATATAACCTAGGGCTCGCTACTTTTGTAACCGTGCCCCCCGAATGCCTCTCGATCTTTCTTGAAGATATCGTTGGGATTAGTTTGCCAAGACTCATTATGTAAATTTCCTTTCCCTTTTATGCAAAATATATATATATATATATATACATTTATTTTTACTAACTTCTGTCAATTTGACACGTGTATTTTTAATAATAATTTTATAAAAAGCATACTTTTAAATTGGAGGGGGAGGGTTTGAAAGTGGAAGCTGTGAGAGATTTTGGGTTTGGAGTTGGGGTTGGGTTGGAAATTGGAAGGGAAAAGTGAAAAGTGAAAGGGTCGGTTCGGTTCGGTTGGAAACAGTAGGAAAGTCGTAATTCTTAAGTAGGATTACGGAAGAAGGTACTGGTGGTGTCTTTATGGTATGAATTAGGTGGTTTTAATAACTAGTTAATTACAGGAAATAGGATTGCCTTTTTTAGACAGACTTGCAAGTAATTTAAATAGAAAGGTCTTTCCTGAAATATAAAATTTCCCAATTTGCTTTTTTGCATAAATAAAATGTTTGATTTTCCTTTTAATTCTTCGTATGTTTAAGAATTATCTAATGTTTTAAAATGAGATCAAAAGTTATATTAGTAAGACAAAAATTTAAAGTTGAATTTTAAATTTTATAAAGATTTAATTTTATTATTAAAATTTCTTCTCTTCTTTTTTTCAACTCATTTACGTTATCAATTCTCATTTAATGTAAATTTTGAATAAATAAATAATTACACAAAATTTTATTTTAAATTTTGATTTATCTATTATGTTATAATATGTTCGTTTACTTTGATATAATGTAAAGCAATTATCTATATTATACAGGAATGACAATGACCCCAGGCCCCACCCAAGGCCCAATTGGGTCAGAAATAACTCTTACCTAGGCCTAGCCCGACTGAGTTAAAGCAGCTCTAACCTAGGCCCGATTCCATTTTTATTTTTTAAAAAAGCAAAACTATATCTTTTTGAGTTGTCGGACTCAAACAACCCAAGGCTCGGTCAACCTAAAATGGGCTTGATAGGACTTAGGCCTTTTTCCATCCCTATTATTATATTCAATTTTAAAATTTTAATCAGAATGTTAGTAATACTATTTACATCTAAAATTTGACTTACTATAACTATGTGTAAATGGAATTTGTGATTAACCTCCATATAATTCAACTTTAGAACATATTACAACATCAATCAGATTTATTAGATTCAAGAATGTAGACAATTTAGCAGAAGTTGAAAATGTATATTCTCAATTATGCCAAGAGAATGTGTGGTGCTCAATGGTAAAATAATTTTAGTAATTTAGATTTTTATATTCACCGCCTTTATTATAATAACAAGATGAATCTATAGATATCAAATGTTAAGTTTACTATTGTCTAATGTCTTTATCAATGCATTAATGGAAAAATAAGTATTTCTATTATGATTTTAACGTGACATTGTTTTACAACCCATTAATGAATACTCATATTGTAGATGCCTTGGAAGTATTTAGTCTTGTTAGATGACTTGAAGGTTTGTAATTGTAAAACATTTTGTTTGACGTCTTTTGTTTATTAGGGTAAGAATCGTATCTATAAGATTCACCGTTACTCGCAAGATGTGAGTTTATATATTAATTCTATAAAATATCAATTTTTAACATAAGTTGGGAATTTTTTTCCCTAGATTGTAAGCCCCAAGTGACCACATATCTTGGCCATCTGATAAATCTACCTCTAATGTTAACACAATTTCAATTGTTGTAAAATGATTTGACCATTTAAACTTTAAGCATTTGATCGTTTATTTACACTTAATAAATAACAAGTTGTAGAATTGTGTTGAATTATAATTTTGTTCCTATATAAATGTATGTTGAAGAAATATAAGGTCTAACATAATATAGTTAAGATGATTGAACATGGTTCAATATGCAGTCTCAACTAAATTACAACAGATATATGGCTTAATATGTAGTAGATTAATCATCATTAATGTAAGGTATTCTCAAATTTGATCTTTTTGCCTTTAGTTTGATTCTCCTCAAGTTACAAATGTTTGTTTGCATTTGTATTTGTAGTTGTATTTTTAGAAGGTTTAGTTGTATTTGCACTATTTCTTGGAGATTTAAGTACCTGGAATTGACTTCTACTCATCTATAAAACATCATAACTATAATTTATAATGATTGATAAATTAAAAACTTTCAATTGGTTTTTTTTATCCTCCTATCTTTCAAAAAATTGAACTTAGGGAAATGCTTTACAACTCCATATGTATAAAAAAAGTTTATTTAATTTAGCCTCTTCATGCCTACTATAACTAGTTATTTCCGTTTCGTCGATTTTGTCCGGATCCTCCTTTTCTTCTGAAAGAAGCAGGATTGTCTTCAGTGGATGCCTCTTGTTCCTGTTTAGTCCCCTTCGTTTCGGAAGTTGTTTCTATATCTGAGGAAGAATATAAAGTACAATTCTAGCACTAATGATTTACTTATAGATAATTGGCACAAAAAATATTTAAGTGATAAACCAAAAAATAAGTATTACTACTAACTATTTAAAATGTTACTATATATTCTTGAGCTTTTTTGTAAAACCTAAATAGTTTTTATATTAAACAATTTGTTGCTAATTAGTAAATAAAGGTAAGTATTTACTAACTTCTCTCTTTTCTCTTTTTAAGATAGATGATGCAGTATTAGACGATGTAGATCATGATTGTTTAGGTCTTCTAATTACATAGCTGAAGATATTTGATTTTTTGGTGTCCTTTCTCATTTTCGCTTAAGAATTTGATATTTTAAACAACATTTGAATGAGTGTAAATAAAAATAGATATATAATTACCTTTCAATTATAGGTTATCTCGGAGGTTGATATTTATTTTGCCCTCTCTTTTATTATGACAAACTTCATAACAATGTTATCTTATAACTACTGCTACCTAGCTTAATATATTATGATTTTGTGATTCGATACCTTATCCCTCTTTTGAACAATTTTATGTCTTATGGGCATCTTCTTGATTAAAGAAGTGAGATGAGATGTAGGTTTTTAGTCTTTAACAAAGATCACGAATGGTCAATAGCATACTTGATAACTCTTTAAATAACGTTCACGCTTGTAATATTAATTCACATAAGCATCAATATCTTTCTTCTAATATGATACATAGGATTACATGCTTACATGGGATCCCAATTAAGTCCCTTATTCTACATTGATAGGTTCTTTCTAGTAAATTAACAATGAATTTGTTTGCAAAATGTGTGACTTCGAAGTTTAAATTTTCATTAGTCTTAGTGATACAATACATTACATCTTATTATGTAACGCCTACCTTCCTCCTTACCCTTGGGCATATATAATCATTGAATTTAATCATAATATCTCTTTTTCATGAACTTGAATTATTAAGGCAACTCGAATATTCTCTAACATATTAGTTAAATTTTTTGCTACGAGTTTTAAAAATGAATTCATTAAATGTCTCTGATATATACACTATTGCGAATAATTTCATACTTAGTCTTATGCTAAAAAATGCCTTTATCACCGTCAAATTTAAACCTTCATGCCATAACTCTTCTTATTTGCTCTCACAGTTAAATATCTTCATTATTAATTACATATACTTCCTCTCTAGATGAATCATTTCCAATTGTAGTCATATCCTTAACAAAGAATTCTTCATCATCTTGGTCCATCTCAACTTGGAATAACTCTTCTTTAATCACACCCATATTCTATTGTGTATTAGTTTCATGATCACTGCCAATATTGGAATCATATTATGTAAGATTCTTATAACCATGCTTATAATAGACTTGAATATTATGGTAGTTTAATTATTGCATATCAATACTCATATCCTTCTTCTTTTGATCTTGCTCCCATATATTTGTTGTTGCTATATCTTTTAACACCCTATCATAATAAAATTCAAAATTTAATAATATCTATATTACGAAAAGTGGGAGTATTAGTTTTCAACGGAATTAAAGAATGAGTAGCTCATGCATCTTTCATATCAACATAAAGAAAAGATATATAGTTATCAAATGCATATATTGTTAATAATTTAACCTACCATTACCAAGCACATTTAGGTTAATATTCCTTAAATTAATAAATTGATCTCAATCTATGAGAGAAATTAAAATTTGTTTATTATGATTGCATGAGCTATATAGAGAACTTCAACATCAAGAATCAAGACCTTACAATAGCACATAAACATGAGATAATAACTTATGAATGTCTTAAAGTAGTTAGCTATTTGCTTCTAGGATGTTAAGTTCCATCTTTTTTATGCAAAACCTCTTTGCCATATACGGGAGAGTGGTCTTGTGTTTTGCTAACAATCGATACTTTAAACAGTCTGTACATATTAGTCATCCCTCGTATATAAAGCAACTAGTTATCTATCCTATAACTCAGTTGACCAAACTTTAGCATCATACAACTTTTTAAGACCACTTGCTTTTATAAAAATATGTATAATTCAGACAAAGAAGAGAAGGGAAGATCCAATTTTAAGATAAGAAGATACTATTCTAGCTTCATGTATGCATTCGTACATTGATTTCTATAACTTGCAATAGTGTTTTCTATATAAACCAGTAGATATAGTAAACATGAGTAGAAATTCTATTGAAGGAAGGAAAATGAAGATTGTCTAACATTGGAGTTTAAAATGGATACTAACTATCAACACGACGAGTCGTTACTAAAACAAAAGTTTCAATACTTTAGATTTTGAAGAGATACAGAAGAAAAGGTGATACTGGCGATTATAAAGAAAAGGTGGTGATGGCGGTGGTGTTACATTGGGTTACAAAGAAGAGGAGGTGATTGTAACGAAGGTGTAGTGATACTAGTGCTAGGTGTGCTGACTTAAGATGGCAATCATCAATCTCCCTTGTGATGGCAATCATTATCTCTTACGTTACAAAGAATGAAGGCTGCTAGGTTTAGAATTATAGAGAAAGAAAGTAAAATGTTTGTAAATTCTTTATTTTAAATTTACTTATTTGACATGTCTTGTTAGCTGTCCTTTAGTTTTTTTTTTTTGAAAAAAAGCCAATTTTAATATCATTAAATCAGAAGTTAGGGGGAAATCTCAACTACAACGACTAGCATATAAATGTGAGACCCTTGCTAAGTTATGAGCGTCTACATTGACTTGCCGACGAACCTAACAGACCTTGATCTCAGATTTAACACTTAATAATTGTTTACGTTCCAAAATGACTCTACCAAATTCAGTCCAGTTATCGTTAAAACTATTTATAGCAGAAACTAGTTTTTGGACATCTAATTAAAAAGCCCCTCGACCATAACAAAGAAGCAAGACTCAAGTTATTGCTTCCCGCAGCGCCACAGTTTCAACCGCATCTGGATTACAACACCCTACAAAATGACCAGATATTGCTTTCACGAAGTTTCTTTCTCCGTCTTGGCATACAACCCTATAGCCAAATGGACATCTCTCCACAAAAGTTGTACCATCAATAAAACACAACCAATCAAGTTGTGCCTCATCTCCCAACCCCTCCATTACCCTACTCTCCTCCACTGTACAGGCTAGTATGGGTCGGTTCATATTGGCTTTTTGCCAATCATTAATATAACCTAACGCCATGCGATATAAAGCAAAAGAGGAGTACCCTTTGGCCGCCCAAATTCAATCATTACGTGCCTGCCATAGTTTTGAGCACCACTGAATTACCTGTACCGCTGACTCCCTCTCACACACTTCCGCAAACTCTTGATTAAAACCCACCCCCACTCGCACATTACTGCCACCTCCCCAACGAGCCCATACTGACTAAGCCTCCTCACAAAAGAGTAGAGCATGGTCAACATTCTCTGCTTCCCCGCAATGGACATAGTCAACGCTGATGTTCAGATGTCTCTGTACCAGTTTACAACACGTGGGTAAAATACCTCATAAAGCTTTCCACATGAAATTTTTAAGCTTGGGAGGCATGGTCAGTTTTCATAACTTCCCCAAAAAATCCCCTTCCACTCTCCCATGTGCCCTTC
This sequence comes from Erythroxylum novogranatense, assembly GCA_029891385.1. Classification (NCBI taxonomy): domain Eukaryota; kingdom Viridiplantae; phylum Streptophyta; class Magnoliopsida; order Malpighiales; family Erythroxylaceae; genus Erythroxylum; species Erythroxylum novogranatense. The sequence goes on along the minus strand of CM057234.1, from coordinate 17,335,791 downwards.
CTGCGTAATTCAAACTCAACTAGTAACTTGACTTTGCTATATAACAACCGTCACGAGAATAATGTCAAATACGACAATCGTCATGGTGTCTCCTCCCCACTAGAATGGTCAGGATGACAAATATCCTCGGTTGAAAATAACTCCTACATCATATCTAGATTCCATCCCCTCCCATTCGGAAGAAACAAGTCCTTCGCCATCAAGTTATAACACATAATTTCCCATTCTCCCTGGAAAGCCAAGGATCATCTAGCACCCAAATGTCTCTCCCATTCCCAACAAACCAACGAAAACCATGCTTCACCACGTCAAACGCTTGGAAAATACCTCTCCAAGTGAAGCTTAGATTAGACCTGAAACACCCCACTCTCGCAAGGCCCAAACTTAGCATCGATGATAATATCCGAGCCCATGTTCCGCGAGAGTGGCGTGCTAAAGTGCTTAACACACTCAGAAATCGGTATAGAATGCATTTAATCATTCAAAAACCAGTATAAATCCTTTTTTAAAATCAATAACATAATATGCGGAAAATCGATACTCAAATTTGAGCCCATGTTCATTCGTAAACATTTTCAATCCATAATACGATCCATAAAATTTCAATAACCAATTAAGCCCTTTCACAAATACAAAACACTTGAGTTAATTTCAAGATACAAATTTATATAAAAGTTGCAGAATAACAATTCAATACAATTAGAGAAATACAATGCAGACGCGAACTGATCCCGATCTCTATTCTTCACTTGCATGCTGTAGGTATACTCTCATTGGCCCAATGGGGTCTTCCTCTAAGTCCTGAAAAATAATTGCAAATTTTGGGTGAGTTTTGCGAACTCAATGAGTGACCGTCATCGATGGCTCACCCAGTCACATAATACATAAATTACATATCATACAGAATTTCACATTTTTGTTCATATTCAATTCACTCAAACAATCATATTATGCATATGCCATTTGTATGGGACTCACATTCATTCTTATTGTTGTGACTGAGTACCTGTCACTCACATATACAGAATACTGGCCCGTAGGCTCAGTCATAACAGAATACTGGCCCATAAGGCTCAGTCAGAGCATAATACTGACCCATAGGGCTCAGTCAGAACATAATCACAGAGCATAGCTCTACGTGGAAGCGCTTCATACAGGCAACATAAGTCACAACGTCTTTATATTTCATGCATTCATGAGATGGAATGCATCACTTATATTGCATGCTCTTATTCAGTCACAATCACTTATCATCGGACCGTAGTTTGGCATTCAATATGTAATTAAAAATTCACACTTAACTTGCATGCAATATCACATTCAGAGTTCACTTAGCAAACACTTCAGTGCACTTAGTTCATCTTATTCACATACAATTAACACTTCAATATCCAAATCACAATCACAATCACAGTCATCAGACCTCCTGTCCGAAACTCAACATAATCAAACACATTTAGAATTCAATTAATACCGAAAAGGCAAACAGAACAAACAATAGAATGAGACCATCTAGGTCTACTCACAGTACACTCCAGATTAGCATTTGCTTTTAAATTCTGAAAGCGCCTGAATGCGGACACTTGACCTGCATCACCTATTTATGCAAGACACACATTGCACACTTATAAGCATTCATTTATACATAAGTGTAATAATGAACTATGTATAATGCATGCTCAATGAAAATCTCGGGCATATGTTCTAGAACACATATTATACTCATTCTCATTTCATAATTTATATGTATCTAATTTAAATTAACTTTACACTTCATTTGTACATAATCTTTCTAAATCCTCCCATCAATCTTTACCCTTTTGCATATGTCTAGCTTATTCATAAACTTACACCTCAAGAACACTTGGTGACTTTATATCATAACTTAATTTCTCATCATCTCTTTTCTAACCTCATATGATCTTAAAATATCCAAATCATCATCCAATAGAAATCCAATAGAAAATCCCACAATGCAAAATCACTAAAATTGATTCTAGAATACTTGAACCCAACATTTTCTAATCTCGATGAACTAAAATCCTTCTAAAAAAATCTTAAAGATTCAAAATTATCTTACCTTGATTCTTCACCAAATGAAGAGATCTTTAGCTCAAATGAAAACTCTTTTCTTTCTCTATTTGTTTCCTTTCTTGATCAACCTCAAAATCTCTCTTGTAGGCAAGGGAAATTGAAACCCTAGCTTGTTTATCTTTGTCTCTTCTTCTCTTTGTACTTCTCTCTCTTTTTCATGACATTCTCTCTCTTTTCTCTAGAATTTTCATTCTTTTCTTCTACTTCCTTCCATTTTCGTGTTTCTACTCCATTTATAGGCAAGACAACACTTCTTCTTCCAATTATGCCCTTAATGATTGAGAATTGTCCCATTTGCCCTTCCATTTATGCCTTATGTCTTCTATACTTAAGTGTCTTGCCAAAAATACTCTTGATCATTCTAACATAGCACTTTATTCTAGAAGACTCTTCTCTATTGTCTTATGTTTCCAATGACACCAAAAGCATTCAATTTGGTTCAGTAGTGTGAAAGTTATATTCTAATATCTCCAGACTTCTTTTATTCCGAGACAGTACCCTATATTCAACTTCCATCCAAAAATTGAAACTCTTAGAGTCTGATTCAGAATTTGATTTCTTCATATAATTTGTAGCCCTATGTTTCTAGTTTATCATAAAACAAAAATTGTCTCATTTGGACTTCTACTGGTCCAGAAAATATCAAAATACTGAAATATGTTTAGTGAGATAACACCAGTTCATATTATTGAAGAACACACTCACTGTACCTGTTCCACTTTTTCACTCAATCTTTCTCAATTCATTTCAGATGGCTATGATTTTTGGCAGAGGTATAGAACAACGTCTTATGAATCCAATGGTTCAAGAATCAAGTCATTTGGGTGCTTATAGAAGAAGTTATGGCCAAAAGAATCAAACATGGCTTTGTCCTCAATCATATTGAACCTATCTTGGGATAATTAGTATAACTTTCGGTGCAGAACTCGGATTCAGGTTTTCTTTAGATTAATAGAAAGAGAACTTCAAGATATACAACTCTTATGAAGATCTTAAAGAGCAACTATGTCATCTAGAGGATCAAATTTGGACTAGAAAATGTTCTGGCCAAAATGAGACGATGCTGACGTCATGAAACGAATGTTGACGTCGTATTAAGACAAATTGGGAAAATAGGTATAACTTTCGGTACAAAACATGGATTCAGGTTTTATTTAGATTAATAGAAAGAGGACTTCAAGATCTACAACTCTTATGAAGACCTTAAAGATCAATTCTATCATCTAGAGGATCAAATTTGGACTAGAAGATGTTCTAGCCAAAATGAGAAGAAGCTGACATCATGAGATGAATGCTGACGTCATGAGACGAAGCAAAATGAGACGGTCAAACTGAGATACAAAAAGTCAAACTAAGATAATGAACAGTAATTGAGACGATAGTAACGTCATTCTAAGATGATGCTGACGTCATTCTGAGACGAAACAAAATGAAATGGTCAAACTAAGACGCAAAAAGTCAAACTAAGATGATGCAACCTCCTAACTTGTAATGCTCGTATCTTTCAACTACGATATCTAAAATTTACAAACTTTATATCGATAAAAAGCTGGTAAAAACATCTACAACTTCTAAGCAGATAATTTTGTCAAAATCTATCTATATAAATCCAAATTTTCTCCCGAAGTCAGAACACGAATTTCACCTTCAGCTCCCAATGTACTGGACCCAATTTTTACTTCATGACAAATTTTGAGACTCTTAGAGATAGAATTGAAATTCGATGTTTTCATACAAAATGTAGCCATATATCTCTAGGTTAATTCAAATCAAGAATCATCTCGTTTGGATAACTAGAGAAAATGTTGTGGCTAAAAGACTGAAGCATATTCAGTGAACATTTTCCAGATCACTACCAATTTTGTTTCCACGTCTTTCCTTATCTCAACTCATACCTAGATCACTCTTTCCACTTTCTCTACTTCTCATTTTCAATAACATCACATTTAAAAACAATCATGCCCAGAAGTTGTCAATGAATGCATGTACACTTATTTTGTGCAAAAATTCAATATTCATGTGCATATATGCTAACATTATGTATGAGCAAGAAGAATGTATTTCCTTAATCTCTCTTTGAGCTTACATGCATTGAAACTTTAGGTCCTAACCCTTAATATGAGGACGGGATGTTACAAGACCTCAATCTAGTTGACAAAACATTCCCTCTCAAAAAATATTTGGCTTTGTAAATCCAATACAGAAGAGTATCAATATGACGAAGAAGTTGTCATACCTGCTTTCTAAGAAGTGCAATATTAAAGCAATGTAGTTCTAGAAAGCCTAAGCCACCTTCCTCCTTTCGCAGGCACATACGCTCCCATAAGGGCCAATGAATGTTCCTCCGCCCATCCGACTTCCTCCCCCACCAAAAAGAATTCATCATCCGTTGAATCTCGTTGCATGTAGAGATAGGTAGCATAAAGACACTCATATAATATAATGGGATGGCTTGTGCCACAGATTTAAACATGACCTCCTCCCAATCCTCGACAATAAACGGTTATTTCAGCTATTCACTTGCTTCCACAATCTATCCTTTAAGTAGTTAAAATCTTTTTACCCTTGCCCACTAACGAAGGCAGCCCGAGATACTTCCCATGCTCCACAACTGAAAAGACACCCAAGATGGATGACATGTGAGACTTCAAACTATTGGGTGCATTCGGACTAAACAAAATCCCAGATTTTTGGAAGTTCATCGATTGACCCAATTCCATCTCATACTTTTGAAGAATCGATTTTACTTGGGCACATTCTTATATCCCCGCCTTAAAGAAGAACAAGGAATCATCCGCAAAAGGCAAGTGAGTAATACTAGGACCTCCTCTACTAGCCCGACACCCATGAATCCAGCCCCTAGCCTCTGCCTGTTGAAATAAAGCAGGCCTTTCGCACACAAAATAAACAAATATGGTGACAGTGGATCTTCCTGTCTAAGACCCCTCCTGCTCACGATAGGACGCACCTCGTGCCATTGAGCGGTACATTATAAGTCACCCCCGTTATACACATCATCATCCACTGTACCCATTAATCAGAAAATCCCAACCTGCCCATAACTGCCTCTAAAAACCTCCAACACACTCTATCATATGCCCTACTAATATCAATTTTAAGTGTCGCCTACCCAATTTTGGCCTTAGTGACCCGCTTCAAACTATGCCTTAACTCAAAAGCAATTAGCACATTATTCGTAATCAGTCTCCTTGACACAAAAGCTAATTGATGTTCTTACACAATATCAGGCAAGATGCTCTTAAGCCTATTAGCAAGAACTTTAGAGACAATCTTTTAAAGCACATTACACTAAGAGATAGGGCGATTATCCTTCAGAGTTTCAGGAGATGAACTCTTTGGAATTAACACAATATTAGTATCAGTAAGTGTGTCGGAAAAAGTACCTTGCTCAAGCCATACCGTGCAACTCTCGAATACATCTCTTCCCACTACATGCCAGAATTTCTGATAAAAACAGGATTATGTTCATCCGGGCCTGGTGATTTATCCAGATGTATTTGAGATACTGCCTGTTTGAATTCCTCCATGCTAAAAGGCCCCGTTAGCTTCTCATTCTCCACCTCCCCCACCTTGCGTGGAAGTAAACTTACCAATTCCCCCAAAGCCTCACTCGACGTCACACTTTTCCCAAACACAGATGTGAAATAATCAACCACCATTGTCCCCATCTCTGCCTCATCCCTAACCCATTGTCCTATGTCATTCTTCAATCCCAACATGCAATTCCCTCGATTCCTCTCACTAGCCATCGTGTGAAAGAATCGAGAATTCCTATCTCCATTCTCTAACCAAAAAACTTTTGCTCTCTGTCTCTAATGAATTTGTAACGTCCCAAATTAGGGGTTAGAATATTAACGAAATTTAATACGAATTATGCTTGTTATTTGCATATGGAATATTTGCTTAATTATGCATAAATATTTTGGCATGCATTCATGACATTTTTCGGGTAAATTGGTTTAATGAGATTTCTGAATTGTTCGGACAATATTAATATAATTTTAGTAATTTTTGTATACTTCAAATATTTTTAGAAATTGTTGGTGAATTATTTTTGAGTTGAAAATTTATTTTGAGAGTCATTATTTTATAATGGAATTTTGGTGAATTTTTGGAAGTTTTCTGAAAATTTTGGGTAATTGACATGGGTTTGTACGGTGATGCTCTTTTCTGTTGTATATGTGGGTTCTGTTTTATGTTAGAGAAAAATTGTCTATAGTTATGTTATTAAATTGTTTTGCATGCTTGGTTTAAAGATTATATAAATATATGGATATATGGTTTGGGATATGCTCTGTTTTCCTACGTTGTAAAATCACACTCTGTTCTTGCTATAAATATATATACATAGGTATGATTTGTGTAAGGAGTGATTCGGTGGTGTGATAGTAATGAGTGTAAGAAGTGTTTAAGTTGGGAATAACAAGAGAGAAAGTGTAACATCCCGTCACCGATAGGATGGGTACAGTTCATCTCATACGTATTTTGCATATGCATTCATAGCCTCTACATTATTGATAAATGTTCATGATTGCACAAACATATGTATGTACATGCATGTATGACCGATTTTCGACTTGATTGTGAAATTGGAGATTTTGTGATTAAGGTTAATTGTGCTTTGATTAGTGAATTGGAGTGTCAAAATTGAATTTAGGAATGGAGAATTGAAAATTTGAGTATACGATCATGAGTTTTCTAATTTTGAGGATTTACATAAAATTTTCTGAAATTTTTAGAGTATTGGGCCCGGACCAAAAAAATGGCTTAGTGACTGATTAATTATGATTCTGGTTCCGAATTTGATTGACAATTGATATGAGATAATTTGAATTATGATTTGAGGAATTATGGTATGAACCATTGGAATTTGGGAGAAATTAGAATTAGAAATTGGATCGGGATTGTTCGGATTGGACTGTGGCAAATGAACTTGCCAAACAAGCCTTAATCTCCTTAGTATATAAGCTCTCCTCCTTTGAAAAATGATCCACGATGCTTGCCCTATTTCCCTTGAAAGAAATTGCTTTGTTCTCCTTCTTTCTTGCGTGGATCTTAGCTTGGAGTTGCTTCTTGCTTTCTTCTTGCAAATCATTCCTTCTTTGTCCTTGATCATTCATCCCTTTGGCTTGGAGTTGGAAGAAAATGGAATTTGGGTGGATTTTGGAGAAAACCGTGGATGTGTTTAGGAGTGGGAGTTAGAGATTGAAGTGGTTTTTCAAAGGTTCAAGCTTTAATCGAGTAAGTGTCTACTTATTTATGCTTTAAATAGTTAGATTTGAGTTAGACTTGAGTAATGAATTAAGGTATTAATGGTTTAGCTAACTTGAAGTTTTCGGATGATTTAGGTTTAAATGAAAATGTGGATTTTGATTTGGGTGTTTTATGAATAATGTTTATTTGGTGGGTTTGAAGTTAGGAATGAGTTGTGTTAAGTATAGGAAGTTGTTTTGGAGTGTTTAGAAGAGAAAGAAATGGATTGGGACTGAAAAATCTGGGAAATTCTGAATTTTCTGGGCGAATCTGCGATCGCATGCCGCGGCGAGCGAGGAGACGTGGCGAAAAATTCATTACGTCGCGACGTCTAACGCAACGCGCATGTCAAGCACAAAGAAAGAATTGTTTGCATGCGAGGCGCAAGGACGCCACCGCGAGGGAGGTTGTTTTCTGAAAATTTAATTGGGAATTATAAATTTGATGATTCAATTAGATATGGATGGATTTCAATTTAGAGATTATGAATTCGGGAGTACGAATTTCGATTTAAGAGATTGGAGTTTCGGAAAATTGATTCGGTGGTTTTCAAATCGAATGACAATTGAATAGTGAATTTGATTCTTAACGATAATTCCTATATCTTATAATTTGACTTTGGAGGATCTTGAACTTAACCAATTGAATCATGGTGTTAGAAATTGCTATGGATTAGTGTGAATATGTGGAATTGAGACAATTCGAGTTTGAGGTCGGAAATGTCATAACATGCATAGTACTTAAATTATTCGATATACTTGCATCATTTATTATTGAAATTGGTAACATTAGTGATGTTCGGTTATTCTGATTTTATAGAGGCTCGAGTGGGCGTCGATCCTCTCGACGCATTTGAGACTTCCCAAAGATGAGCTCGGAAGTTTAGAGGTGAGTAACCTAGTTAGTTTCTCAATCTACGATGTCTATATGCTTTGTGTGAACTATTTGTGATTCCGATTGAGTGATTCGCATGTAATATGTTATTGTGAATTGTGAACGATGTTAGTGTAACACCCCCTCCCATGAAGACCCAACCCGACATCGACGGTGATATCCAGTCGATGCCCTCGCGAGGGGCGTGCTACATCACTCGATATAAAACTCAAGATAACATTTTCTCCTCTTATAATTTTTTAAAACCATTCATTAACGCAAAGATAAACGGTAGAAACCTGAGCCCATGTTCACAATTAATCATTTTCAGTTATTACAGTCATCCAATAACAGTTTATAATCAACATCAGTAAAACAAGACGACCACAATGGGATCGTTATAAATACAAAGCATTATTGCACAATGATTGCGGAATACAATTCGATAAGACACTAATGCGATATCTAACGATCCCGACCTCTATCCTTCACTTGCCTACAGTAGACATACTCCCGTGTCAAACGGGGTATTCTTCAAGACCTGAAAAATAGATGCAAATTTTTGGGTGAGTTTTACGAACTCAGTGAGTGACCATCATCGATGGTTCACCCAATCCCATAACATATAACACATACTTTCATTTCCATTAAGTCACATTCCATATTCCCTTTCACACCTCACATTCACATATAGTTTCATATTTTCATTATGTCGAGACAATGTCATATTCAATATAATCAATCGATCATTCAATCAAATTTATCATTCCCATTCAACACAATGTCACATTCCCATTCAATACAGTGTTGCAGTCTCATTCAATACAAGTAATTCAACCATTCTCATTCCATACAATCAAATCAATCATGTTATGCATATGTGCATGAGACCCACTTTCTATTTAACTACTTTGTTGTAATCGAGTTTCTAAACTGTCCCGTACTCATGGATATCGGGCTCATTGAAACTGTCCCATATAGGGCTCATTGTAAACTGTCCCATAAAGGGCTCATTGTAAACTGTCCCATAAAGGGCTCATTGTAAAATGTCCCATAAAGGGCTCATTGTAAACTGTCCCATAAAGGGCTCATTGTAAACTGTCTCATAAAGGGCTCATTGTCGTTGAGCCTGAGGCTCTGAGTCAGTATCTGAGCACGAAGCTCTTTTCACTCATTGTTGACTACTCTGGTCACAACTCTCATTAACTTTCATATATTCATGCAGTGGAATGTCTCATGCATATTTGCATACTCTCAATCAATCTCGAACCGTAGTCCGGCATTCGACATCAATTAAGAAGTCACATTTCATTTATGTGCAATTATGCATGCAAGAAATTTTAACAATATCAATATATACACTTAGGTCATCCCATTCACATCCAAGGAACTCTTCAATAACGCAGTTTCCAATACATAATCAATCACCGGACCTCCTGTCCAGAACCCAAATTTAATCACAATCAATAAAATAAACCAATACACATTCAACATATAACAAAAGCAAATAACCAATAAATAAGACCATCTAGGTCTACTCACAGTACGCTCCAGATTTGCATTGGTTTCCATTTTCTGAGAACGCCTGATCCTGCACTACCAATTTATGCCATATGCACACATTAATCACTTTGCATAAAAATTCTCATTTATGCACAAATATAGAATAAGGACAATGCATGTTTATGATATTCCCGGCCCTAATCTCATTTTGTTCCATCAAAAAAATCCATCTAAAAATTAGAAATCTAATGACGTTGATTTGCATGCATTTAGGACCTCTATAGGTCCCCAATTAAATAAAAAAAGACGAAAACAATAAACCGGACCCACGTAAATTTTTCGTCCCAAAATTCCCAATTTCCCATGAAATGAAATTCAATGTTTCACGAATCCGATGCCTCAAGAATCAGGTCAATCGGATGTCGACGGAAAAGTTATGAGCAAAAGAATCACCAAATACCAAATAATCAAATAATAATAAAACAATATATACATATTGCAAGCGCCTCATGGGCGAGACGTCGCCCTCATGAGGTCGACTCATTTGCCTCGTCATGAGGGGCGTCGCCCTCGCGACCAAGTTGACTTACCTCGCCTCGCGAGGTTCCTCTACTTCCTTTCCCTTTTTCCTGTTTTCAATCCAAATTTCCAGCACCATAATTCTTAGAACACAATTCAGAAAAAATGCAAACCATAGCTTGTTGGAAAGATCATGAAACCCTCTACAATTCTCAAGAAGATCATAAAAATCAATTTCACCCCTAAGGGTATCAAAAATCCAATCAAACCTACTGCCTACGTAAAACCTATTAAAACAGGGGAGTACATTGCAAATTCAATAACTCTCTGATTCTTCAGTCAACAATTACACAATAAATAAGGCAGTAAGATCACAATGTTATCTACAACTTTCATGTATAACCCAAAAGCAAATTCACTTGCTAACTAGGTCAAACAATTCCACAAAGAATCTGTCCACTGAAATCAACCAATCTAGACCGTAATTTTCCAAACAACATATCTCTTAGCACAAATGTCACAAAATTCACTACCTTATATCCCTGAAAAGATAAGATCTCAAACTTCAATTTTCATGAAGAACTCAAAATCCAATTCAATTTCTAACAATTTCAAAACTGTTATGCAATTTACTTCCATGATCAGCAATTCATAACCTAATGCAGGTTCAATGTTTGTAAAATCATAACTCCCAAATCTGGCCTCTAAAAATTACATGCCATATATCATCTTCAAGATAATTTCTTCCTCTACAGCTTTGCAGAAGATCACTCACACCAATTCAGTTCACATAAATTGCTTCCAATCCGCAAGCTCACAAACTCAACGCTTAGGCTAGGTTTCATCAACATGCTCAAAACCACTCAATAGTAATCAGTTCATATCTCCCAATATACATCTCGAAAAATAGAAAAATCAGTGGGAATGGAGAGCTAACTTAAAATGCTTCAACTTTCGTGAAGACCATTTTCCCTAATTCCATATGAATTAATTTAGAAAAATCAGCAAAACACTTTGGTCATAGTTTCGGTTACTGTTCACAGACACTAAAATAAGAACTTTCCATGCAAATTTTCACCCTTTTAGAGTTACAATTTAACAATACCTATTTCACACAAAATTGTAGCCAACAAGCTCAAGTTTAATTGGACACAACCTTTGCCTCAATTTCATAACCACACAATTAGTTATGATCAAAACATTGTAATAGGTTCAATATTCATTTTCCAGCTTTCATCTTCAACTCAACTCCTATCACTTCTAATACTAATAACACATCACTAAGCATTCATTTACACCTCTAATTCAACCACAAAATCATCACAACATGAACTTATATAGTTGGCAGAACTTACACAATTTACTTTCCTTAATTCCATTCATCTAGCCTTGCAAAACTCAATCCAAAACTAAGCCAAAATCAATGGAAACCATATTCATTCACTCATCCATACACAAGCATACATTTAAACCCATTCAAACCTACCACTATGATGATCAAGTAAATGCATAAATGATCTCCATGAATGCTTCTATCTATCAAAAGAAGAAATATAAACATAAATTCTTACCTTAAACAAGTTTCAAGCTTTCAAATCTCCAAGTCTATAAACCTCTCCACACTTCCTACCTTAATACCTCACCCACGGTTTCCATAAGCATAACAAAGACCATCATCAACTCAAGGTGTGAGCTAGCTTTACATGAGAAGAAGGAAGAAGCAAGCAATTAACAAGTGGAACTTATATGGGAGAAAAAAAAGAAATAGTCGAAGGAGAAGAAATGGCAAGTTTCGGATGAGAGGATGAGAGGAGGAATAAACCACTTTCACTTTTGTTTTGTTTTAAAGGAAGAGCCGTAAATGACAAGATAACTCAAGCATAATTGATCTTTTAAAAGCAATTTGTTGACTTCAAACATGAAGAGTGTCGAGGTGATGAATATAAGGAGACAAAGTTAATAAATGATAAGGGACACTTGGCTTTTTAAAATAAGAAAAGACATAAATCAAGTAATCCTAGTTAATTAAGTATTAATCCCAATTAATCTCTAATCATGGCTTTAGAATAATTCCTAACATTATTTATCCACTAATCTCATGCCATTTGGCAGTCCTTTTCAAGATAGAAAAATTCACTCAATCAACTTCGTTGAAATTTTCCTATCAAGCAACTAACCCGAAAATTCCAGAAAAATATCCGTAAATTCCTAAAAATAGAAAACAATTTATGGCACATTCAGAATACTTTTTCATACCCATTAACCACGTTAATCCTAATAAAATTGTCTTAGGCACGCAAACTGGGAATGTCATGTATGCATGTACAGTTATTTCATGTGCACATGATTTCACCGGTCACTAGTACCGGATGCATGGACAATACTGAATAAATCCTATCAATCTCTTCCTATGCCAATTTACTATTTTACCCTTCCTGTCTGGGGTGGGATGTTACAACTCCCCCTTCTTATAAAAATTTCGTCCTCGAAATTCTCAGTCAACTGTTCCACATGACAGTGATCATATATCCCTACAGTTCCCATATACTACGTCACTCAATACTTCTGTTACCAAAAGATCGCAGTAAGACAGTCCGTTTCCTCTGTGGTTTTCTCGCTATCTATATACAGACTAATCCGGGTCCATTAATACCCTCTTTGCCACTTCTATTCTGAGTACACCTGTTCAAGGGGATACGTACAATAAAATAATTTCTCTCGTCTGCGACACTTCACTTTCCTTTGGTACCGACACCGTGGCACTTATCTCTATTTCACTATAACCGGTGGTAATCCACCTAATGATTTATCCTTCATATTTCATTGACTCTTAGTCCGATTCGATTTTCTTTTGACATTCACCGTTTTTTATACATTTATATTTCATTTGTCCGATTACGATTCACGTTAGTTAACCCATGCCGTTTTCCTATGTCACTTTCCTTTGTTTCACTCAACACGATCGCAAATTCTTTGTGGTCTTTGGCTTCCGATTAGGCAATTGTCTGAAGGTAACGATGTATCTTCTGAAGAAATCGTAACTCTATAACACGATCACAATCTCGAGAAACCCAAACCACTTAGCGTTTTCCTATTGAACATTCAAACCTCTAAGCACTTGAATCACTCATCACTTCATTCTATACTCATAGTCATCAATTTTACTTTTGCATATACTTACCGAATGTCTAGCTTCGATTTGTTCACTTTCTTGTTCTATCACTTTCTATCGGTACACAACTTATTCTTTGAAGCATTCAATAATATTGTTTTTTTTTCGATTTCATCACGTATCCATCTTATGACTCATAAGACTAGACTTACCACTTTAACTCCCGCACTTTTAACCTTTATTATCACTAGATCTACAACTTCAATTTTCCGAAACACTTCACAATAACCCATAATCTACTTGACATTCTTTGAAAATCCCAATATCCGTAATTGATCCGCTCATCGCAGATTATCATTCACTAGTTGAGTTTAGTAGCGTAATTGTCATTTATTTCAGCATTGTCGGTATTTATGCCTGTCTCTTTCCTCAAATTAACACTATGTATCCCTATAGGAATCTAAAGTCTCCAAGACTTTCAACAATTGCAATGATAACACCAATCCCATTTATCAACGCCAATTCAATTTATATTTCAATTCAACACACATTGTCCACTCTCCAAAGGTATGCTTATCGCCAGATCAAATTCTTCACTTATTCATATAGTTCTTTTACTTTTCACTGCTCAACACTTTCAATCACATTCCTATTATAAACATAGTTACTACCATTTGCTTACCTCACATAATTCCTATTAGGGTCTCATTGACTTTACCATACATCTTTTAACCTTTTCATTGAGTCCACAATTAGGGTATTTGCAATCCCTTTATGAAGGTATCACTACATCACGTCATTGTCGACTTTCCTTTAGACTTCTTGTCTCTACTCATTTCTCTTTTCAATTGATTTCTGTCATTCACATCAACATATGCCAATACCTAGTCATCCGTACTTGGACTTCCATAAATTTCACTTCATTTAAGTATTTCACTTCACGTTCAAGGAGATCTATTCACTTTTCATTGTAATAGGATCACCTCAAATAAACATTCCATTTATGTCGTTGGATACTTTACATTCCCGTACACACACAATACATATAACCTCAATCGTATATTTCACTTGTTATGTCTAAATCTCTTATTGAGATATGACTCAATTTCACTTTTGATTTCGTCTGTACTTCTTTTCTTGCTACCGTCATTATACTGTTCACGAAAGTCTCATCAGCCAATTAGTGTCCCTAATTGCTTTTCAACCATTCACAACTATACGTACTATCTTAATCAGAACAATATGTGATACACTTTCTTTAACCCTTATACTTTACTATACACATTACCCGAAATCACATCATCTTATCCGGAAACCAATTATTATCCTATACGATTCAGAATTCCACAAACTCATTTCCGTTTATGTCAATCCTCAAATAGAGGACTTATGCCATAATCATTTTTCTTTTTTTTTCATTTCTCCTCATAAAGGTACATTCAGTCATCTTATGTCTTACTTTAACCCATTTAGGAACTTTACACTTATAACCACTCTAATCATTCACTGATCATCTCTTCTATGATTTCCATGTATCTTTCACATACGTTTCATTAATCATGATCAACTTTATTGTCCAATAGATACTCCCAACGGTAAATCGATTTAAATGCGACAACTTTTTCATATATCACTATCATTGTTTCTTTTTTTTTTTCATTTCCCTAGTTTCCTTCCCATATCATTCATGTATCCACTTGGCTTACACAATGTCATCGCATTATTGCTACGTCTCTCTTTATTTTCCTCAAACAATCCACGATAGGGTATTCACATTGATAGTACCTTCGAGGATATGTCCCCAACCACAACAAGATCATAGATACTCCACTGTATCTCTATCTATTTACCCATCCATTTACCATTCCTGTGTCCATATACATCTTTTCAACCAAATCCAGAATTTCCCGATACACAATTAGTAGAAATCATCAGTCTATCTTTTTCCCTTACGATTTTATCATACTGATTTCCAAACTCTTAACACAATAGTCACATAACCATTTCAGTCTCAAGCTTATGCGGTCCAGATCATAACCATTTCACGAATTCATTTCAGTTTATCTGTACACTTTTATCTCACCCTTTCTACTTTTTCTCACTCTACTAGGCACTAGGCACTAGGCACCTTGCTCTTTCAATTCTTTCAAATCCAAGTAGACTATTACAAGATAACCTTATTCTTAGTACAATCTCGCTATCATCATTTGCCTATAATATCTCACGATATCAAACACAAATGCAAATGAATCAATATCCACTTTGATCGGACCATCTACATTTTACTCGGTTCAATGTTTCCCATTTCCTCACATATACTGATCGAACTCTAATTACTTAATCATCCCCGACCTTTAATCTCACTTAAGACTACTATAACCAATATGCTTCTCCTATCTCCGATGGACATTTCCAAGTTCTAGACATATTCATTTTACATCACCATAATATTGCCATTTTAATCCGGAATTCATTAATATCACTTCTTTCCTTAATCGTCTAGCCAACACACCATTCTAACTACAAGACAATGTCAATCTCCTTATCCATTTTCCTTTTCCTTTCCTAATTGCTTATACACTTCGGGGTTCACCCTCTAACACGCCTCACTTTTCTCTCACTTAATCACTTGACACGCACGCACACGTAGGATTTCTACCCGTCTGACTCAAACTAGGGATCGGTTGCCACGATCCGCAAAGACACAACTCAAATGCATGCACCTTATGTTTGATCGTGTCCAAATACATTACGTACTCTGGCTCGATACTACCTAAATGTAACACCCACTCCATGAAGACCAACCCGACATCGACGGTGATATCCAGTCGTCATGTGCCATGAGAGTGGCGTGCTACATCACTCGATATAAAACTCAAGATAACATTTTCTCCTCTTATAATAATTATTATTTTAAACCATTCATTAACGCAAGATAAGCGGTAGAAACACGAGCCCATGTTCACAATTAATCATTTTCGCTATTACAATCATCCAATAACGGTTTACAATCAACATCCTTTGTAAAAAGCGATGCGACCACAATGGGCTCGTTATAAATACAAAGCATTATTGCACAATGATTGCGAATACAATTCGATAAGACACTAATGCGCATACCTAACCATCCCGACCTCTATCCTTCACTTTTCTACAATAGACATACTCCGTGTCAAACGGGTATTCTTTAAGACTGAAAATATATGCAAATTTTTGGTGAGTTTTATGAACTCGGTGAGTGACCATCATCGATGGTTCACCCAATCCCATAACATATAACACATACTTTCATTTCCATTAAGTCATATTCCATATTCCCTTTCATACCTCACATTCACATATAGTTTCATATTTTCATTATGTCGAGACAATGTCATATTCAATATAATCAATCGATCATTCAATCAAATTTATCATTCCCATTCAACACAATGTCACATTCCCATTCAATACAGTGTTGTAGTCTCATTCAATACAAGTAATTCAACCATTCTCATTCCATACAATCAAATCAATCATGTTATGCATATGTGCATGAGACCCACTTTCCATTTAACTACTTTGTTGTGATCGAGTGTCTAAACTGTCCCGTACCCATGGATATCGGGCTCATTGAAACTGTCTCATATAGGGCTCATTGTAAACTGTCTCATAAATGACACATTGTAAACTGTCCCATAAAGGGCTCATTGTAAACTGTCTCATAAAGGGCTCATTGTAAACTGTCCCATAAAGGGCTCATTGTCGTTGAGCACGAGGCTCGAGTCGATGTCGAGCACGAAGCTCTTTTCACTCATTGTTGACTACTCTGGTCACAACTCTCATTAACTTTCATATACTCATGCAGTGGAATGTCTTATGCATATTTGCATACGCTCAATCAATCTCGGACCGTAGTTCGGCATTCGATATCAATTAAGAAGTCACATTTCATTTATGTGCAATTATGCATGCAAGACATTTTAACAATATCAATATATACACTTAGGTCATCCCATTCACATCCAAGGAACTCTTCAATAACGCAGTTTCCAATACATAATCAATCACCGGACCTCCTGTCCGGAACCCAAATTTAATCACAATCAATAAAATAAACCAATGCACATTCAACATATAACAAAAGCAAATAACCAATAAATAAGACCATCTAGGTCTACTCACAGTACGCTCCAGATTTGCATTGGTTTCCAATTTCTGACAACACCTGATCCTGCACTACCAATTTATGCCATATGCACACATTAATCACTTTGCATAAAAATTCTCATTTATGCACAAATATAGAATAAGGACAATGCATGTTTATGATATTCCCGGCCCTAATCCCATTTTGTTCTATCAGAAAAATTCGTCTAAAAATTAGAAATCTAATGACGTTGACGGTGCGCAATTCGGACCTCTATAGGTCCCCAATTAAATAAAACAGTGACCAGAAATCAATAAACCGGACCCACGTAAATTTTCCGTCCCAAAATTTCCAATTTCCCATGAAATAAAATTCAATGTTTCACGAATTCGATGCCTCAAGAATCAGGTCAATCGGATGTCGGACGGAAAAGTTATGAGCAAAAGAATCACCAAATACCA
This sequence comes from Erythroxylum novogranatense, assembly GCA_029891385.1. Classification (NCBI taxonomy): domain Eukaryota; kingdom Viridiplantae; phylum Streptophyta; class Magnoliopsida; order Malpighiales; family Erythroxylaceae; genus Erythroxylum; species Erythroxylum novogranatense. The sequence goes on along the minus strand of CM057234.1, from coordinate 17,317,826 downwards.
AATAATCAAATAATAATAAAAGCAATATATACATATTGCAAGCGCCTGAGGCGAGACGTCGCCCTCATGAGGTCGACTCATTTTGCCTCGTCAGGAGAGGCGTCGCCCTCATGAGGCCGACTCATTTTGCCTCGTCATGAGGCGGGCGTCGCCCTCATGAGGCCGACTCATTTGCCTCGTCATGAGGCGGCGTCGCCCTCATGACCGGGTCGACTTACCTCGCCATCGAGGTTCCTCTACTTCTTGCCCTTTTCCTGTTTTCAATCCAAATTTCCAGCAACCATAATTCTTAGAACACAATTCCGAAAAAATGCAAATCATAGCTTGTTGGAAAGATCATGAAACCCTCTACAATTCTCAAGAAGATCATAAAAATCAATTTCACCCCTAAGGGTGTCAAAAATCCAATCAAACCTACTGCCTACGTAAAACCTATTAAAACAGGGTAGTACATTGTAAATTCAATAACTCTCTGATTCTTCAGTCAACAATTACACAATAAATAAGGCAGTAAGATCACAATGTTATCTACAACTTTCATGTATAACCCAAAAGCAAATTCACTTGCTAACTAGGTCAAACAATTCCACAAAGAATCTGTCCACTGAAATCAACCAATCTAGACCGTAATTTTCCAAACAGCATATCTCTTAGCACAAATGTCACAAAATTCACTACCTTATATCCCTGAAAAGATAAGATCTCAAAATTCAATTTTCATGAAGAACTCAAAATCCAATTCAATTTCTAACAATTTCAAAACTGTTATGCAATTTACTGCCATGATCAGCAATTCATAACCTAATGCAGGTTCAATGTTTGCAAAATCATAACTCCCAAATCTGGCCTCTAAAAATTACATGCCATATATTATCTTCAAGATAATTTCTTCCTCTACAGCTTTGCAGAAGATCACTCACACCAATTCAGTTCACATAAATTGCTAAAATTGCTTCCAATCCGCAAGCTCACAAACTCAATGCTTAGGCTAGGTTTCATCAACATGCTCAAAACCAGTCAATAGTAATCAGTTCATATCTCCCAATATACATCTCGAAAAATAGAAAAATCAGTGGGAATGAAGAGCTAACTTAAAATGCTTCAACTTTCATGAAGACCATTTTCCCTAATTCCATATGAATTAATTTAGAAAAATCAGCAAAACACTTTGGTCATAGTTTCGGTTACTGTTCACAGACACTAAAATAAGAACTTTCCATGCAAATTTTCGCCCTTTTAGAGTTACAATTTAACAATACCTATTTCACACAAAATTGTAGCCAACAAGCTCAAGTTTAATTGGGCACAACCCTTGCCTCAATTTCATAACCACACAATTAGTTATGATCAAAACATTGTAATAGGTTCAATATTCATTTTCCAGCTTTCATCTTCAACTTAACTCCTATCACTTCTAATACCAATAACACATCACTAAGCATTCATTTACACCTCTAATTCAACCACAAAATCATCACAACATGAACTTATATAGTTGGCAGCACTTACACAATTTACTTTCCTTAATTCCATTCATCTAGCCTTGCAAAACTCAATCCAAAACTAAGCCAAAATCAATGGAAACCATATTCATTCACTCATCCATACACAAGCATACATTTAAACCCATTCAAACCTACCACTATGATGATCAAGTAAATGCATAAATGATCTCCATGAATGCTTCTATCTATCAAAGAAGAAATATAAACATAAATTCTTACCTTAAACAAGTTTCAAGCTTTCAAATCTCAAGTCTATAAACCTCTCCACACTTCCTACCTTAATACCTCACCCACGGTTTCCATAAGCATAACAAAGACCATCATCAACTCAAGGTGTGAGCTAGCTTTACATGTGAAGGAGGAAGAAGCAAGCAATTAACAAGTGGAACTTATATGGGAGAAAAAAAAGAAATAGTCGAAGGAGAAGAAATGGCAAGTTTCGGATGAGAGGATGAGAGGAGGAATAAACCACTTTCACTTTTGTTTTGTTTTAAAGGAAGAGTCGTAAATGACAAGATAACTCAAGCATAATTGATCTTTTAAAAGCAATTTGTTGACTTCAAACATGAAGAGTGTCGAGGTGATGAATATAAGGAGACAAAGTTAATAAATGATAAGGGACACTTGACTTTTAAAATAAGAAAAGACAAAATCAAGTAATCCTAGTTAATTAAGTATTAATCCCAATTAATCTCTAATCATGGCTTTAGAATAATTCCCTAACATCATTTATCCACTAATCTCATGCCATTTGGCAGTCCTTTTCAAGATAGAAAAATCCACTCGGTCGGCCGTTGGAAATTTTCCGATCCGGGCAACTAACCCGAAAAATTCCAGAAAAATTCTCATAAATCCCTAAAAATAGAAAACAGTTTATGGCGCATTCAGAATACTTTTTCAAACCCATTAACCACGTTAATCCCAATAAAATTGTCTTAGGCACGCAAACCGAGAATATCATGTATACATGTACAGTTATTTTATGTGCACATATTTCACTGGTCACTAGTACCAGTATGCATGGACAATACGAATAAATCCCTACCAATCTCTTCCTATGCCAATTTACTATTTTACCCTTCCTGTCGGGGGTGGGATGTTACACTAGGCATGAATAGAAATCAATAACTGACAGTTGTGACTGGAGCACATTCTGATCTGATTGGAGCTATGAGCTCGTCTATTGTGATAAGTGAAAAGGGATTAGTGCATACCCAGAGGGCTCTCCTATCCCTAGTGCGAGGGGGCTGTAGTGCATACCCGTAGGGCTCTCCTACCCAAAATGCGATTTCGTGTGATATGTGATGTGCCCAGAAATGGGATAATTCGACGTCCATCCTGACCTTAAAATGAAATGGAAAGCATTATGCATTCAATGCGTGTTTGTCTTTGTGAATTTGATATAGGATTAAATACAAATGTGTGATCATGGTTTAATGAATTTATGAATCGTGATTCGAATATGATCTTGTGTTGCTTTATGCATGATTTTGCGTAATGCATGAATTGAGTGAACCATCGATGATGGTTACTCATTGAGTTCGCAAACTCACCCAAAATTGCAATTATTTTTCGGAGACGTAGATAGTGTGACTCCTAGCTCAGTTTTGAGACTTTTCTGCTTGTGTGTGTCTTGCGTGAGAGAGCATGACCCATAGGTCGGTCATTGGGGATCCTTTGGGACATTTTGGGGATGACCTAGATAGGAGTTAGTACTGTCTATTTTAGATCTGTACAGTTGTAATTTTGACAGAAGTATGTACTTATGATTTTTCAGGAATGAAATGAAGGATATCTTTTGGTTTCAAAATTTAGTGAAATTGTTATTATTGCTTTACTATTGTGATGCCATGAGAGTTATAGAATTGATCGTATCGTAGTGCACCCTCATCGTAGGGTATGTATCGGTATGACCTACGGGCATATCGGTGTATACTCTACGGTAAGGGGGCGCTACATTGGTGGTATCAGAGCATGGTTTGACATCTTTTGGGCATAGAGTACCTTAGGCTTGAATCCTTATAAGAAAAGCAGAAATTGATCGAAATTGTGATTTTATTGTAGGTCATCCGTCTTTAGTGATCAGGTAGATCACTCAGCTGACCAAGGATCAGTCGGAGCAAGTAGGGAGTCTTCTGTGCCTTTGTATGAGGAGCAGCCTCCTATAGTTCCCATGAGACAGGAGCGGAGGTATGATCATCTGCGCAAACAGGGAGCTGTGGATTTCTATGGCAGCACAGACCCTGCTGAGGCTGAGGGTTGGTTGGAGAGGACCGAGCGGGTCCTAGATCAGATGGACTGTGACCCCGATGAGCATTTTGACTATGCTGTCTCGTTGCTTCAGGGTCCAGCATATCAGTGGTGGAAGATTGTCCCGGGTAGTTCCACCAGACCTTGTGTTCTGACTTGGCGGATTTTCTGAGAGCTTTTCGAGATAACTATACGCCCAAGGTCTATATGGAGATGAAGATGCAGGAGTTTTTAGACTTGAGACGGGGTCCATGGCGTTGGCCGACTATGAGGTCGAGTTTAATGAGTTGTCGGCTTATCGTCTGCTTTTGATTTCCTCTGAGGTGATAGGTCTTAGGAGATTCAAGGAGGGTGAATCGGAGATCCGTGCCGTGTTAGCCCGGTCTGATTTGGGCACCTTTATGGAGTTGAGATCAGCTGCAGTCAGGATTGAGCAGCTCTTGAGACAGAGTCGAGTTGAGGTTGGTCAAGGATCTCGGAGCAAGAGATCCAGTGATAGTCAGGGCAGCTCTGGTAGGAGCTTTAGCAGACGCCAGGGCAGGTTTAGATTTTCGGGAGGTTCCAGGCAGTCTGGTTCTGTTCAGATAGGCAAATTTGGGCAGTAAGATAGTAGTAATGGCTATGGTAGAGGCTCCGGCCAGCTTCCTCCGTTATGTGAGTTTTGTGAGGGGAGGCATAGTGGAGAGTGCTGGAGGTTTACTGGAGCTTGTTTGAGATGTGGCTCGATGGAGCATCAGATCCGACACTGTCCAGAGATTTTGGGAGCTCAGTCTGTTTCGAGTGGGAGAGTTGGTAGTAGCACGACAGTGCAGCAGAGTCGCGGTGCTGGACCTAGATTCAGGGGTCGAGGTAGAGCCCGGGGTAGAGCTAGAGATTCTTTTGTGGGGACCGAGAGTCGTGGCAGTCGGTCGCAATCCCAGGCCAAGGTCTATGCCATGACCAGGCAGGAGGCCCAGGATTCTCCCGATGTGGTTACAGGTTTGCTTCTACTCTCAGATATTGAGGTGTATGCATTGATAGATCCAGGGTCCACGCATTCATTTATTGCACCGCATGTGGCATGTAGATTGCATGTGGTTAGGGAGATGTTACAGTATGGGTTGCAGGTGAGTACACCTTTGGGTAGTACTACTGCTTTGGGCGAGGTCTGCAAGGGGTGTCAGATTCGGGTTGATTCAGCGGTATTGAGTGCAGACTTGATTGTGTTACCCCTTTGAGAGATTGATTTGATCTTAGGGATGGACTGGCTCACTGCCCATAGGGCTATTATGGATTGTTATACCAAGGAGGTCGTGTTAGAGTCTCCTGGTCAACCTAGGGTTGTATTTCGAGGTGTTAGTCAGGCAGTGCCAGCCAAGATGATCTCGTTTCTGAGTGCTCTGAAGTTGATGAGAGGTGGCTGTGAGGCCTATTTGGCGCATGTAGTGGATTCTAGAGTGCAGCAGAGTTTGCAGGAGGTTCCCGTGATCAGGGAATTTCCCGATGTGTTTCTCGAGGAGTTACCGGGTTTACCGCCGGATCGGGAGACAGAGTTTGAGATTGACCTCGTTCCGAGTACCGCTCCTATATCGATTCCTCCGTATAGGATGGCACCGGTGGAACTGAGGGAGCTTAAGGCTCAATTACAGGAGTTGTTGGATAAGGGATTTATCAGACTCAGTGTTTCGCCGTGGGGAGCTCCAGTGCTGTTTGTGAAGAAAAAGGACGGGACTATGAGACTTTGCATCGATTATAGGCAGCTTAATCAAGTTACTGTTAAGAATAAGTACCCACTGCCTAGGATCGATGATCTCTTTGATCAATTGCAAGGAGCTCAGGTGTTTACTAAGTTGGATTTGAGATCCGGGTATTATCAGTTGAGGATCGCAGAGGCCGATGTGCCTAAGAGTGCTTTCAGGAGCAGGTGTGGGCATTTTGAGTTCTTAGTGATGCCGTTCGGGTTGACTAATGCCCCGGCAGTCTTCATGGCTTTGATGAATAGGGTCTTTCAGCCATACCTGGATCAGTTTGTGATCATATTCATTGATGATATTCTGGTGTATTCGAGGTCTAGACAGGAGCATGCGGAGCATCCGAGGATAGTCTTTGCAGATTATGAGGACGAACATTTGTATGCCAAATTCACTAAGTGTGAATTTTGGCTAGATGAGGTGGTGTTCTAGGCCTGCATATGATCCGGTGAGGGTATCGGGTGGATCCTCACAAGATTGAGGCAGTGAGGAGTTGGGAGATTCCGAGGAACGTGTCAGAGTTGAGGAATTTTCTCGGATTGGCAGGATATTACCAGAGGTTTGTCGATGGGTTTTCTGTGATCTCAGCCCCTTTGACAAGACTTCTGAGGAAGAGTATGGCCTTAAGATGGACAGAGGAGTGCCAGAGGAGTTTTGAGGAGTTGATACATCGGTTGACTACGGCGCCGGTGTTAGCCCTGCCATCTGGAGCAGGAGGTTTTGAGGTTCTGATGATGCTTGCAGCGGGGTTTAGCCGTGTCTTGATGCAGCATGGGAGAGTTATAGCATATGCTTCAAGACAGTTGAGATCCCATGAGATTAACTATCCTGTGCACGACTTGGAGTTAGCAGCTGTGGTATTTGCTTTGAAGATCTGGAGATATTATTTGTATGGGGAGACGTTTCAGATCTTTCACCGATCATAAGAGTTTGCGGTATTTGTTGAGTCAGCGGGAGCTGAATCTGAGATAGAGGAGATGGTTAGAGTTGCTTAAGGACTACGACTGCACTATTGAGTACCACCCAGGGAAGGCCAATGTGGTGGATGATGCATTGAGTAGGAGATCGCATGGTAGTGCAGCTCAGATTCAGGTTTTCAGGTTACCGTGCTTGGTTCAGTTGAGAGCTCTTAATGTGTAGATGGATTTGAGTTAGGGTGGAGCTTTGATTGCGACTTTGAGGCTGAGGCCAGTACTGCATGATCGGATTAGGAGAGTGCAGGATCGAGATCCAGTATTGGTGAGATTGATTGATAGAGTCAGATCTGGATGGCTTTCTGAGTTTGAGTTGAGAGATGATACCTTGTGGATAGGTCAGAGGTTGTGTGTTCCTGATGTAGAGGATCTGAGGCGTGAGATCTTAGAGGAGGCTCATTTGGCTGCTTATGCCATGCATCCTGGTGTCACCAAGATGTATCGCACTCTTAAGTTGCATTTTTGGTGGCCAGGTATGAAGAGGCATGTGGAGGAGTTTGTTTCTTGGTGTCTGACGTGCCAGCAGGTTAAGGCTGAGCACCAGGCCCCAGTTGAGAGATTGCATTCGTTGCCCATTCCGGAGTGGAAATGGGAGCGTATTACTATGGACTTTATTATGGGATTGTCGAGGTCGCCGAGACAGTTCGATGCTATCTGGGTCATAGTGGACCGGTTGACTAAATCGGCTCACTTCTTACCAGTGAGGGAGAGCAATACCCTCGATCAGTTGGCCCAGAAGTATGTGGCAGAGATAGTTCGACTACATGGGGTCCCAGTATCGATAGTGTCAGATAGGAATCCCAGGTTTACTTCGAGGTTCTGGAGGAGTTTGCAGTCGGCTTTGGGTTCGAGGTTGAACTTCAGCACAACGTTTCATCCTCAAACAGATGGGCAGAGTGAGAGGACTATTCAGACTGTCGAGGATATGTTGAGAGCCTGTGTGTTGGAGTTCCGAGGTGCATGAGATCAATATTTGCCTCTAGTAGAGTTTGCTTATAATAATCAATACCAGAGTAGCATTGGTATGGCACCGTATGAGGCATTATATGGACGACCGTGTAGATCCCCTCTTTACTGGGATGAAGAGGGTATGAGGATGTTAGAGGTCCCGGTGATCCGGATATAGTAGATAAGGTACAATGATTGAAGTCGCATCAAGCGCGACTCGGACAAAGTAAGAGTTATGTGGATCAGCATCAGAGAGAGATGAAGTATGTTGTAGGCGACAGAGTGTTCCTCAAAGTGTCTCCGTGGAGAGGAGTTCTCAGATTTTGCTGTAAGGGCAAGTTGAGTCCTCAGTATATCGGTCTATATGAGATTACCGAAAGGATTGGACCGTTGGCCTACAGATTAGCTTTGCCGAGTGAGATGTCCCAGTTGCACGATGTGTTTCATGTGAGTATGCTCCGGAGATATCGATCAGACCCGACTCATGTGATCCCGGCTCAGGAGATTGAGATAGCTAGTGATCTGAGTTACGTTGAGGAGCCGGTGCAGATTATTGGATCACGGGTCAAGCAGTTGAGGTCCAGGGTGATTCCATTGGTGAAAGTCCTTTGGAAGAACCACTCATTTGAGGAGGCAACTTGGGAGACTGAGGAGCACATGAGGAGACAGTATCCTCATTTGTTTGATCAGTCAGGTAAGAAAATTTCGGGATGAAATTTTTATTAGGAGGGGAGAATTGTAACATCCCGTCACCGATGGGATGGGTACAGTTTATCTCATACGTATTTTGCATACGTATTTTGCATATGCATTCATAGCCTCTACATTATTGATAAATGTTCATGATTGCATAAGCATATGTATGTACATGCATGTATGACCGATTTCCGACTTGATTGTGAAATTGAAGATTTTGTGATTAAGGTTAATTGTGCTTTGATTAGTGAATTGGAGTGTCAAAATTGAATTTAGGAATGGAGAATTGAAAATTTGAGTATACGATTATGAGTTTTCTAATTTTGAGGATTTATAGAAATTTTTTCAGAATTTTTAGAGTATCGAGCCCGGACCGGAAAAATGGCTTAGTGACTGATTAATTATGATTCTGGTTCCGAATTTGATTGACAATTGATATGAGATAATTTGAATTATGATTTGAGGAATTATGGTATGAACCATTGGAATTCGGGAGAAATTAGAATTAGAAATTGGATCGGGATTGTTCGGATTGGACTGTGGCAAATGAACTTGCCAAACAAGCCTTAATCTCCTTAGTATATAAGCTCTCCTCCTTTGAAAAATGATCCACGATGCTTGCCCTATTTCCTTTGAAAGAAATTGCTTTTTTCTCCTTCTTTCTTGCGTGGATCTTAGCTTGGAGTTGCTTCTTGCTTTCTTCTTGCAAATCATTCCTTCTTTGTCCTTGATCATTCATCCCTTTGGCTTGGAGTTTGAAGAAAATGGAATTTGGGTGGATTTTGGAGAAAACCGTGGATGTGTTTAGGAGTGGGAGTTAGAGATTGAAGTGGTTTTTCAAAGGTTCAAGCTTTAATCAAGTAAGTGTCTACTTATTTATGCTTTAAATAGTTAGATTTGAGTTAGACTTGAGTAATGAATTAAGGTAATAATGGTTTAGCTAATTTGAAGTTTTCGGATGATTTAGGTTTAAATGAAAATGTGGATTTTGATTTGGGTGTTTTATGAATAATGTTTATTTGGTGGGTTTGAAGTTAGGAATGGGTTGTGTTAAGTATAAGAAGTTGTTTTGGAGTGTTTAGAAGAGAAAGAAATGGATTGGGACTGAAAAATCTGGAAAATTCTGGATTTTCTGGGCGAATCTGTGATCGCACGCCTTGCAAGCGAGAGAGGCGCGACGCCGCGATGAGCGTGAGCGCCATACGGAGAAAATCCATTACCCACGCGGCGTCGCAAGAACGCACTGTCCATGGCGAAGAAAGAATTGTTCTTCGCGGCGAGGGAGGTTGTTTTCCGAAAATTTAATTGGGAATTAGGAATTTGATGATTCAATTAGATATGGATGGATTTCAATTTAGAGATTATGAATTCGGGAGTACGAATTTCGATTTAAGATATTGGAGTTTCGGAAAATTGATTCGGTGGTTCTCAAAATCGAATGACAATTAAATAGTGAATTTGATTCTTAACGATAATTCCTATGTCTTATAATTTGACTTTGGAGGATCTTGAACTTAGCCAATTGAATCATGGTGTTAGAAATTGCTATGGATTAGTGTGAATATGTGGAATTGAGACAATTCGAGTTTGAGGTCGGAAATGTCATAACATGCATAGTACTTAAATTATTCGATATACTTGCATCATTGATTATTGAAATTGGTAACATTAGTGATGTTCAATTATTCTGATTTTTATAGAGGCTTAAGTGGAGCGTCGATCATCTGACGCAGCTAAGACTTCCCGGCAGTAGCTCAGAAGTTTAGAGGTGAGTAACCTAGTTGGTTTCTCAATATCTGATGTGCTATATGCTTTGTGTGTGAACTATTTGTGATTCCGATTGAGTGATTCGCATGTAATATGTTATTGTGAATTGTGAACGCATGCTAGGCATGAATAGAAATCAGTAACTGACAGTTGTGACTGGAGCATATTCTGATCTGATTGGAGCTATGAACTCGTCTATTGTGATAAGTGAAAAGGGATTAGTGCATACCCAGAGGGCTCTCCTATCCCTAGTACGCGTGGGCTGTAGTGCATACCCAGATGGCTCTCCTACCTCCGAAAACGCGATTTCTGTGTGATATGTGATGTGCCCAGAAATGGGATAATTCTGACGCCCAGTCACAACATTAAAATGAAATGGAAAGCATTATGCATTCAGTCTGTGTTTGTGTTGTGAATTTGATATATGATTAAATGCAAATGTGTGATCATGGTTTAATGAATTTATGAATCGTGATTCTGAATATGATCTTGTGTTGCTTTGTACGCAATTTTGCGTAATGCATGAATTGAGTGAACCATCGATGATGGTTACTCATTGAGTTCGCAAACTCACCCAAAATTGCAACTATTTTTCGTGACGTAGATAGTGTGACTCTAGCTCCATTTTGAGACTTTTCTGCTTTGTGTGTGTGCTTGCCGAGAGGAGCATGGCCCAAAGGTCGGTCAGCTGGGGATCTTTTGGGACATTTTGGGGATGACCTAGATAGGAGTTAGTACTGTCTATTTTAGATCTGTACAGTTGTAATTTTGACAGAAGTATGTACTTATGGTTTTTCAGGAATGAAATGAAGGATATCTTTTGGTTTCAAAATTTAGTGAAATTGTTATTATTGCTTTACTATTGTGATGCCATGAGAGTTATAGAATTGATCGTATCGTAGTGCACCCTCATCGTAGGGTATGTATCGGTATGACCTACGGGCGTATCGGTGTATACTCTACGGTAAGGGGGTGCTACAGAAAGAGTATGAAAATTCTGGAAAAGTTATGTTTGAAAGAAACGCAGTAGTGTGAGACAGTGAATATTTGTTTTTAAATGATGTTTGAAGTTGAAAATTATTTCTGAATTGGTTGGTGAGGTTTGATATTGGGATGAGGTACATGAAGTGTAAGAATAGATAAAGAAAATGAAAGAAAGTGTAATAATAAGGATTTTGAAAGTGTACCGTAGAGAGAGAGAAAGTTGGAATGTTAGTGTTGTGATCTTTGGAGTGTATAGATGATTCTAATAGTATAGAAATGATAGATAGATGAGTTTTGAAGTGAAGAAGATAAAGAAAAATGGAAGAAAAGTCTGCTGTTTCGTATGGTTTGGTGAAGAAGACGATGAACAGTATTATAAGTCGACTTGTTGTGGTGTATAAGTCGACTTAGATCAACGTTTTGCATGAAAATGTCATCTCCGCTCTTCAATAAGTCGAGTTATGCAAGTGTAAGTCGACTTGTGGTGTTATGTAAGTCAACTTGTGTAAGTATAAGTAGACTTGTGTGTGCTTTAATGGATAAGTCGACTTGTGTAAGTATAAGTCGACTTGTATGTGATAAACTTCAATCTCTGAAATCCCAATCCGCAATCTTCACTCTTTTGACCATATCTTTGTCATCCGACCTCCGAATGACCTGATTCTCGAAGCGTTGAATTCGTAAGAAAATTTTCTACCTCTCTATGTGAAATTTGTTTTCAGATTTAATTAACAATCAAGGATTTAATAATTTAAGTTGTGAATTATGGAATAAAGTTAAGAATTTAGGGTTTGATCCCGAAATTTGTCATGAACATGCATCCTACATATTCATCATACATTAGTGAATTTTTAATCATGCACAATAGGGATTTGTATCTGTGTTCCCTATTATAGAGGAACGACCACTGCTGGATATTGCCGGACTTGAGGCAATAAGCGATGAAGCGATTTAGTAAATGTCTGGTCGATAATTTCGGTCGTAATATAGGTAGAAAATTTCAGTAAGTACTTTAGGTAAGTAACTTTTTTATGATAAATTTTGTGAGTCAACCTAGATGATGTCTAGGATTGATTTATTGGAAGTGCTATTTGTCTGCACATGAAATGTCTGAAATGACCTTGTTTTGTCTTAAAGTTGTTAAGTCCTAGTTGTGGGTAAATAGGCATGCCTAGAAGGGTCTGCAGCTGCTCCTGTTATTTGACACTTTGGTGTCTCCTAATATCGAGACATATGTCTCTCCTGCGATACTAATTATGGTATCTCTGTATAAGTCCGTTACCCACTACATTCATGGATTTATAGTTTGATTTGTTTTGTATTCGATATCTGCTTGATTTTGACATAAACTAAATTATATTACGATTCAAGGATCTCCTATGTTTTGTCGCTTACATTTAGTATAAAATCGCTCAAATGCATTCTTTACATTTTATCAAATCGCTTAATATAGATTAGTTATTACTCACTAAGCTATATGCTTATACACGTGGATTTGTCCGTGTAGGTTCGAGCGAAGAGATTAAGGATCGGACAAGTCATCCGCATGGCCAAAAGAGTCTGAGTTTTGTGTCGCGCGAAAATGTATTTTATTTGGTTTGTTTGGGCCTGTAAATATTATTTGGATTTGTTTCTGAAATTATGAGATGTATTATATGTGTGTTACGTTTAGTTTTTAAAAATGCATTTGTGAAACATTTTGATCTGTTTGTCCTGTCTTGGGTGGCATCCATGTATCCTCCCAGGGGGTATTTGGGTGTTACAGAATTTCCTCCTGTTCTATAATCCCACAAAGTTCAAGCTTGGCCTGATCATATAAGTCACAGCCCACTCCATCCCTATTACCTCTATAATTTTGAAGCTGCTAATGAAGCTCTTTTTTACGTGAGACCAGTTCACCATTTCGCTCGCTACCTCACCTCTCAAGAGCCATGCAACAAGCAACCCTTTTATCGAGAATGTCACTCCCACCACAACTCTGCCAACTACGTTTAACCACCTCATGCAAGCCCTGGTCCCTCAACCATATATTATTAAATCTAAACTTCCACCTCCTAGCCATCAATTGCACATCCAAAAAATTAATTAAAATCGACTCATGATTCGAAATCGGGGTTGCCAACGTCCACACCACCCCATTAGGAAACAAAGCAGACTAAGCCATCGAGACAACTGCTCTATCCAACCTCTCCTTCATCCACCCATTCAAATTCCTCCCCCTCTCCCTTGTAGACCTTTAGTTAATGTCGTCAACTTGGGTTATAACCATGGACTATACATTTTTAATACTTCTAATTAATATTAAAAAATTAAATTAAATATAAAATTTTTATTATAAGATAAATTATATGCCCACCATTTAAGTGATTCTCTTTTTTAAAAGTTGGATCGAAAGTTAAACCAATAATACACGTGGTTTAAGGTTTAAAAGTTGAATTGATATTAAATCGTTATAAAATTAGTTAAAGATTGAGTAAATAAGGGGTTCTCGTGGCTTAAGTAAGATCGTGGGTTTGAACCGCCCTCTTGTATGCAGCCGTTTAAAACTTGAGACCAGAGCTTTGCCTCTCACAAGGAATCTACCCAGCTCGAGTGGGGATTAGTTTGAGAGTGGATGACTTAAAGGTGTCTTCCCATAGTCGGGACCCTCCTAGCACACTTTGTGGGTAACAAAAAAAAAGAATTTGAAATAAGATTGAAGAAGACTATCATTAATTAAAGTTTAATTAAAAAGAGAAAAAGTTAAATAAAATTAATCAACTTATAAAAATCGATTGATTAAATTAATAAATTAATCGATTTTTAATAATAAATGTTATTAAAATAAATCAAATAAGAAAACTAAAAAATAAATCAAATAATTGATTAGTTCAAGGTTTTTACGGTTAAACTGTTCAATTCGGTTCAATTTTTTAATTATTGATGAAACTAACTCCAAAGTTCACTGGGAATGGGGTCGGGATTAGGGACCAAATCTTCTATTTTAATAACTTTGTTTCAGTCTTGTTCTGCGTCTAATATGATATCGTTTTGTAGGTTTTGCAAATAATACGATGTGATTTTTACCACAAAACAATGTCATGTTAAGCATAGAATATAATTGAAACAGAATAACCAGAACAAAAGATTTAAATTTAAAGATTATTGAACTTGGTTGAATAATATTTTAATATAAGAAGTTTTTGGACTCGATAAACAAAAGCCCATCATTCCCTTGAAGTCCATGGGGCCGAAAGGGCGAAGATTGTATCTGTGACCAGAAAACGACGCTCCTCCCGGATCCATCACAACACGGGATCGCTTTCTTTCGGCTTATCATTGGGACTCTCTTCACTGGGACTTACTGTTTCTTTCGGTGCCTCCTCCAATGCTAATTTCGACCATACTTTTTTACGTTTCAATCTACCCCCATAATTTTTTTTAGTTGACTTTCGTTTTTCTCTTCTGGTGTTAGCTATAATCGCGGAGCGGACTCAGTTGAGGTTCTGAGATGGATTTGGTATCTGGGTATAAGGTGGATCCTTTGTCTCTCTGACTCTTGATTGTTTTCTCTTGTTCTGTTCGTTGCTTAATTGCAATTATCTGGGAATATTGGTTTTTGTGTGCTCTAAGTTCATTCACTGCTGTGCGTCTCTTATCCTTTTTTTTTTGTGATCTTCGGAATTGATGATCTGAATGGAGCCCAGGTGTGGACCTTGAACTGATTGGATTAATGTTTTACTTCTGCAGGGAGTCGTTGGGCTTGTTTTTGGCAATGAGAACTCGAGTTCCAATGAGGATAGGTAAATTGGTCTCTGCTTTTATTGGCAGTTGTGATGGTTGAAATGTTTTCCATAGTCTAATATGCTCAGAGGAATTATGCTAGTTGGGAACATCTGAAAGTTGTTGGGCACCGTTAAAGTTTTGTGCCTTTTATGTTAACTGTGATTACGGATCAATTTCTGGTGCTGTGTACTAGTGAGTGTTATTGTACTTGATTGGGAGTCATGCTCATTTTTCATACGAGAGGATAACTAATGATATTTTGGAAATCTTTGATTTTGCGCTTTTCGTTTTCCTTTTCCCTATTTTGATGGATAAGGTTTGTGCCAATCTTTTCCTTGATGATTCTCTTTGTATGTATCTGTGGATGATACAAGAATATCCTTTTTGCCTTTTTTCGGTAGCTATGTTGAGCGGCTGCTAGACCGAATAAGCAATGGTGTGCTGGCAGAGGACAGGAGGAATGCCATGATTGAGCTCCAGTCTATTGTGGCAGAAAGTCGTGGAGCTCAGCTGGCATTTGGGGCTATGGGTACAGATTGTTGTATTTATGCTGACAATGCTTATCTTTGCCTAATTCTAGTCATTACATTCTTAGACTGCATTTCTTGCAGGATTTCCTGTACTTATGAGTGTCTTAAAGGAAGAACGAGATGACGTTGAAATGGTTCTGCAACTTTCTCTTCCTGCATTTCTTTTGCTTCATACAAACTGTTTGCATTTGTTTCACTGCATGGTATAACACACTGCTACCTGTTGTAGATTAGAGGTGCCTTAGAAACTCTTGTAAGTGCTTTGACACCGATTGATCATGCAAAAGAATCAAAGAATGAGGTTCAACCGGCTTTAATGAACACAGATTTACTTTCCCGAGAAGCAGACAACATATCTCTTCTATTGAGTTTGCTGGTGAGGGTTCATTTAATTTGTTCAGGTGATTAGCCTGCTATTTATAATGCATGCTTATTACTGCTTTCACTGCTACTTTCAGTCAGAAGAGGACTTCTATATACGATATTATTCTCTTCAAATTTTGACAGCCCTTCTCTCAAACTCACAAAACAGGTATGAATTAAGAGTAAAAGGTCATTCTTCTTTTCTTCAATTATGATAATCCTTAACTATGTTGGAAAGAACTTTGCTGAGTACTCTTCAGGTTACAGGAAGCCATTCTGACCATTCCTCGTGGAATCACTCGGCTAATGGATATGCTTATGGATCGTGAGGTATAACAATTGTTTGTTGAAAAATACCGATTGTCCAATTACTTCTCACATGCCTATTTGCTTTTTCCTGGGAGATGTTTCTGCAGTTAGTCAAGTGTCTTTGTTTACAAATGAAGTTATCAGGGAAAAGATGCCAACTGTTTTTCTTAATGACGTTAAAATGAAAAAGTATTGAGTTGTGGGTGCAAGTTATTTTTGTTGAATCATTCTTGCTGACTTATCCTTTAACTTTATTACATTCATGGGCTGAAAATACTCATGTTCTACTTGCTAGGTTATACGAAATGAAGCATTGCTGCTTCTTACTTACCTGACTCGGGAAGCTGAGGTGACAATTTTTTCTCAGTGTGTGTTGACTCTGATATTTTCCCCTGCATCTGTATTGGAATTCCTCACTAACCGGGCCAGTTTGATTATTAGGAAATTCAAAAAATTGTAGTCTTTGAAGGTGCATTTGATAAAATATTTAGCATTATTAAAGAGGAAGGTGGGTCGGATGGTGGCGTTGTTGTACAGGTAATTAAGTTCCTTCAAATTGAATGGGTTGCTCTTTTCAACTTGTTTAGCTTTCCTGCTGGTGGATCGTTATTGATCTCTTATACATTACCATTTTGTGTGTTAAACTGCCTGTTATACTGTCAAGGTTACTTCATATTCCCTTGGAACTTCAGTCTCTTCATTTGGATCTGTGTAGTTTCAACTTCTATATGTGATGGTTCGTGACTTGAGCAACTTACTTTGAGAATCTAATTTTTGACACATTACCTGAACATTTGGTATGATGTTGAAAGTGAAGGTTGGCTGTACTTCTGATCTGGTTGGCTCCTATGCACTGCTTTAACTGAGAAGTCGCTAGAAAACTTCAATGTTCATATGTTGCATCTTCTGTTACATTGTGAAATTTGTAGGTTATAATAATTTTTAGTATGGTTCTGAAATCATTTTTGGGTAAATTTCCCGATAACTTTTATAGTTACAATTGCTCCAATATGTTTTCCGTAAGAACTCTTTTCTTTCATTTTTCCCATTTTTTAGTACTTATCATCTTAAGACACACAGCAGTTTTTATTAAGTGAAGGCTCTTAGAAGTTCCTTCCATGAAAGCTTCATTATTTTTCCTCCGCATTGGAAAATGAATTGATGTGTTGCT
The DNA here is from genome assembly GCA_029891385.1 of Erythroxylum novogranatense. Lineage (NCBI taxonomy): Eukaryota > Viridiplantae > Streptophyta > Magnoliopsida > Malpighiales > Erythroxylaceae > Erythroxylum > Erythroxylum novogranatense. The sequence goes on along the minus strand of CM057234.1, from coordinate 17,300,834 downwards.
TGTGCTAATGGACTTTTTTGCTTATTGTTGTCCAGGACTGTTTGGAGTTGTTGAACAACCTTATTCGTAACAATGCATCTAATCAGGTGTGCACCTTTTGTCACTTCTGGTGATGTGTGATTCTTATCATTTTGCTGATTTGACATTGGTGTAGATACTGCTGAGGGAGACTGTTGGCTTTGATGCCTTAATATCAATTCTGAAGCTTCGGGGAACTGCGTATAGTTTTACGCAACAGAAGGTTAGTTATTCAAATGTACATGGTTTGTTGTTTTGTGTTCTGTTGATGCAGAAGTTTTAGCATTCTATTGCACAAGATTTACTGGTGATTTTTTCTTGTTTGGAACAAATGTATGCCAGTAGACAATTAATATACTCAGTGCACTAGACACCATTAACTTGCTAATGCTGGGAGGAGCAGAATCTGAGCCTACAAAAGAGGCCAATAAGCTTAACAACATAACAGCCCTGGTTCAGGTTTGGGCGAGCTTACATATGTTTTATTAACTAAAATTGCTGATATTGGAGCAGTTATTGATTCATAAAATTGTGTTGGGTGTTGGTGTAGAAAAAGTTGTTGGACTATCTTCTAGTGTTGGGGGTTGAAAGTCGATGGGCTCCCATTCCTATACGTTGTGCAGTAAGTTTTTCCTTCAGCAATCATGCATGACTGAAACTGTATAATAATTATATGTTTGACATGTTGTAACAATGACGCTTTCCTAGTAGTTCATGGGGTACAGGTGCTAAAGTATTGAGCAAGTTTCTGGGATATTTTATCATTCTTTCTATACTAAATCATCATCACTTGGGTAGGCATTGCGATATGTTGGTGATTTGGTTGCTGGACATCCTAAAAATCTTGAAGCACTGGCAAGCAAGGTTCTTGGTGAGGAGCCACAAGTAGAACCTGCTCTGAACTCGATTCTTCGCATTATTCTGCGAACATCAAGCATGCTGGAGTTCATTGCAGCAGATCATGTTTTTAAGAGCTTTTGTGAGGTTGATTCATATAGTTACTCTTACAATCATCAATCTTGAATATTAAAAGAATCGTTTCTGCTTGTGTATGTTTAATTTGTAGTTGGCTAGAATCTGCAACTTATGTGCTCAAGTGTTGCTTGTCTCAAATTTCATATTGTACATTTGGTCAGAGGAATGCCGATGGTCAAATGATGTTAGCATCCACATTAATCCCTCAACCGCATTCAATGACTCATGCTCCTATAGAGGAGGATGTTAACATGTCATTTGGAAGGTTTGTTTATTTTAAGGGCATTAGTGCTACCTTTTTCTATTTATTAAACTACTTGGAGTGGGATGTATGTTGAAATGATTTGGATGGTGTCCTGCAGCATGTTATTACATGGTCTTACTTTGAGTGAATCTGATGGTGATCTCGAGGTAACAGCAAACATATATCAGTTCTGGATGGAAACTAAATATTCTTATTTATCTAATTGCTTGAAACTTTTGACTAATGTTCTTCAGTTCAGACTTGTTGCAGGGCTGCTAGTGTACTTTCTCACATACTGAAGGACAATGTCCCATGCAAAGAAAGAGTATGCAATCTACCTACTCTTTTTGCATCCATGTGGGACACTTCATCAAGATATTGTAGTTTTTTTTTTTTTTGGATAATAAGATATTGTAGCTGCTAAGGAAGAATGCTGCATGGGATTTGTATTGGTTTAGGTTGTTAAAACACTCTCTAACTTCGGATTGCCTAGGCCTAGGATTTATGAGTTGGAAAGTTATATTCAGTAGCTGAAATTAATGTAGAAAGAGTATGAGTATATATAATGTACCTGGATTGAATTATAAACTCCATTACCACCAGAGAAAAATGAGGAGAATACTTTGCGTTTCCATAAAGGAAATAACTAAATGAAAATCAAACTTACCTATTCTGTGTTTTTTTTATAAAAAATTTTACAGGCCTTGAGAATTGAGTTAGAGTCACCTTCTCCATCATTGGGACCGCCAGAGCCATTAATGCATCGCATGGTGAAGTACTTGGCCCTTTCCTCCAACATTAAAAGTAAGGATGGAAAGCCAGGTACAAAAGGGAACTCATATGTAGACGCAATTATTTTGAAATTGCTGGTTACCTGGCTGGCTCGTTGCCCGAGTGCAGTTCAATGTTTCCTGGATTCTCGTCCCCACCTTACATTTCTACTTGAATTGGTGTCTAATCCATCTACAACTGTGTCTGTAAGGGGCTTGGCAGCAATTCTTTTGGGTGAATGTGTGATTTTCAACAACTCTGAGGAGAGTGGAAAGGATGCTTATACTGTAGTTGATGCTTTGAGTCAGAAAGTTGGTCTTACATCATACTTTCTCAAGTTTGATGAAATGATGAAAAGCTTTGTCTTTTCTTCTACAAAGCCTCAGCTTCATAAACCACAGATGAGATCTGCTGCTGCTAGTATGGCAGAGATTGAACATGTTGATGAGCAGGATTCTTCTGACCAGAAGAATATGGATCATCCCATTCTTTCATCAATGTTTGACACATACTTTGTCGAATTCATTAAGAGATTAGAGGCAGATATCAGGGAAATGATTGTAGATGTGTATAGTCGACCCAAGAATGAGGTAGCTATTGTGCCTGCAGAATTGGAGCAGAAGAGTGGAGAAAATGACAAAGACTATATCAAGAGGCTAAAATGTTTTGTAGAGACGCAGTGCTTTGAGATACAGGTACTTTTTTGCATGCAAAACTAAATGCATTGTGGATGTTCGTTACAGAATAACATGTGATTGCAATTTATTTGTCTGTGGGAGGAAATGGAATGATGTAGAGTTATAAAATTGAACTTGACATCCTGATGTTAGAATATCATATGCTAGGAATTAGACTTTGCATTTTCTGATGAGTATTAGTTGAAATAGCCTTCTACCATGAATATGTGTCAATCACCACGTGTCATTATGTTTAATTGATTGGACATCTAAGTGGCACTTATTTGAAGTGCTTTGCATTGGCTGACTGTTACCAGCGGACGGAGTAAGAATTTTAAAAATACTCATGACAGGACATGTTTATGTTTCAGAGTCTTCTTGGTCGGAATGCTACTCTGGCTGAGGATTTGGCTAAAATTGGTTGGGGCAACTCTACTCAACCCGAGCAAAGGGTGGGTTCAGATAGAGTTCAGGTGGAGACACTTAGAAGGAATCTTCAAGAAGCATCTCAACGGGTAGAGTTGCTAAAGATCGAGAAGGCCAAAATTGAATCTGAGGCATCCATGTACCAGAACTTAGCTGCAAAGATGGAATCTGATCTGAAGAGCCTCTCTGATGCATACAACAGTCTTGAACAGGCCAATTTCCATTTGGAAAAAGAGGTGAAAGGTTTGAAAAGTGGAGGAGCTTCATCACCCCCAGATGTGGAGGCAATAAAGGCAGAAGCTAGGGAAGAAGCACAGAAGGAGAGCGAAGTAGAACTGAATGATCTGCTAGTCTGCCTTGGCCAAGAGCAGAGTAAGGTGGAAAAACTGAGTTCAAGGCTAATGGAGCTAGGCGAGGATGTTGACAAATTGCTGGAAGGAATTGGAGATGACATGGGGCTGCCAGAAGATGGTGAAGAGGATGTTGAAGACTAGACTAATAATAGTTTGCTGCTGATATTTAAATTACTTTATTTTTCTTCCTTTCTTAGAACTCACTCTGTACATTTCTGGGTGAACTGTACAGTTTACTAAACTACTACGTACTTCACAGTCGAGGCCTGGGAGTCTAACCTTATTGTTCCTAGCTGGATTGATATCGATTCTTATGTGCTGAATTATTTACCTGTCTTTTCGTTATCTTTAATGTGACCTCAAATTGCTACCGACACTCTTGACTAACAATGATAAGCCAACTCCGGCGTATCAGCTCGGTTATCCTCATTACCCATTATAGTTGATCTTAACAAGCAAAGCATTACGAGTATGATAGGGTCAGCCCCATATCGAAATGGGATGCCTTCAAAAGATGAGGACACTCCTTAAAAGACTAGCATGTCTGTTACTGTTGAACAGAGCCATGGCATACTGGATGAGAACACCGTACGTCTGTATTATTATTTTTGGATTCTACGGTGCTTAATTATTGCTCTAATTCGTTAAAACACCAATCAAGTGCTGCGGGACACTTCGTTATCACATATCTGAACGTATATAGAAACAAGACTTGATTATTGTTTTTGAGGAGTGCTAGAAGTCTCTCTCTGCCATCAATCTTAAGAAGTGGAACGGAAGGTTGAGTAGGATAAGCTGTGTATTTTAGGCGGGAGAGAAGTTGAAACAAGGATGGATCGTACTGGGGTTATAGAGCACAAAGCTTATGCTCGTGTTGGTCTTTTGGGCAATCCAAGCGATGTTTACTATGGCCGGACAATCTCTTTTAGTCTCGGAAACTTCTGGGCCGCCGTCAAGTTGGAGCCTTCTGATGACCTCTTCATCAAGCCTCATCCCAAGCACGATCTCGTCCAATTATCATCTCTTGATCATCTGGTTCCTTCCTCTCTCTCTCTCTCTGTCTCTTGCGTTCTTTCGGGATTTTGTTTTATTTTCTTGATTTTGATTCATTTAGCTAATTGTTATCTTTAGGGGGAAATCTGTGCATTTCCCATATATCACGATCAAGCTTAAAATCTTTACAACTTTATTAACTCAGAACTGTTTTTAATAGATCAGGAATTATAATTTGGAAGACCCAATTAAAAGCATTGGATGGCTTTGTGCGTTTTGAGGTAATATGAATTATCTGTACATTGCCAGATAGGAGAATTAAGGGTGTACTTGTTTTTTTTTATAAAGGGAAAGAAAAGCTATAAATTACAAAGTGCGTCTAGGACGACAAGTCCGGACATGTCCTCTAACAGTATGGAAAAGGCACCCTATGGGTGTAACGTCAAACAGAGTGATCCCTATCGCCAAATTTGCTGCATATTTAGCAAACCAGTCAGCACATCGGTTGCTTTCCCTGCAGATGTGGTGGGGAAGGACAATCCAGTTCTGGCTGAATAATTCATTAATATCCAAAAAGAGAGGATTGAGAGACATTTGCCGTGGTGATGGGGAGGAAAGTAATTGAACACTTCTCGTGAATCAACATCTAACTCAATCCGTCTGTAGCCTAGGGTCCAGGCAAGTTGGAGCCCTGAAAATTAAGGGTGTAATTTCGTGCTACTCTTTTTAACCCACTAGTCTTTGATGTTACGATGTTTTCAAGAACCAACTAAACCAATTTGATCGTGTAACAGTTTGTAGTAAAATGTTTGACCGATGTTGCTTATTAAGATTACCAAATTTATTTTCAATGGTGGGAGAAAACAACCCATGGAATGGCTGTGAATTGCGTTGTAATAATGTATCTATTTTTCAGTCCTCCTCTCTAGCCAGAATTTGTCTGTTATGATATCAAATCTTGGTTTATCAGTTCTATTTGTAACAAACAGTATATGACTTTGGACCTGTTGCATGTTGTTGAAAAACCTTCTTCCACTTATAGGTGAACCGGTTGCAAAGTGAAGGTTACTACGGCGGTGTGCGATTGCTGATGGCGATTTGTAAAGTTTTCTACAACTATTGCAAGGAGAACAAGATTGATCTTCACAAGGGAAACTTCACTCTATCATATGACACTAATATTCCTCGCCAGGTTAAGCTTCAAACACACTTGGATCAATTTCCGTTTTGGTGATTTGTGCTTTTTATTTGTCTATGATTCTCTGTCATACGTGCTTCTAATGTATAGTTCTGCAGTAGGTTTTATTTTGAGGATGCTATTGCAGTTTATATATTTTTGCCGTACTTATATTTATGAAATAAATAATGGGATCCTAGTACTCAAAATGATCTTTGGCATTACTAACTTTGTAATTTATAACAGTGGTGAAAGGAGACAGGGAAAGTATGTAGCTTTAAAACTCTAACCTTTCTATGTTAATCTGCTGCTTATAGATGTGTCGTGAATTTGCATGTTTGTTTTGAATCGGGTAGAGAAAACGGAACAGATTGTTTTGCCTTTTTTTTTTTGGATTTCCTTTGTTTTAACACTTGGCTTAATTATTTACAACATATGGCTTAAGTTGTAGTTTGAGATTTCAGACAGGACTTTCAGGTTCAAGCGCAATTGTGTGTGCAGCCTTAAACTGCCTTATAGACTTCTACAACGTGAGGCAATTAATAAAAGCAGAAGTCAGGCCTACTCTGGTGCTTAATGCTGAAAAAGAACTAGGAATTGTTGCTGGCCTTCAAGATCGTGTGGCACAAGTCTATGGAGGCCTTGTTTACATGGTATATGACTGCGTATAGACATGCAAACTAACTGCAATAAAAAAATCTCATTTGTATCACGCACTGGTTCTTGTAGGACTTCGCCAAGGAACATATGGATAAGTTGGGTCATGGCATCTACATGCCCATGGATATTAATCTTATTCCTCCTCTCCATCTCATTTATGCTGAGAATCCAAGTGATTCTGGAAAGGTCAGCTTTTCATTATGCCTTTTTCTTCTTCCTTTCCTCTCTCTGATATTTGAGTCTGAAAGTGTTCCAAGAGATATGTTTTTGTGCATGAGAGATTAAGAGAGGACCTCATAAACTCTCACCTAGCCCTATAATGTATCTGGACTTGCCTATATTCGGATCTACATGATTTATCTAAAAAGAATGTTCTCAACTATGCATAGTTTCAGTTTTCTGAAAAAGGAGCTTTATGATACAAAAATTCTGAGCATGAGTACTAATAGATTAGTTGCTCATGCAGGTGCATAGCACGGTGCGACAAAGGTGGCTTGATGGAGACAAATTCATTATAAAATCAATGTCTGAAGTTGCAGATCTAGCTTTACAAGGACGAACTGCTATCCTTGAAAAGAATCATCCCAAACTTGTAGACCTGATGAATCGTAATTTTGACCTCAGAAGGTTCGTACCACAGAATTTCACGGTTTAGAATAGGGAATCAAAGAGATATTGTGACAAAAATGATAATAAAATTGTGCAATCGAGGATAGTAGCTTTGGTATAAAATTTTATGGCCTGGAAGAGTGCTGCATCTTGTTTTTGCGTGATGCTACATATTAGTTAAATAAGGCTACTAAACTGTTTTGCATGACAACCTCTACAGGAGCATGTTTGGGGATGAGTGTCTTGGTGCACTAAACTTAGAAATGGTGGAAGTGGCCAGAAGGTTTGGTGCTGCTTCAAAATTTACAGGCAGTGGTGGAGCTGTGGTTGTGTTCTGCCCCGACGGGCCTCCACAAGTAAAACTTTTGGAAGATGCTTGCAAGAAAGCTGGATTTGTTATTGAACCTGTTAAAGTTGTTCCCTCGTGTCTAAATGCTGATGATCTGAAGACCCTGTCTGAATAAATAACTTCTCAGGAGTGTTGGTAGCTGAGTACGTTTTCCTAAATATCATATGACCTTTTTTCCCTCATGGAATATTATGGTTTTGTTGAACCTTTATTCGTGGTGGATACGTCATTGGTTCCTTATTTTCTACCTAATAATTCCTCATATTGGTTAATTATTTTGGTGCCTTTTCAAGTTGATACGGTGAAACTTCTGAAAATGTTACCTGATCTTGATTCTTGCAAGTCTTATTTGATAGTAATAAAGAGGTGGAAATGAGAATGTAGTATTTATTTCTTAGAAATCAATAAACAAGTACAAAATAGTGCGCCAGAGTTTGCAGTCAACAGCTATCGTCTTCCCTTCTAGCTTACAACACTACTACTAGACTATATCATCACAAAATGCTCTAACTATAAAACTGTCAACTACCTTTCAAAGACAAACCTAAAAAGAAGAAAAAGGAAGTCTTTTACAAGCATGCACAAGGCTACACCTTTTTGAAGACAGAGTTACACAGTTCATATGTTTCCCTAAAAGAGTTGAGCCACACGCTACAAATGATTTGTTATTCATCGCAGAGTGATGTCAATAGCTCACGCGGCGAAGACCAGATGGGCAGATTTATAAATGATTGCACTAACTGTTCCTGTTCAGCATTGCAAATTGCTTCTGCTACATCACACAAGTTCGAAACATCACAGATTATTGCTTCTTGAGCCTCTGCCTGCAATCCCAGGAAAATTTACATCAGCACAAATACAAATTTTCCATTTTCCTTCTCCATACTAGCAAGAGAAAATTAAATACTAGATTGGAGGCAAATCAACATCATATGAACAGACGTTATGAATCCTTTGCAACCAAGAGGACAATCTTTTCATTTCTATCCATCCCCTTTCTTCCACATGCAAAATAGAAAAAGGATTAGGAGAAACAAAATATGAGATTCTAACACTTCCCCCCTTGTTGTCAAAGAAAATTAATTCTTCTCCTCATTCCATTTACTCTGAACTAATGAACTCATCTTCCATTAGGACAAATTCAGTAGGCAGCATGGGTTGCCAACAAGCGCAACTGATAACATTTCAAGCAGTTCCAGGACATCCCATTTCTGCAACGCTATGCTAAGAACGTAAAAGTTTAATTCTTAAGCGAAATCAACTCTAATACCACAAAATCTAATCAACACGTTTCAGAATACAGGAATGGAAAAACCAAATTATGTAAACGCTCAATAAGAAACCAAAAATTACCTGCAAGAGGAGCCCATCTACGAGAGACCCACAAGCATCCTCGTTTCTCGACTCAGCTTCCGAATCGAGATCCTGGAAGGACCGTGTTTGATCCAAACAAGACGCTTGTTTATGAACTTGAAGCTGTTCGTTGGCTCTCTCTTGCATAGAACGCAAATTGTTCGACAAAAGGTCCCAACTTTCTATCTCCTTCTCATACCGGCACTTGAGCTTCAAAAGGGTCTTTCGTTTGCGTTCTCTCCGTCGCTTCTCGTCGGCACGGGGGTCGGCGGCGGCGGGAAGAGAGTGGGAGGGTTGTGGGTCGGAGAGGAGGCGACGGCGCTTGCGGATCTTGTAAGTGAAGCCATCGTCGTCATGGCGAAGCTCCCACTCGTCACCTTCCTCCAAAACAGCTAATGGGTCCATTAAGCTTTGGAGCGGGAAATTTGGGAGAGAAAAATGACCCTCCAAAACTTTTGAATCAGTTTTCAGGAATGGGCCAAAGTGGAAGGCTTTGTCTAACTTCTGCTTTATCAAGAGAAGCCTAAGGCTTAGCCACCTCTTCTCTTCTATAAAATTTTATTTGATAAAACATAGAGAAATAGACCCAAAAAAAATTAACAAGAACACAGCCACTCTTTTCAACGATCACTTCATTCCATCCCCCAACATATCTTTACTTGTTCATTTTCTTGCCTCACTACTCTCAACGTTTCACAATTACCCGACAACTTTGAAGTTTCAATCGTGCAAGGCTTTATAATGCCATATCCATATGCGTATAATAACCCTTAGACAAACAACCTTGTCGTCTTTCGTTCATGTGTTATGGTTGTTAATGGCTTGCTTGTTTTTGATGAGGGAGAGAGATTACAGGGTGGAGTAACTGACACTGCTAAACCCCCCCAAAACAAACACCAACAGAGTCTACCTGATCATCTATGGCTAAGTCACTCTCCCTCCGTATTTTCTCCCCCAAAGCTCCAATCTTTTCACCTATAACAACCAAATCTTCAGTCTGTCTTTATCAGTTCATATCAAAACCCAAACTTTTTTTCACACCCGTGTTCTCACTCTCGCAAAAGCTGTTCTCAAGCTCCTCAACTCCATACCCTCTTCAATACGAGATGATTGTCTATCGCCCCACTCCGTCCTCGCTAGCCCAAACCCGACGCCGACCCGCCAGGGTCAGTAAACACGGGTCAAAGAGCTCTCCTGATCCTGATTCGCCTCAAAATCCTGATTCAGAACTCGGTTTTGATTCGTGGGTCGACCAGAAATTGTCTGCGGAAAGCGGGGATGATATGGATAAGGCTAAGAGGAAGTATTACAACAAGAGGAGGAAGAGGATGTATGGGACAGACTCTGATGAAGAGAATAGAAAAGGTGAAGAGGGTTATGTAGAATTGAAGCCTGAGGTTGTAGAGTTTTATAGGTTACATAAGAGAGAGGAGGAGTTGTATTTTTATGATACATTTGCTTATCCTTGGGAAACAGATAAGCATTACAAGATGGTTTACCAATTGGAGAAGAAGTATTTTCCTGATCAATGTCTTGATAAGGCATTTCTTGATCCCAAAGACTTCAATAGGAATCAAAGTGGGAAAAATAAGAAGAGTAAGGGTAGTCAGAAAATTGCAAAGATTGAAAAAGTGAGTGGAGAGGATGATAAAAGGCTGGTATTCTTTGATGGGGAGGGGGAGAAGGGCAACAGAGAAGTGACTTATGGGAAGGATGTTACAGAGAAGAAGGTGGAAGAGTTCTTTAAGTGTTTGAAGAAAGTTCCAAACAAGGTTAATGAAGTTGGGACTGGAGAGCCGTATCTTCTTACAAGGAGTGCTGAGCTTCCACCAAGTTGGGATGGGCCTAATGGGACTGTGGTTTTGATAAATAAGCCTAAAGGTAAGTTGAATGGGAACTTGAGGCTCTTCCTTTTTGTTTTTTTCTTGGACGGAATAGTTATATCTTGATGTCACAGTTGATTGAAATACCATTGAAATTAAAACTTCGGATTTTCTCGTTCAGTCCAAATTTGGGGAGTTAAAATTAGACAGTAGTTAATGTAGTCCATTCAATTTCCAACATATTTGTAGATTGTAATGAGAAGTACTAGGCAGAAGCAAAGTTGGTTATCTTGAAATGGACATGAATTTGGTAGGCAAATATTAGACTGCAAATTGGTTTAGAGAACTGGCGGTATAGCCTTTCAAAATCAACATTTTGTTTCTGAGGATATCATGCGAACTTTGTGTTTGAAACATTTCCTTGTCAGAGCTGATAGGTGAAGATTTATGTCGTGCATCTCTCCACAAGTACTGTCACCTGTCAATGTCGTCCAATTCTCTCATATACTATCACCTATTCGTAGTTATAAAACTGAGAACTAAAAATTGTTTATCTAATTCATGGACCTCCGTATATACCTTTGAGAACTTTGCAAGAAATTGAACATTTAAGGTAAATTCCTATGATGCATCTGATGTCAACGTAGTGATGCTATGATGTTGCAAACAGGATGGACTTCGTTTACAGTGTGTGGAAAGCTCCGCCGGCTCGTCAAGGTCAAGAAGGTACTTTCTTTTTTCTTGTATGTCATATCAGAATTTCAGTTCTTGTATGTCATTTCTGCATTTTCAGTTCAACTGGATAATTCATTATAACATTTTTCGTTTTGAAATGTAGGTGGGACATGCTGGAACACTTGATCCAATGGCTACTGGTTTATTGATTGTTTGTGTTGGGAAAGCCACTAAATTGGTAGACGGGTCTGTTACACTTAAACTGCATTTTTATTTAATAAGTTCATTCATGTTTAAAATTTGTGGACCAGTTCTTCAATTCCAATCTATATCTATATTAGCAGTGTCCTTCATCACCCTTTCTCCATCTTTTGTTACATCATGCTAGGACAGGAGTGATTTTTTCTGTCCTGGGCATGCACATTCACCATTTTTCCTTAAGGGCTTGGGTTTTTCTTGCAGATATCAGGGTATGATTAAAGGTTACAGTGGAGTTTTCCGATTAGGGGAGGCTACTTCAACTTGGGATGCTGATTCACTGGTGTGTTTATTTTTGTGTAAAGCAGACGGCGTTTATTATTTTCTGGTCATTTACAGAATGCTCTCTTTTAAACCTTAAAGTTTACATTCTTGGCATAGCATCTCCTACTTTACCAGTGGTATAAAAACATTGGGAAGTATTCCCTTTCTACAATTTAACTTTACAAAATGTTGTTTAAACTTTACAAAGTGTTGTCAGTCTTAAGCATGTCCATCATCCAACCAGATGAGAATCACTGAGAACCCTTTTATTGTGGAAGACTATAAAATGGATCATTCATAAATATATTGTAGTAACAAGTTTCTTGTGTCATCTATCTTTACGTCATGTATTCAGTTAAATTTCTAGATTCCAATTTTTTAACCGGTGAGATGAGGGCCACTTATTTTGTTACTGCGTATTCAAAAAAATTAATTTCCCATGATCCTTGTAACTAGGTTATTCAGCGTGAACCGTGGGAATACATTAAAGATGATGACATAAAGAAAGCTGCAGCATCCTTCTGTGGGGAGATATGGCAAGTTCCTCCAATGTTTTCTGCCATCAAGGTATAACCTTGGGATGTCTATGATCATGATTTGAGGGCTATACAGTTCTCTAAATACATTGTGATGTTATAGACTCAACATTATCCTTTTATGGCACTTTTCTTCCGTCATATAGATGTTCAGATTGGGACCTTGTATAAAAATAATTGATTTAGTTTGCTCGAGAAATGGAAATAGTGTTTACTAATCATACTGTAACGTGGAAATATTACAAGCCTGGTTATGAAATATTTTATTCAAGATATGTTCTCTCATCATTGTGGATTGAGTTAATGTTTTTCTCTTAGAAACTGTGGGCTAAGGGAAATAGATCGTCTGTAATAGAATTTCCTAGCAAGGACATATTGTCGTCTTCTTTTACTTTATTTTCTGAGTTTAAATTCCTTGTGATAGGTCGGAGGTGAGAAGATGTATGACAAAGCAAGAAGAGGAGAAAGCGTGGAACTTTCACCTCGAAGAATCTCAATTTTTGAGTTTGAAATAGAGCGGAGCTTAGAGGACAGGTTCTTTTAATTTTGCTTGATATGCATAAACACAAGCACACTCCAGTAACTAATTTAGTCATTTTGTTTCCACACTGATTTAGTTCCCTGATTATTTTCATTTTGGTTGATTGCATATGACAAAAATTATTTTGAAATACCAAACTGTTTCTATTGCTCATTTGCATGTACTTTAACATGATAAATAGGAAGAGTTGTGTACAACTACTGGAAGTTGTGTTTTGACATAGAGTTGAGGAATAGATGTTTGTATCTTGGGTAGCCACCATGAATCCTGAGTTAAGCGTGTCATTACAGGCAAAATTTGATATTCCGGGTTACTTGCTCTAAAGGAACATATATTCGCTCACTATGTGCAGATCTTGGGAAGGCTCTTGGAAGGTGAGCACTTTCAATGTTTTCTTATGTCATCTTTCACCTTTTTTCATTGGTAGCCTTAAATGGGACCATTTACCAAAAACTCTACTTTGTCCCTGGCAGCTGTGCTCATTTAACTGCTCTTCGAAGAGATTCAATTGGTAAGGAACTTTCTGTATTCTTAGCACTTTTAAATTACTCTTCTCAGCCTATACTTCTATTCCTGTATTAACACCATCAAACTGTCTTCATACTTTTCTGCAGGGGCATATTCTGCAAATGATGCGTGGGAGTTTAAAGAGCTGGAAGAGGCAATAACCAAAAATTATTTCTAACACCCCTTTGGAAACTATTGTTCCCATTTTGAAGTTAAGCCACATTATTGTTTCTTTAACCTATTTTAACTTCTGTTTCCTGCCAAAGTTGTGGATCCCTCCCCTGCCTTTAAAGCTGTTCATTCAGACGTCAAGAGCATTGCTTTTGCGCTACGTAGCCCCATCTCTCACGGCGGTTGAAGATAATTTATTACAAACGAACTGCCCGGTTTGAGGGTTGTATTATAAACCACATCATTTATTGTTGTACAGAATTAGTGACAGACTTGATTAGCCCGAAATGGGATGCAGAAATTGACTTTCGATTTTGCTTCTTTGCTGGGGGAGTTCACTCGAATTCTAAACTTAGGCCTGAGCCATAGTCAAATGGTCTATGTTAGAGAAAAGATGGTTTTTAAGATCACTTTTGTCCTACGAAATAACATTATCCGACACGGGTAATTCTTGAATCTTGATATCCAAGAAGCATAACATTATCAGAGTCAAAATTGCATGAACAATTGAGGCTAAGATGCAAAAGTTCGAAATTGCCTCTTTAGCAGTATTTCATTCCCCCTAATGAGTAGTTGAATTGTGTACATCAACTTCCTTTACTTTGAAATAAGCTTTCTCCGCATTAGTCATTCGATCTTGAAACATTCTCCATTCTTTATGACACCTCTCCCTCACCTAACAGGATGTCAATTATCATTCACATAATAGTACAACGTTTATGTCTTTGTGGTTGCAGAGCGATTAAGCAGTTTAAGAGTTGCAATAATGTATGAAAAAACAAACATCTATTACTTACCCCTTCCCACGGTGCTCTTCCAGTCTCCGCTTTCCCCTTCCCAAAGAAGAAAACAGTGATTAATTATCTGTCAAACACAACAGCATGACTTACAGAAGACAAGTGCCTCAGATTACCTGGTTTCCAAGTGAAGGAACACCTTGGTGGACTATCCACTGTGCATCTACAACTCCTATTTTCTCATGAGCAGGCTGTTTCCAGGCATAGAAACAATGTGAAAATTTACAAAGGTAGAAAAAAGAAAGTCAAAAGAGAAGAGAGAAGAAGCTTCCAGACCTCAACGCATTTCCTCAGAGCAAAATCTAGACCCCATCCATGGACCAAGTCATTCTGCAACAATATAAAGATACCAGCTTAGCTATGCAGGGGAGTTTGGAGGAGTTCCTATAATAAGACTATTTAAATGTATAGCTGAAGACCTGAATCATGTGCCATACACATCTCCATGCATCCCTAGAAAATACAGTTGCCATGATTTCAACGAATCTGTCCATCAGATATCCATGGTAAGCCAAACCAGTTCTATATATCGCTACAGTATTAACGAACAGATAAAAACGTCAAATAACATATAGATTTTATATGATTCCATACGCTGCACATGGTGGCAAATGTGCATCAGTACACCAACCAGGCTTTTCCTCAGTGTCCCTTCAGCAGGTGAATGATAAAGTTGGTCAGGAAGCAGCAAGACAGGTTCAAAAAAAGAGAGGGGTTGGATTAGGCAGGCAGTTACTAATTACTTGTGAACTTCAGTGCCATCTCTCTTTTTTGTCATAGCCCATGTCGTTCCTCTACTGGGATCTAAACCAGGCTGCGAAATCTCCAGACCATGTTTCTTTACTAATTTTATGTATCTGAATCAAAGAAATTTTCTAATTTCCTTATTCTTCTCGAAACATCATTATCAAATAAAACCGGAAATCAAATACTAGCACTCACTCCTCTGCATCAAAATGTTCCACTCCAAGATCCTCATCCCACATGAAAATATATTCGTATGGAGCAACAATGTCTGGATGCAGAAAGCGCTTTGCATACCACCTTGTTGATTACAAAAAGTTTATAAGAAATGAACTTAAAGTTCACCATTCATTCAGATTCATCCAAAAGTGACAAAAGGGCTAGTTTCTGACCACTTTGTTTGTTTCCTCACGCTCACATGGATAGCTCGCTTTGACCACTCAAATTCATCCCATTCAGTTGTCCGCCCATCATAGTGAAACAGCATGATTGAGAAGTTATCTGAAAACTGCTAGAGTATATACACCTTTGTTGAGAAAATGAATGCAAGCTAATACACACAGACATACACAGAGAGATGGAGAGAGATGACCTTTTTAACTGCTGCATCAATATTACTTTTCTGATTATACCCAACAGTAAAAGTAACAAGATACTTTGGCTTGATAGATAAATCCTGCAAATGCCACCTCCATCAATTGGAAGGTTCAGATTAGAGGACAAAGTACCAGAACTAATCATCATGAAAGTTGATAAATCAAATTTAAAAAAACAGGAACACCTATCAGTTGCAAGCGAGTGTAGATATGATATTCTGAAGGGCAAGTGCAAGACAACTTAATAATATGGCATATATTATAAGCAGTTTTGCTTTGTTAAACATTTTCAATGTACGTTTCTGATACCTAACTGAAAGTTCAAAACCTGCCTCCACTTCTTCAGCAATTCTAAGTCATCATGATCCATACATCAATGACAATCCAATTTACAGCTCACAGTAAAATAAGATTTCTTACAATTTGCGATTACTAAAAATTTCAATGAAATTTTTGCTCCTACTCTTCTATGAAAAGGATTTATCACTCCCTCAAATGTCACAGACATTCTTTGCACAGAACTACTAAATAACTAACATGTGTCAGAGTTACTCATTTTCAATACCAGTGTGCCATTAAAGCTGAACTATATTTAAATTTAGTCATTTTGGGAGTGTCAAACCTTGTTAGGCATACCCCACAATCTCCGGAGGTAGAAATCTGACTCTGATACTACTATACCAGGAGGCAGTCTCTCAGCTCCTCGAGGATTTGTTGGAACCCAGATCTGCACAGTTTAAAGGGTTGAAGAATTAATAAAGAGAGATAAAACATCAAGAAACTTTTTCTGCTAATTTCTGAGTCAGGAGCACTAGCAGTTGGTATAGGTTTTGAAACTACTAATTTCTTCACAGGAGGACGTACAGATTCACAATCCCAAACAATTTCTGGATTAATCTATACGGCAGCCTTTGGATTTTTCTTTTTTGCAACATTTACTGAGTTGACAATTAGACACCGTAGTTATTAACAAATCCTTTTGAAATTGATTATGAAGCACAATCACACTGTCTAGGAATCGAATAAAAAACTAAAAGGATACTATTCAGGGCAGCTAAGAACATGCCGCATGGACATGCATGGCAGAAGCACAGATTAAATAAGGTTTACCTTTGTATCGTCATTCGCTTGAAGTTGCAGAGAACTGCCAGTATTTCCCTTCAGAGAAGCCCAAGCATTGAACAGTGCTTGTGATGAAAGACCAGAATACTTATCATCAATATATGTGAGATCAATGGATGGAAACAAACTGGACGGAAGGTTCATCTACCAGTTTAAAAAAAATCAAAATAAGTTTACTAAAGCTGTTTAGTTTCTTCCATAGAAGTTTGAATGGAAGGATATTAACCTTAGATAAAGAAAGTGTTGGAAAGGATATTCCTAAAAAAAAGCCACATATGATCCCAACAAAAGCTGTCATGAAAAGCCTCCCTGTCTCGCTAGGTTTCCTTATATTACCGCTGGATTTAAGAGTAAGCTCAAGTTAGACATGTCCACGATATTTTCATAATAATGAAAATTTAGAAGTATAGGACGGAACAGGAAAACTTTAAAAATCCTTTCTTCGTGTAAGAATTGCTTGAAGTTCCATACCTCCGAACTTGGACTCGCATCGTAATTTAAAATCTTCAACTCTGAAATTGCAAATGTCCACAGTTGAAAACCAACCAATGATAACCACTCAAGAAGGTCATCAAGATTGTAAATGTTCACGTTTTAGAGTGAAAGGAAACCCTTCATGAAAAGATCATCAAGTCTGCAAATGTTATCACCAGACAATCCAAAGATAAGAAATCAAGCATTTGCAGTCATAGAACCTATAAGTCTCAAACACAAGCAAGAGAACAAAACTTGACCAATACAGTCACCAGTAAATCTAAAGTCTAGCTAATAGAAAACATAATGAATTGTGTCAGTCAACTGGAAGAAAACGTGCTCCTGCAGACAGCAGTCCGTGATTGATCATCGCCAAGATAAAGGATATTAACTTTCTTTTAAAGGCTGTCATGTGCAATTCAGATTCAGATATATTGCTTCTTAAAAGTCACAACGACATGGATGTGAACTTACGGTCAACCATCATGCACACTCCTTATAAACCCATATAACAACCAAGTCCCACCTTTCTCACAAAAACGCTTCTAGTTACAACTTTAGCTAAAATAGTACACCCCTGCATTTTTTTTTTAATAGTCAGTCACACCCACTTAACAAAAATATACCTTCCATGACAGGCCTACCTCCAAATTATCAGCAATCTACTTCATCAACCCAATTCAAGTTTCAACAAACAAAAAAGTTAAACCCCGTCGACCCCAATAGGCGTAAATGAATGTCCATGAGCTTCAGAAAAGATCATCAAGACGAAACTACTGTGAAGCAATTTAAGCATGGAGGAACAAAGCAACAGGGTATTACCGAACGTGGGATCAAATCAAGGATTCGTCTTTCTCAGGAAATCCCTACACAGAGAATCCGAGAAGCGGTTTACCAAAGGCCTAGATTGGTTGCGGTCAAACTCTGTTAACAAAGCCTTGTTACCTGTTTTTGAACGACAAAAAGAAGAATCAGAGACAAAGAAAGAGAGAGAGAGGAAACGAAAAAGAAAACAGACTTCTTGCAGAATGAAGCTTGAATTTATGGGAAGGAAATTAGCAAGAAAGTTCTACTTTTTCGTAATTGCCAATGACTTTCGCAAATGGGTTTCAGAGAATTGATAAAATTTTCTGTTTCAAAATTTCTCAGCAATCAATTCAGAACTAACTCCTGGAGGTTCCCTACCCTTCTATTCCATAAGGTCAAATGTAATTATGTTAGGATATAATTTTTGACTGTATCTTTAAAGCTGAATAATTGGGACCCATCATTGATTCCTTACTTTTATGAAATGTGAAAATATAATCCCATTAGAAATTTTATTTAGGTGGAAGATTTAAGAAAGTCTAGTAATATTCTAATATAAATTTTATTGAAGTGCAAGATTTGAAAAAGTTTAAGTAATACGAAATCTTATTCTTAATTAATAAAAATTATTTCTAAAATATTTTGAAATTCATACTTAATAATGAAAACTTAAAATCAAAAACAGGTTTGAATTTTCTTCTTTAGAACTTGTAGGGTTACCAAACCTTAGTAATGAATTGTACGTAAAGTTGTAGACTTTGGAACTTTTGAAATTGACATTGACGAGGTGATAGTATGGCATTGTTAGTACCACTCTACTACCCTTTCTTTCGTCAATATCGTTTTGTAGTTAAGGAAGTCATTTTGTCTCCTTCTGCCTAAACTCCATTATTTTGCCATCTGCCATTTTCAGCTTTCAGAAGTGATTGGTTATAAAATATAAGCACATGGAAGCATTCATATCACTAATTACCAATTACTGTAAGAAAGCTATTTTTTTGTCAAGATATGATCTATTTCTGCCTATCCTTTTTTGGTTGTCTATGATGAAACCTTATCCAATATGACAAACGATCTAAAAACATTTTTAAAAATATGCAAAAATGACATAGTCATACACGATTCTACGGTAAGGCGAAATTATAATAGAAAAGACAGAGATATACAAAAGACTCTTTTATGGTATTTTTTGTAAAATTATGTCTTATTCAATTGTCCTATAACATTCTTATTACACAAGACTCTCCGTTTTGCGAGGATCAGAAGAGAGACATCAATTGTACTTAATCTTCTCTTATTCAATTGTAATTTTATCAATAGTTAGTTAGCATTATTTCTTTTATAATTGAATAATATCTAAATAATACATTGCAATTTAAATTCACTCTAGTTAAGTTATCACTATCCTTATCATAATTTAACTAGTGAAGAAAATATAGTAATTATAAAACATAACCACAATTAAAAGTAGTTTCAAACCATGTTGATTTTTAAAAATACTTATGCCATTAGGAGCAATTGTGTGATTTTTGTCTTTTTCAAAAAAAAAAGTTAGATAAGTTACCACACCATCCTCATATTTAGGGTGATATTATCTGCATTTATATAATGATTAACTTTGTTAAGTGTTGAATCTCAAGGATTAATAGAAGAATTTAAAACTTCTTATTTTATTACTATTCAAAATGTTATACTTTTGACGTATAAATATAAAATTAAGACATAGAAATGACATAATCATTGAATTACAATGAGAGAAGATAATTTGAAATCTCGAGTTTTTGTGAATTTGGAAAAAATTTTCCTTAAAAATCATAATAAAATGTTATTATAGCAATGGTTTTATCTAACTATAAAATAACACCTAGCCTAGTTTAATTTTACTTTAACGAGATTGAATTGGATAATATAATAAACTTTGTCAAATAATAAAATGATATTAATTTCATTAAAAAATATAGTATAAAACATAATTTATTATGTAACATTCCGTTCCCACACTAAGGGTTAGAACCCTAGATTTTTGTAATTGAGAAAATAGTAATGAGAGATAGGAAAATGCATCTCATACTCATGCATGATGTTAACAAACACACGTGAATTTGATTATTGCATACATTAAAATGAAAGTGCATACATTCATTGACATTTCGGATATAATTGATTATAAATGTGCTTAAATTGAAAATTTTGAATTATTTGTTTTGAAAATCGAATGAGAGAAGTATAAATAGTTGGTTTAGAATTTTGGTGAATTTTAGGAAAGTATCTAAAATCTAAGGATATTTTGGACTAGGAAAACGCCAGGTGGTAGAATTGTTATGAATAGTAGTAGAAATAAGAGATAAATGGCATTGAAAAAATTTTATATGTGACATTAATTTTTAATGACAAGTGTCATTGAAAATTGGGAGAAATTTTGAATTGAAAATTGGAAACAAGTGGACTAGTAGATTAAAAGACAAAGAAGAGACCTTGAGAGAGTGACATGTGGCTTGTTTTAAGCCATGAAATTCATTAAGTGAAAGACCCATATTTATGATTTTTCACTTGTCATTTACGAGACATGCTTCATTTCTCCATCTTCTTCTTCTTTTTCTTCATCTTCTTCATGTGTTCTCTTCCTCACTCACGACACCTCACTCCCACTCTCATCATGTTGAACTTTGTCCAACTTGTTCACTTTGCTTCTTCAGGAATTATTGTCCTCTTCATTTCTTACTAAACACCCAACCCTACCACCCTAAAATGATGATACATGTGTAAGAGAGAGAAGATAGGGTTAAGTGAGATCTTGAAAAGTTTGAAGAATCTTGAAGTTAAACAAGTATGTATAAGTATTAATCCTTCTTGATTTATTGAATGAAGCATATTTGATGATAGTTAGAGGTTAAATGTTCATAAATTGAGGATGGGTAATAGATTACGAAATGGGAAGAATTAAGGTGATAGTTAGAAGTGAAATGAAAGTGAAAATGAAGTGAATATGTGTAGGAAGTTGATGATGAATATGTATATATGTGTATGTTTATTAGTGTTCATGATCAATTATGGACTATAATTTGTTTATGGGTGATATTGAGTTGAAATGAAGTTGAGAATGTAGAGGAAATGAATTAGAAAAGATGGTTTAGGTATAAGATGGGTTATATATGAAATGCTGGAAGTTAAAAGCTGAAAATGTGATAGTAACATGTTCACTGCATATGCTTCTGTGAAAGTTCGCCACGACTAACTCCTGGCTTCGCCGCGATGAAATTTCCTACACAGCTTGAACATGTTTCGGTATTTTAGGCATAACTTATTCTGTAATAATCCAAATAAAATGATTTTTAATTTGGAATAAACTAGAGACATATGACTACATATTATATGATGAAATTGAGTTTTAATTCAATCTCTAAGAATTTCAATTTCTGGATGGAATTTGAGCACATAATACTGTTTTAGTATAAGAACAATCCAAAAATATTTGGGGTATAAATTTCAAATTACTAAACCAAATTGAATGATTTTGATATTATTAGAAACTTAAGATCATGGGTAACATTTTTCTATAAGAAAGTGTTATTAAATTTCTTCATTTCCCTTATCAGAATGATCATGAAAAATTTACCCAAAGGTCTGGATTTATAGAAGGGTTTTGGTTCATGAAGCTTAGGAAATACATGAGTTTAAGTATTCTAGAATCAATCTTAATGAATATGCTATGATTGGGTTCTTAGTTTGAATTCCTATTGAATGAGATTTTGCTATTGTTGAAGAAAATCAAGAAAGGCAAGAGGAGAGGCACATTTGAGCAAGTTTTTTTAAGCAAAAAATTTAAGGTGGGTTACATGTTTATAATTGAGTTAATTAGTCATAAATGTTTCTTACAAATAATGGAAATAAATGATTTTAACTACTTTATAAATGTGCATTTATTGCTTTTTAAATGCTTTGAGAAAGTGTTACATGTTTATGGTAGAATTTATAAGCCATGAACATTTTTCAAATCAAGAAAGTTAAATATTTTCAATTGTGTTATAAATGTTCCATTTATTACTTCTTAAATGGGTTGAGAAATTGCTATATGTTTAGTATATGAATTATGTTAATGATTTATGGAAAGAATATCAAAATAATTTTTGAAAAGATATTATGTTTATGAAATCATGTTTCGAAAACGTGTCATTTTGGGCAACATGTTTACAAGTTGTAAAATGCATGATTATGTGAGTTTGTGGTGGTCCATTATATTATGTCAAGTGCACTTCGACTCTATTAAAGGCTTCTCCCGCCTGCTCGCTAATGACATGGAACTCCTTCATGGACTTCCTTATGTTTACGACTACACAAAACTATTATATGAGATTGTGATAATACGTTTTGTTTACGAACTACACAAGACCATTATGTGGAATTGTGTTACCTTATGGACCTACTCAAACTATTATTATTTGTTTATGTATTTATGATTGATCGACAAGTTTGATGCATATGTGAATTATGTGTTTATGAATTGTTTGACAAGTTGAGAATTTGGGAAATATGTGTTTTATGGATTTGATGCAAAATTATTATGACATTGAGCATTTACAATGGTTTTGCTTGTTATCGATTATAAACTTGTTACCCACGAGCTTTTAAGCTCGAGTCAAGGCATCACTTCGATTATGCATATTTTTATATTTTAAGCTAGATTTTGTAAATACAAGGCTTTAGTCGCATTTCAAGTATTATTTGTTTAAGTATCTTTTTTATTTTGATATTTTGAGCCATGGATGTATTGTGACTTGAAATGTCTATTAAAGCTTTGTAAAACTCTTTCCTTTTAAGGATAATAAGGTTGAGTTGAAATTAGGTATACTTGAAGAAGTTATCGATTTGAGATGATAAACTTTGAATACAAATTGTTGTTATATATAAGTGAGATGTGTTATGGAAAAGAAAAATAGGAATTCGTGAAGGATGAGAATTAGTGGTAAGTAAATGATATAGAATATGAAATTTTTTGGTATTGGAAGTTGTAGGTTAAGGGGTGTTAAGGTTGTAAGTAGGTATGGCAATGGGTAGGGTTCATTTCGGGTATTACTCTACCCATATCCATATCCATTTTTTATGACTCAACCCATATCCAAATCCATATCCATCGATTTTTATGATTTACTACTCATATCCAAATCCATTAGATTGTTCAGGTTTTTGGATATCCATCGAGATATATAGTACACAAAAATATAACTTATAAATATAAAATATAAATAGCAGATTTATGCGAACACTCTAAATCAAAATTACTTTAATAATAATAAGTCAAGATTTTGATTTGTATGTCTTAAAAAATCACAAAATTGGAATAATAAAAATTATAATGTCCAGTGCAAAGACAACATATAGTTTTCACAATCAAGAACTGGAAGAAAGACTGAAATATCAAAAGTTTCAAATTTTCTTTGCGTGAACTCCACAGTATTTAAAACTCCATCTCCATATCATTTGCATTACTATCATCCTATTAGAAAATAAAATATGATAAAAAAGGTGAGGACTGAGGAGTAAAGTGAAGATTTTAAAGTTATTTCTTCTTAAAAAATATTAATATTTTATTATATTTAACCATAAATATTCAAGACAAAATAGAAAATAGAGTTAATAAAAAACGGGTAGGGTATGGGTATCCATCGGCTCGGGTTGTCACTAGACCTATATCCAAATTTATATCTACATCCATTTTTTAGCATCCATTTAAAATCTATTTTTTAGTCTCCATATCTATTTTTTTGGGTCGGGTAATGCGGATATTAATTGGGTTGAAAACCCACTGCCATCCCTAATTGTAAGCATATATGTATTTTTGCATTGTTTGATGTTAGGGTCTGGGTTGTGGTTCTAGAGGTTTCACCGTGGCGAAGCCATAGTTTGTCACGACGAACATTTCTCAAAAGTGACTCTCACCTATATGAGGAGTGTTGTTGCGACGAAGGACGAACTTTCGTTGCGGGGTATTTTTGCGTAGAGGGTTGGAATAAAATAGGAAATTCATTGTGACAAATTCTCGGACTTCACCATGGCATATTTCACCTAAAGGGTGTATTGCAAGACCCTGGGATTTCGCTGCGGCGAGGCCAGAAGTTGGCCGTAGCGAACTTTTCCTAAAGGGTCCTCGCATGTGCTCCCATCGTTTTCGTCGCAGCGAAACTCTCAATTTGTCACGATGAACCCGCCTGCCCAGAGCCCAACACATAGGTTGCATTTTAAGAAGTTAATATGTTGTTTAAAATTGTTATCCATGATCTATATATACAAATATATAACTTTGAAGTTTTATGATGAAAATAAGCATTTTTAGAAGTCTTTAGTAATTTTCTTATTTCATTATAAGAATCAGAGGAGAAGGCATTAGCTAAAAATATAGTGTCCTATGCATAGAGAAGCCAATAAGATCAACAGACTAAAGACACATGTATGTTAATGCAACATAGGTGTTTTTGTAGGAGGAAATACTTTGGAATATAACCATGCCACATACCATATCTTATCATAGAGAAAAGTGAGATATACAACTCGAGATACTATCGCATCTCACAATCATCCTCATCTAAAATATAATTTTTAGTAGATTTTGAACTCTAAAACGATTCTATGACCTATTAGAGTCACTTTTAAATTAGGTTGAGTTTGGTATGGAAACTATTTGAGTAAAATAATGTTAGTTAACATTTTCATACATAAATATATGAATGTAAACCTAATTGTTGTAACCATCATTATCTTACTCAACAGTTAAACAATCGCTCTTAACTCCCAAAGACATAACACAGCCAATTAATTGAACCTCATTAAAAATCTTCTTATGTTCTTGTTTCTTTCTTTCATTATTATTTGTTCTTGATATTTATTTTTCTTAACAATTGGTACCGTAATCTTATTAAGGCAACTATGAATTCAGTTGTAAAGTTTAAAATGGGTAAGTTTAATGAAATTGGAAAATTCAAACTCTTATAATGAAGAGTGAAGAATTTGTTGAAAAAAAAGACATTTTAAAAGGATTGCGAAAGAATAAGATGGAAGATAGGGTGAGCTCGATTAGTAAGAGTTACAAGCGTGAGTAGCTTGAATAGTACAACCTTATCTATTAAGCAAGGTCATGCATCACATTATGGAGATTGTGTCCCTTATAGAGATATAGAAAAAACTGGATGGTCATTAAATATAAAATTCTATTACAAATAAGTTATATTTGAAGCAATCGAGTACAACTTATTTGGGTCTAAGGGTAACTCGGTTTGCCACTACTTTCATTACTTTGAAAAGTGTTTATGATCATAAGCATGATTTACAAGCTTTAGTTATTGATAAGCACTTTACTAGTCATAGATTGGCAAAGACTGCAACAGGAATATCTGTTAGTTCTATTTTGTTAGATAGCAAGTTTTGGAATGATTGCTTGACCATGATGAAAGTTGTGGCTCCTATCATTCGATTGTTGAGAATTGTAGATGCGGATGAAAAACCTTCTTTGAGCTATGTTTATGAGGGCATGCTTAGGATAAAAAATCCAGTGAAAGAGATCTTTAAACAGAAGCTATAATTATATAAGCCTTACACCGATATCATCAAGGCTCAATGGGATAAGCACTTAAAGCTTAATCTTTATGTTGTAGCGTATTTTTTGAATCATACTTTCTTTTATGTTGAAGGCTATCATGAGAAGAATAGGACTGTACCTACTCTTCTTGATATGCTTGATATAAAAAGTTTTTGTGATGACTTGTCAAAAGGCAATCAATAGATTGAAGTTTATCGTGATCGCCAAGGAACTTACAGTCGGGAAAGTGCTCTTAAGGTTTTAAAATTAAACACCCAACGCCCTAATAACTATTATATTACTACTAATATTATACTTTTTAGTTTTTAATTATATTCTTTAATACTTTTAATGTTTATTATCTATGAGTATTTTGTTGTTTAATAATTACAATTTTTTTGTAAATGAATGGTGGCGATTGTATGGGGGTAGTGCTCCAACATTGCAAAAGTTGGCTATTCGTATTCTTAACCAAACATCTTCCTCTTCTGGTTGCGAAAGAAATTGAAGCTTTTTTGAACGCATTCACACAAAGAAGATAAATAAATTGGAGCATTAAAGGCTATGTGATCATGTTTATTTCACTTACAACTAGCATTCGAAGAATCGATATTATCGTTTTCTACTTTTAGTTAAACATTATTAACTTATTATTATTGTTTGGGATTTCCAACATAGTTATATTTAAACTTACCATTAATGTTTTGTTTTAGGTTGCCAAATAAGAAGATGAAATATGATCCTATTGATTTTGAATCTATAGACAAACTTGATTTTTGGATCATTGAAAAAGATGAATCCCCAGAGCTTAGTAAGGAAGATCTTGAAAATGTTATTTATCAGGAAAATCCAATTCTAATAATTGATGAAGTACCACAACAACATGAAGGTTATTACTAATTTACTTTGTAATATAATATTAAAGATTAGGTATATTATTTCCAAGCGTAATTTTGTCTAATATTGTTTATTAAGAAATTAGGTGATGAAAAAATTGCTGAACAACTAAATTTGGAATCTGTTGAAGATGTTCATATTGGCAATGATGAAGAAGTAATTGATTTTGATGATTTCAACTTGAATTAATATTATGATTAGTGATCTTTTTTAAAATCTTTTTGATGAAATATGATTAGTGAGCTTTGTTATCTTATTTTGTGTTGTGTTGGTGAACTTTTTTATAAAAAAATTTGTATGTTTTGAAGTTTTAAGGTTTAAGTTAAGTTTACAATTAGATAAATAATTAAATAGTATATTTAAAAGTTATCTTATATATATAATATATAAAATAAAATTTTATATATTTATTAATTGCCAATTCGATCACAGTTAAATTCCAGTTGAACCATTGGCCTTTGAATCAGTTGCTTCTTCAGTTCAATTATCTGTCCGATTTTTAAAACATTGGTTTATATACTCGAGCATGCAATTTTTGAGTTTTGAGGATAAAGCATGTGTTTCTTAGAATTATTTGGGTGTACATCCTTTGGACATAAGTGTACCTTAGACCTTTTTTATTATATAAATTAGAAAAGAAGGCATGTATTGAAGATATAGGCAATGTTAGTGTGATAGATGTGTTTTCGTAGCAGAACACGATATAAGGTATGATCATAAATCATATCTTGTGCATGGAGAATTTAATAAGATTTACCTGTTGAAGACACAGGCATGTTGGTGTCATGAAGGTGTTTTTATAAAAGGACACAAGATGTGTAGGACCCCGTTTCTAGAGCCCAACTTCGAAGTCCTAAAACGTGAGTGTAATCCAATGAAATCTCCTTAATCCTCATTGGTCCATCTTCATGCTTTATTGCCATAATTATTGGATCCTTGAGTCCTGGTGGATAGGTTTGCCGCAACAAACATTATGTTTCGCCGCGACGATCGAACGAGAACTTAAGCGAAGACCCTTCAGGGAAAGTTCGCATTGGCGAACTCTTGACTTCGTCGCGGCGAAGGTCCAGAATTTTCCTTTTCGCTCCTCTCGGAATAAATACGCCACGACGAACCTCTTATCTTCGCCGCGACGAAAATGCCTAATTTACCAAAATAACGCCTTTCGGGATGGGTTCACTCAAGAGCCTTCCCTAGGTTTCTCCATCTATCCTAACCTAACTTCCACTCTAAGTTGTACCAAATTCACTTCCTTTAATGCAACATCATCACATAACCATTCAATTACCAATATTATTTCATCATACTCTCTAATCTCTACTCATTTAATTCATTTCTTATAACTAATTCTCATAATTCATAATTGCCTATCTTTTTTTTCTATAACATCTCACTTATGTGTAACAACAATTTGTGTTCAAAATTCATCATCTCAAATCGATAACTTTCTCAAATATACCTAACTTCAACTCAATCCTATTCATACACAAATTCATACTTCCATTCAACATCATCCATACATAATTCATAATTCATTAACATCAAAAGATAAGAGTTCTCACAAAGCTGTAATGACATTTCAAACCACAATACATCAATGTCCCAAAATCCCAAAATACATAAGATACTTCTTCTTCTTTTTTATACCCTTAATAAGTGTGTAATGTCCATTTTGCCTCTTGCCTAATGCCTTATGTCTTATACCCTTAAGTGTCATGCCCAATTTGCCCTTATAACATCTTACTATTTTAATACTTCAATTCTATCAATTTACCTATGCCATAAAATCCTACTAAACTTGTCATAACAAATTAACTCCAAAAATTAATCTATCAACACCGTAAAATCCTTTTAAATCATGCTTAACTAGAGAAAAAAATTCTGGGGGCCAACAAGATGAGCCACGGCTGTGTTATAAATTGTATCTTATATATAGAGAAGTCAATTAATCTACGATCTAGGATTATAGTTAATTTTATTTATAAACGTGGTTTTTAGCATATTTTGAACTTTTGGAAAGATTCTAGGACATACTAAAATTATGATTAAATTAGGTTGAATTTAATAAATAGGTTATTTGAATAAAATTCGGTCAGTTAGAGCTTCCATATATAAATGTATGTTGTAAACATGATTGTTGTAATCATCATAATATTACTCAATAAATAAATAACAACTTTTTACTCTCAAGGATTTAAGCACTCACAATTGACCAAACCTTGTTAAATAATATTCTTTTTTATTTTCTTTCTTTCATTATTCTCTATCTTTCTTGTACATTAACCAATTAATTTTAGAATTAATTTACAAAAAAGAATTTTATAACTTTCTCAAAGACTTGTGACTTCAATTTTATAACTTTCTCAAAGACTTTTGACTTGGGAAGTCCCACTACATTATACAATTCATGTTCAAATAATTGTCATGTTTACAATATTCAATGATCACTAGTGTATAATTTAAAATAAATAACTAAATTTAAAATATGTATAACTCTAATATATATTTAACTTAATCCTTCCTATGTACGACAACATTTTAGACCTTAATTAAGATATTTGTGTGTAACGTATAATATAATTTAAGTAGTATAATTTTTTACAGCAATTTTACTTTTATTTTTTAAAGAGATTTAGTAAAGTATATCCATTTTATATATTTGAAATATTATAAACCACTTTTATTATGTTAAACATATACAACATTAATAACAACAACAACATCCGGTGAGAGTCTCATTGAAACGTAAGGTCCGAAGATATCCAATATTACACAGTCTTACTCTATTTGGTAAAGAGGTTATTTGTGTTAAACTCACATATAATACAAAATAATGATAATACAAAATATAAATAAACACATATAAATATAAAATATAAAAATATGTAATGCAATACATATTATAGTACATATAGAACATGATAAAGATTAACAATAAAAGATAAAAATAAGTAAATAAATATATAAACCAGAAAAAGATAAATACAAGAATAAATCAAAACAACCATTACAAAATAATTAAACTAAGTAAGAAACTACTTAGGCTAAATAACTAGGAGGGAAGTACAACACAATCAAAATATTAAGGCTAACTATAAAATGAAAGACTTGAAGGAGAATGTTCAAAAGACTTACAAAATGATAAAAATCTCTCTATGTGAGATTCTTTATCTATATCCTAATACGCTAAATATTTCTATTACGGGTCATGTCCTCGATAAATTTTAGTATAGTCATATCATTCTTAATCATTTTCACTCAATTCTTCTTAGGCCTTCTTTTTTTCCTCTTACAGTCTAAGAACTATTTTCTCACATCTTTTCACTAGAGAATTACGGTGTCTTCTTTTAACATGTGTGAACTACTTAAATCTTGTCTCTCTTAATTTTTTATTAATGCTGGTCACCTTTAATTTGTCTCTTATCAATATATTCTTCACCATATCCCTTATAGTAAGGTTATGCATCTAACGGAGCATCCTCATCTTCTTCATCATTAGCTTATAATTATGTACTTATTTGATGGACTAATGTTCAGACCCATATAACATGATCAACCAAATCGCTAAATAATATAATTTACCTTTGAACTTGAGTGATATCTTCTTATCACATAAAGCTCCTATACTCCGTTTGGTTGGTGGGAAAGTAAAGTGAATTTAGAATATGATTCATTGAAAAAATAAATATATGGAAAGTAAAGAAATTCACATGTTTGGATACTTATAAGAATTCTAATATGAAAGTTAAATGGATTCTTATTATAATGTTTGGCAAGTGACAGTATTTTATAGAATGTAACTTAATTGTGACTTATGTTTTCAATTATATCCCTCTAAATAGAATAAAATTAAAATCATTAAATAAGGAAAAATATGAACACAAGATTATCGATTGAAACTTCTAAACAAAAATATTCAAAATCTAAATACCGAATCCGATACTAGAAATTTTTTAAAATAGGGAGATTTTTGTAAAATTTTCAAAAAATTTAAAATTTCCTCCTCCCTCCTTCTTATCTCTCCTTCCTCCCTTTTTCAAAGTTTTTAATTAGTTATTTTATTTATTTCAACTTTTATACTTATTGTGAACTTTTAATTTTATTTTAAAATAATAATAAATATTTTATTACTAATAATAATTATAAATTAAATAAAACTTACAAAAATATTTTATTTAAATTTATTTTAATATTTTATATAATATTTATTAATAAAGTATTAATAAAATATTTTATTTTTAAAATAAATAATTTAAAATTTATTTTTATAAATTAATATTTATTTTATATTTTAATTATTAAATAAAATTTATTTGAAATTTATATATTTTAAAGTCACAAAGTTGAGAGAGTAGGAAAAATTGTCTAGTGTATTTTCTAGATTAAATTCCTGAATAAAATAATCTAAATACCAAGGAAGTGTTGAGATTTAGAATCCAAGAAAAGTGTTACTACTTTCTCTAAATTAGGAAAGTTTTTACTTTTCTAACTACTAAAAAAAAAACCAAACATAATAATTTAAATTTTAGGAAAAAGATTACTTTCCCGGCAACAATCCGTGCTAACCAAACGGAACCCTAATGTATTTCTCCATTTAAGTCAACATAAAACTCTTATTGTACTTCCCCATTTAAGCCAACGTGATCTTATACAGTGGACTTCATCTTTATCGACCTCTTGATTACTTTGGATGATATATCATAGGTACTCAAAATACTCTTTTTGTGGTATAACTTATGAACCAATCTTTACCTCTATATCAAAATGTTGGCCCCCAAATTTTTCTTGTTAAATTAAGCATGATCTAAGTGAATGATGAGGTTTGATGGAAAAAATTTTGAAGCTACTTATTATGTAAATGGTGGTAGAATTTATTTTATGGTTTGGATGTATTAAAAATGGTAAGAATGCATGAGGGCATTTTGATCATGACACTTGAGGTTGTAAGGCTTAAGGCTTAAATGAAAGGGGCAAAATGGACATTTGACAATTAAGTAGAATTAAAAGAAGAAGAATTGAGAAAGAGGAAGGAAGAAGAGAACCGTGGAAGAGGAAGAAGAGAAGAGGAAAATGGAGTTTTTGATCCTTGTGATTTCCGACAGATTTGAAGTCATCTCTTGGTAAGTTTGAGTTTATTCCATTGTATTGTGGTTAGATTAAACTCTAAGATGGATTGAATGTGTTAGAATCGATCGTTTAGGGTTTAAAGGCAAAAATGGTTAAAATCTTTGGGTTGATGATTTCGTGACTCATTTTAAGGTGTTAACGGGTTAGAACTGAAGCTTAGGACTTGAATCAAGGTTTAGATGTGTTGCATGTGCTTAAGGGAAGGATTGAAGTTAGAAAATGCTGAAAAATCGAGTTCGGAGACGTTCTCTAGGCCCGCACGTCGCAACGTGCGTATGAACACGCCGCGACATGCGAGAAATTTATGTTCGTCGCGACGTGCGAGAAAGAGCACGCCACAACCAGTGGCGGAGCCACAGTGGGGGCACTTGCCCCCACTAGCTCCAAAATATTTTACTTGTAAAAATTATTATTTTAAATTTTGATTGTATATAAAAAATAAAATTTTGCTATAATTAAAATTTTGCTCCCATTAAAATTTTGCCCCCACTTAAAAAATTTTCTGGATCCGCCACTGGCCACAACGTGCGAGGAAGGGGTATGCCGCGGTGCGTACAAGTGTGCACGTCGCGGCGAGCGTGACCCTCGTCGCGACTAGCCCTCCTGTTTCCAGCAAAGATGAATTTTGGGTATTTTGGGTATATCTTTTGATGTAGATGTTCAAATGAGGTGATTTTTGACTCGTTATAAAATAGAGACAAAGTTCTACAAGTTTTATGAAGCAATGAAGTTGAAATTCAGACTATAAGAATCTTAAAGTTTGGTCAGAAGTTGGGTATAGATTATTGTTTCAGCATAAGGATAGTCTCAACTTGTTTGGGGTATAACTTTCGGGTTTTTGAACCAAATTGAATATTTTTGAAGTCAATAGACACGTAAGACAATGAGGTCTTTTATGGGAAAAGTGACCCGAATGTTTGGACTTTGGCAGAGTTTGGGTTTGTTTAGAATTTATCTTAGTGAATGTGCAATTTTTGGGTCCCTAATTTGTATTCCTATTTGAATAGGAATTTTGCATTTGATAAAGGGAATCAAGGAAGGTAAGAGGATCAAGATGAGAGGTATCTTTGAAGCATGTATTCGAGCAAGGATTTCAGGTGGGTTTCATGTTTATAATTTAGTAATGAGCCACTAAAGTTTTCTCCCAAATCAAGAATGATTTCAATTACTTCATAAATATCGTTTTGTTTCTATTGAATGATTTGCAAAATTTATACATGTTTCAGCATATGAACTTTTCTGATGAATTTCAAAATAAAGATGAAAATGTATTGAACATTTTATGTCATGCCATGAAAAAATTCATGGCATTTTGTATATTCGGAAAAGAAAGAAAAGAGCATGAAAAGTATGAAAGCTTTGATAAAATGCTTTGAGCATGAAACGAATTGTTATGTGCTTTATTTGGGTGAGAGAGTAACGGATCGTTAGTCACGTGCACGTCGATGTATAGCCTTCTCCCAGCTGCCCGCTTGAGGCCACGAGATCCTTGAGAAATCAGACTCATTTTGTTTACGGTATAAACTTCGGTTTATCCGGATAGTTTTACGGAACTCTCGAGCCGTTTGTTTGTGCATTGCATCTATGAATTATCAAGTATGTGCATAAATTGAGCATTTTATATTGATGATTGAATGAACATGTTGTGTTGATGTGATAACATTTTTCACTATAAAATTACACTTTTCAACTACGAGTTTGAACTCAAAATTTCGGATTTGACTGAGAATTTGGAAGCAAAGCGTTTTATGAACTTATTATGATTTTTGTATAACAAATGAACTTTTTTAACAGTTTTGCTTGTTCTTCGTTATAAACCTGTTACCCACGAGCTATAAGCTCACCCCCCTTCATTCTCATCCACAGGTGATGAGAAGAAGATCGGGTGAAGGGAAGTGAAGGTTTCGATTTATATGTGTGCTTATTGTATTGTTCTAAGTTAAATTGGTATTGGAAATTTTGGAATCGGTATATTTTGTATATTCGGACTTCGATATTGATATTGTATTATGGCTTGGTATGCCATGAGAACTTGTAAATTCTATTCTTTGATGAAAATGAATTATGTATGGCTGATGATAAGTGGATGTAAGCATTTTGCGAATAGGGTTCAGATTGAGTAAAATTCGATATACTGAGGAAGTTATCGATCTTATATGAATATTTGGAAGGAACATAGAAATGGCATGAGACCTAAGATTCACGATTTCTTGGATCACGCCAGGCTTACGGGTCAATGGCCGGACTCTGAAATCGGGGCTCATCATGTTTGATAGTAGAGCAAGAAAAGATTTCAGCGAACCACGCTTCAGTATGATGGTATTTTGTACCGAGGTTAGGTTCCGAAAACGGGGCCCCGCATTTGTAGTATCAAAGCAAATTAGTAGGTGTTATGGTTTTGGTTTGAGTTGGATTCCGAAAACGGGGTCCAACACAAAAGCTACCATATGGCCTGAAAAGTTACACTCTAAGTATTCAGTCGTAGTCTTGCTCAATTTAAAATCCTTAGACTCTAACGTTATAACTTGACATTGGCACCCTCTTTTAAATCATAAGTTAAGACATTATCATCAGCAAACAATATACACCAAAGCACATCTACTTGAATATTCTTAGCGAGATCATCTATGACTACTGCAAACAAAAAAAGGCTTAATGAGGAGCTTTAATGCAACCAAAATCGACTGTATCTTCTCCTATCATTTTTACTTTAGTCTTTACCCCTTTATACATATTCTTAATAACTCGTATATAGGTCCAAAAATTCCTTTAACCTTTAAACACCTTCATATGATTTCCTTAGATACTGTATCATATGCATTCTCTAAATCAATACAAACCAAATGTATATTATTCTGTCTTTTCCTGTAATATTTTATTAATCTTCTTAGGAGATGTAGAGCTTTTGTCGTGGACTTTTTTAGTATGAAGCCAAATTGGTTCTTTAATTGGAAGCATCCTTTCTCACTCTCTTCTCACTTACCTTCTCCCACAGCTTCACGGTGTGACTAAGCAGTTTGATGTCTCTATAGTTGTTACAATTTTGGATGTCCCTTTAATTCTTATATATAGGAATTAACATACTAAGTCTACTCATTCAGCATTTTAGCAAACCTAAGGATCACATTAAAAAGCTTAACTAGCTAAGTAAAACCCGTTTTGCCTAGGCTCTTTTACACTTCTATGGTCATAAGGCCTTATTGTCCTTTCGCTCATCATATCCCTCAAAACTCTTTTAATTTCTTCCCTTGTAAGTTGTCTACAACTAGTCAAGTTATTAAACCTCTTAGACGTGCTAAGATTACCTAAAGAGATATTGTTATCTGCACCTTCATTAAAAAGCCTATAAAAATACCTCAGTAATCTTCTTTTAGTTTCATTTTCAGTCATGAGCACCCGTCATGCTTCATCTCTTATATAACGAACTTGATCTAAGTCTTTCGTATTCCTTTCCTTAGCTCTTGCCAACTTAAAAATGTCATTTTCTCTATCTTTAATTTCCAATCTTCAATACAATTTCTCACAAGCTTTGCTTTTAACTACTGAGATTGTCTTCTTTGCCTTTTTCATATCCATTTTGCACGTTACTCTATTAGCTACTCTCTTTACCTTTGTGGTGCTATCCAATAAAGCTTTATAGACTCCTTTCTTGATCTTAATCTTTTCTTGTACATCTTCATCATATCACTAAGACTTCATCACACGACTATTAAGCCTTTAAAAACCCTCAAGATTTTTTTAGTTGTATTCCTTAAAAGAGTTGGTACTCTCTTCCACATCTGGTTAACATCTCCGTCCAATTTCCATTCATCTTCATATATTATTTTATCCTTAAGTTGTTTCACCATGCATCCTTTTGTATTCCACCATCTGGTTATAGTACACCTCTTAAGACATCTCTTTTTTGTCCACCCTTTAATTATGAGATCTAAAAATAACAGTCTATGCTAAGTTGACAAGTAAGTGTTTGGTATTACCTTACAATCCTTACACCTAAGTCGATCGCTTTGCTTTATAAAAAAGTAGTTAACTTAAGTTTTCATGATTATGTCCTAGTTTTTCTTAAAAAAAGAAATGACTATCGTTAACTTAAACACTACTGTAAGATCCAACAAGGCATTCCTATTATCATTTTTATCCCCGTATTCGAAACTTCCACAAGTTCATAAATACTCGGCAAAGGTTACTCTTATATGACCATCAAAGTCTCATAGAATAACTTTCTCGTCAAGAGAATCTCTTGAATAGAGATGTCAATGGGCCAAGTCGGACCCAGGGACCCCTGGCCCCAACGAGCTGAGTGAGATGGCCTGTGACCCGAGCCCGTGTTAACCTGACCCATCATATATTTTTTTAAAAAAAACTTAAAAAATGATATCATTTTTGAAATAATAGTCAACCCAAAAGTCAGGTCGACTTGTGATCCATTCGGGCCGATCAGGGTCAACTCGTACCTGCCTGTAGTTCGATCAAATCAGGCCATAATTGTATTGGGTCGAGCAAGATAGGCTCTTTTTGCCATCTCTACTCTAAATCACCTAACTTAAGGTGTTTATACCTGAAGTATATTATGAACAACGTCTTTCACCGTAATTTTTACGAACATAATCCTACCGTTGGTCCTCTTTACTCAACAAAGAAAAACACCTTTCAAAGCAATGCATAAATAATATTGCACATGAATTATATAGAATTTATTAGAGAACTCCAAGTCGTAACATAATTTGCCCCTAAAATAGGACGTAATATGCTTGGTCAGCATCTTGATGCCCACATTGTTGGACTTGTTTAGGATCCTGACCCTGTAGTTGTGGCAGTCTCTAAAACCACCGTCTGATTCAGTCTTTTGGAGTCCAGTTGAGTTCTTCGGAAGGACTTCCTCGTCAACTTGTTAAAACCTTGTCTGGCGGATTCATTAACAACGACTGCAGCTGAATTAGAAGAACTGACTTGCTTTGTTTATTCAAGTCTACTGTGTAAGTTCACAAGCATATTACACGTGTCCAAATCAAAGACTAAGCAACCAAGAAAATGGAAATAGATATTTATCCACAATTATCCAAAAGAAGAATATGTTTTTTAAAAAAAAGTGAAGCCATAAAAAACCCATAGCGTCAAATAAGCAATCAAGAATCAGATTCAGGAAAAGAAATGAAAGATATTCCTTTTTCGTTTCCACTTAGAAAATTTAATACCAAAGGAAGGACTTTGATCGAACAGGAAGGTACCTAGAAGCCCAAGTGTGCAAATTTTCTTCCTTTTAAGGACCCACCATACATCTTCTGATTCAGATTCTCCGACAAAGATGTCATCGCCGGACATTTCTGGAATCTTGGAAAAATCGAAAGAGCTCGATCGGTTAAGAATAGAGCAAGAGAATGTGCTGCAAGAGATCAACAAAATGCATAAGAAGCTCCAAACTAGTAAGTGTTTCAAAGTTTGAACTTTTGTGGTTATAATCCATGCGGGTGTTTGTTGTTTCTGGTAATTTGATGATCCCATGTTGTGGTTCGATGAATGGGTTTGTGTCCGATTGATCAATGGCGCTGCATTGTTGGTATCTGAGGAATGTTTCTGCGTTTATCTTTGCTTAAAATTTCGTTTGGATTTGCTTAAACTTGAGGTTGTTCCTTATGGGTTTGTTTTCTTGCGGGGACAATAAAGAATGGCAGACTAACTTTGCCAGTTCCTATCACATGGGAAACTTAGCTGCATGTCACGTAATAAAACTAGTTATCGTGAAATGTTAAGCTTTGGGTTCTGTAAATCGCGGATTGACCGGCTTATAATATCTACATTTATTGTTAGGTATATCATTGTTGCTTTGTATCTTTTACTTGAAGTTACAATTTGGTTAATGCTAGTTCATTGAAGTAACTTGATTGTGATACTCTATAAGATGTCGTCTCTTTACTAATTTGTTAATGCTTTCTGTAGATTTTCAGCATAGGAATCTGTTGATCATTGTCACACCTTCATTTTATTATATTTCATCCATAGGCAATTTCATTCATTTAATATTCCCTTTGATTTTTTCTCTTCATTGATAATATAATAACTAAGTGGTGGTTTTGCATTTTCATCTTTTGTTATTGCGCTGAAAATTGTTTTCTTTGGTTTTATCTGTACAAGCAGCTGATTTTAGATAGTTTTTGCATGTAAATGCAGCTCCTGAGGTTGTTGAGAAGCCTGGTGATAGTTCTTTGTCGAGGCTCAAAAGTTTATACATTCAGGCAAAAGATCTTTCAGAGAATGAAGTAAAGTATGGCCACCTCATGTTTTGTGATGTTGATGCATTCTACTATGTTCCTCCCTTTCAAACAAACTTTTTATCCTGTTATTGGGACAAAGTATTTCCCTACTTATAATAGTATTATTTTTATCTGTTTTTTACATTGGATTACATAATTTTTACATGATGATCAAAATGATAAGATGATTTGACAGACCTTTTGTTTTTGTATGTGCATGCAGTGTTTCTAATCTCCTACTGAGTCAACTGGATGCTTTGCTGCCATCTGGATCTTCAGGACAACGAAGGAAGGCGGGTATGTTTTACAAGCAGCAAACATTGAGTTTCATTTTGCATGACACTCTTGTACAGACCTTCTATGACTATCGTATCACACTTCCCTTCTTCTGCAGTATTCCAAAATGACAACCCTTAGATCATGTTGGCAATAGCTAGAAGTTTCTTCTTAAAATAGACCGTGCAACATTTAATTGTTGGTGTTTTCTTTTTTCTTTTTGGATTGATATGCTGAGAGTAGGTGTCCTCTTTCAATTGGGCATTAGTCCTTGGCTTTAGATCTTCTATGTCATGAGAGTCCTCATTAGCTGGGTGTCTTTCTGCCTTTGGCAGCTACAGAGTGGACTTGGTGGTTATCAATGCCCTGGAAGTCCCCTAAGATGAATAAGGAAATCTGATATAAAAGTAAAACAGGAAAACTCTAACGAACTAAAGTTCTTTTTTAAATGGCCGATCATGGATTGTATTTCCCCTGCGAGGAAAAAGTTCCATTTGTTATCAATTTTTATTGTGAGGCTAGTGTTACTATTTACGAATGCGTAAACTTCTATTAATGAGTGTTAAATTTATTGCAGAAGGTAATGATCAGAAAAGGAAAAGGATGAGGGCTGATTCAGATATCTCGAAGCTTAATGCTTCTGCAAGAAGTCAACTTGAGGCTTGTGCTAGTCTAAAGGGTGAGCAGGTATGCATGTGAAACTTGGTGAAATTATACAACTACAAACGTCTCTACATATACATATAGATTTCAGTTTTTCTTTTCTTTCCAACCCTTACAGTTTTCTAGCATTTGTGTTCTATAACATAACTTCCATATCATTCTCTAAGCCAAATGAGTGTTCTTTCCTGTTCAGGTTGCAGCTAGGGTCACAGGAGATAATGCTGAAAAGGATGAGTGGTTCGTTGTCAAAGTCATGCATTTTGATAGAGAAACGAAAGAGTAAGTTCTCAAACTCTGCGATTTAAATGCTTATTTTAGGAGGTTTTGAAGATCTCTCTTCTTTAAGTGATAATTCTTTGTTTAGCGTGCCTGACAACGACATCGCTAGACAACATACAGTAGTTACAAGATCATAATTTTTTCAGATACAAACCTGCAAGCTGATTGAGTTTAACTAGAGATGCCAAGCTTGAATAGAAATATAAGATTTTGGCGCTTTCTTTTAATTAAAATTTTAGTTTGGTCCAACTATATGGCAGAAAATTACGGACCTCAAGCGAAACATTGGATCTCAGTTGTGGCGATTTAAGGATAACAACAAAAAGGAAATATTTACTTTTTGTGACTATGCAAGAATTTTGAAGATTCTTTTAGACATTTTTGAGCTATATCTTTATTGATTTGCAGAACCGGCATACCTTCTAATCACACACCTACTGAAAGTTCTATGATACATGACTCAAGTTGATTTGAACAACTCATTTTCTTAATTATTTGACTTATCAGACAAGTAATTAGCACGGATAAGCACACAATGAGCTTCTTCTGAGAGCCCACTTATCTACTGGTTATTAGAGTGCATCTTTTATATAAAATTAATGGTAAAGATGGAACCAATGTAGGCTATGGACACTACTATTTCAGATCTTTTCACTCGGCTTAGAGTTTTTTCCTTCTGCAGATTTGAAGTACTTGATGAGGAGCCAGGTGATGATGAAGATAGCGGTGGGCAAAGGTGAGATCATAATCTTGCATATTCTACAAAAGCCTTAATCATTAATCTTGGTTCTTCTAGCATAGATGATGTCTTTTGTATTTGTTGCATTCAGAAAGTACAAGCTACCTATGTCATGTATCATACCTTTCCCAAAACGGAATGATCCTTCTAGCCTTCCAGAATTCAGTCTTGGAAAACATGTTTTAGCTGTTTATCCAGGAACTACAGCACTCTATAAGGCAACTGTTGTTGGTCCCCCTCGACGGGTAAAGCATTCATGCCTCATCTACTGTAGTCAAATATTTAGTTAGTACTAGCAGTTCACCCTTTAAACTTCATTAACTTTCTTGTTCAATTTGGAATGCTTTGCAAACTGTGATTGGAGACTGACTGAATGTGATATTGTGCTTTTAATGGGGCGTCGTCAATCAACCATGTTATGTAACTTCAGAGAAAGACTGACGAGTAAGTGCATTCTTGCATTTCATGTCTGGTTTGTTTGAAAACTTGGATAACTTATTGTGCTCTCTGAAATATGCAACTCTGAAATGACTGCCTTAGTCGGTGTTTTCCTTGTTGACACTTTTTGCTCATTCACTCACTTGAATAGCAGAGTTTCTCTTGCTAATCTACTTATCAACTTCAAATTGGATTTAGAAGCAAAACATGTTTAAAGTTACAATGTTGTAATAATCTCATGTATTGGGTTGTGTAGCTATTTACTGGAATTTGACGATGACGAGGAGGACGGAACCTTACCTCAGAGAACAGTATCCTTCCATAGGGTGGTCTCTTTACCAAATGGGCATCGTCAATAGATCTTTGTGGAGATGATATGATTGTTGTAACTTTTCTTTGTGTATAATGTAACATCTTGAGTAGGCATTGTAACCAAATCGTTGTATTTGTGAATCTATGCATTCACACTGAACAAGTGATATTACAGGAAGGAAGAACTTAGGACGGACCTCCTTGTAAGAGCGTGGACATGTAATAAATATAATGGGATTTGAAATGAAAAATGTAGCATTTTGTGAAGCTCCGCATGTATGTTCTGTACTACAATTCCTACTTATGGATGTTTTTTACAACTTAGCTTGCACATTCTTTAGCTGAAACTTGCTTCAAACACCCATGTGATCACCTATTAACCACAAAGAAACTGCATCAAGACGATGCCGTTTACCAAAGTACGACCATTAAACGACGCCTGACGCAGAACCGTATGTTTCTTTTCTTTTGTTTTTTTTTACGAAGGTCGAAGACAAGAGCCGCTGTAGCTAGCAGTCTCAGTTGGCTATGGCTGACGAGAAGAAGAATGAAGGAAACAACCTGCTGGGTTCTCCCACCTTCTCTGAGCTCCAAAACGGAAGGTTTAAATGTGTGGAGACCGGTCACGAGGTGTTGGCCAAGGACAAGGACTCATATTCTCAGAGCAAAAGATGTCGTTTGGGCCTCATAGACTTTGCTTTGTCCAACAACCACCCACCTCTCAACATGTTCAAGCAAGACCCTCTTTCCCGGTAACTCCTTTTTCGCTTTCTATCTGAGGGTTTTAGATGTTTTGTTAAATCGTCATATTGTCACTCATATCTTTTGTAAAGATCGTATCTTTTAGTCCGTTAAGTGGAGTGAATAACGTTGTTTTTTAATCAAGCTTGTATTTTTAATGCCTTAAATGCAATTTGAACCATGTGAGCAGATTGGGTGTAAGAAAACAGAGGAGTAAGGATTACGGGGTGTAAAGTTGCCATTTCTATTTATTCTTTTTTCAGGGTTCAGATCGCGTTTTAAGGGGTATCGTAAAGTTAAACGGAGTGAACTGATTGTGTTTTAATGGCTACCGTTTTTGAATGTTTCATGCTTCAGTTCAAAGTTGATATGCAAGCTAACGGGGGATACCGTCAATAAATCTGAGGAGCACATTTGGAAGCATTTGAATGGGATGCGGTTCCTCAATAAATTAGGTTTGTGTTTGGATTATGAGATTCTGAATATCTGATTGATCATCCATCAATATCTTGTAGTTTTCTTCTGTACTTTTTCCTTTTAGGATTTCTCATATAATAAACTGTAAAATTACTTGAATGACATCGGTTCATTCTGTACCCTCACTTGTGTTGATGTTGGAATGTAAACTGATGCACAGAGCAAGAAGAATCAGGGAAACTTGTATCTAAGGCAAAACCAGCAGAGAAGGTTGTGGGTTTAAAGTCAGGTACGGATAATGGCAAGCAGAAGAAGAAACCAAAGAACAAAAAAGTGATGGAAGAGATTATTTCTGAAATGAGGAATACATCTGATAGGGACAGTGATTCAGAAGAAGCAGACTTCTGGATGCCGTCTGTTGGAGAGCGATGGGACTTCGATGATGGAGGAGATCGATGGGGTTCTGATGGAGAGACTGCCCAGGAAAGTGACGAGGAAAACAGAGCAGGTGTGTGTTTTCCTCTACTTTCATTTAGCTTTGAAGAAAAATTGATGTTATGGGCTTCATATTCTACATTATTGACGTGTTATAAATTGTCATAGAGATTTGGAGCAAAGCTGTGGATAATCAGAAATCATAAGCAGTTCTAATAACTAAACAATCTTCAATTCCAAGTTCTGGTTCTCCTTCATGCCCAGCAATGAAACTTTGGGCTGCAAGGGCTAATGTTATGCAAGTTGGACTTACCAAGATATTATTGTAATCCATTCCATCTTTTAGGACTTTGAATAAAAGAACAGTTTTGTTTAATTGTTAAGATAGCTGCTCACAAGTTTAGTGTTCATTCCCTATCTCTTCAGTGTCTAGATAACTTTTTAGAAAGAATGCAACTGAATAGTTGTTAATTTGGTAGCAAAAGTGGTTGTTAATATATCAGTTTTTAGATAGTACAGTATAGATATTTGATGCTATTGTAGCATTTTATCTAGCACATACAGCATATTAGGAATTTTAGCCTTGTTACAATGCCATGAAATCTAACTGACGGGACTTGTACAAAAACATGCATGCCTTTTTCCTGCCCATTTGATGATGTTTTTTCGTTAGGTGATGCTGTTGAAGTTAGCGGCAAGGAGTCAGAGGAACTGTCGAAAAGGTATGTATCATATCCAGGTTTGCTATGTTTTTTAACTTGCTTTTTGCATGTAATTAATGGTAATCTCTTTTGGTGCTTATGTTTGATTGTTTGCCTTACTACTCTACTAACTTGGTAGGACAAAGCGGATGTCTATTGAAGTTGGACCAAGCAGTTTTGCCTCTAGGAAGAAGAAGAGTAAAAAGAACTCCACATCTTAATACACTTGAAAACTTGTGACATCTTTTTTCTAAAGATTGTAAAAGATGTGTTTTTCTGATGATGTTGCATTTGGAATTTTTGCAATAGCTGGAATTCATATAGCTATAATTTATGAATTTTCCTTCTCTGCAAGTGTGAGGACTAGACATCACAAGTTGCAACATTCAGAAGTATAAGATATTGCAACTTGGTAATATCAACTCAGCTTTTGATTTCCATGCCAAAGCATTTTCATGTTGTCCTGAAAGGTTTCCCCATGCTTTGCCTGTTCCTGGTCTTTGAATTGCTTGAGGTGCCCGCATTTCAGGGGTTGTGAATAAAGCAGACAGTTTAAGAAACATAGGCCACAGACTTCCTCCTTTTACAAGAATGGGAGGAGTGGCTTGAGTGATCAAAGTTTCTCACTTAAGACTCTCCCTTTCAGGAGATCTTGAGTTCGAATCACGACAACGGAGGAGAAATAGACATTATTCCTATTGATGATCTTCTAATTTCCTGGGCATAACTCCTTGATCGGATCAATTACGGACGTCTCGCTTCCAACAACAGTGTGAGGGTTGAAACTACTAGAAAATCTGGAGGCTGATAAGAACCTGATATTGAGCAAATGAGAGGTTAATGATCAATCATCAACTGAACAATCAAGTATGTGATATTGATTCCCTTGCAAACATGCTCTGTCCACTGAAATTTGGAATGTGCCAGTGGCCAGAATTTTGGCGTGCGAAGTTCTAATGAACAACTAATTAACGGCTAACGACCTGAGCTGGGGTTAGTAA
Source organism: Erythroxylum novogranatense (assembly GCA_029891385.1). Taxonomy (NCBI): domain Eukaryota; kingdom Viridiplantae; phylum Streptophyta; class Magnoliopsida; order Malpighiales; family Erythroxylaceae; genus Erythroxylum; species Erythroxylum novogranatense. The sequence continues at coordinate 17,257,067 of CM057234.1, read as the reverse complement.
CGGAGGAGACTGGAAATGTTTCTTCAAGTAATCATGGGGTTTAATTGCAAATTCATTATAAGGGACCCCAAACGTACCTTAAACGTTAGGGTCTATCATCATTACATCTATCATCATTACATGATGGCTCACAAGCAAAACGGGGAATGTCAAATAGAAATTAAGCGGAACCAAGCGTGTAAGTTATGCAATGTATCTTGAACGCTAGCAACTAAATTATCAATTCTTCCATGAAGAAAGTGCATTCGAAGATATTGCAGAGGACCTAATTACGCATGGAATATTGTTCCTTCATCTTCTCACGCTTTCTATAAAAAAGCTGTATGGCTTATATACTTGCACAATCTGCAAAAAATGAGGTATATGAAGGTGTTGCAAATCCCTTTTCCAGTTCAGAAAGATGAATCTTGAAATGGCAACAAAAAACTTCATGCTCCCTCCATCATTCCCCGGAATAGGCCACCCAGAATGCAGCTGCTGATCAATCATACCTACACCATAGCAGCCAGTACATCAGTTCGGTCCTGTTTTCTAGATAAGTCCACCATAAGGTAGTAACTCTCAACTTGAGAAGATCTGAACATGAAATGAATGAACACTTTAGATTCTAGCAATCACCCATGTTCCAAGAGAAACATTAACACAAAACTCTATCCTTCCCAAAATAGAGGGTCATCAGATATCCCCATCAGAATTTTCTTCAACTCGATGTATATGATATTTTAAAAAATGAGGGATTTTAAAAATGATGATGGTCAAAACCATATGTTCCTAAGGAAATATTCTAGGCAAAGGAAACATCTTACTTGGTTTACATTCATACGCATGTTAACTCCATAATTTCTTCCTCACAATCAAAACTCGCTCGTCATTAGTGGTGAGGGCATCACTCTGTGGTTCAACTTCAGATGACCAATGATCCCACCTCAATGCAGGCACAAGTTTTCTAATGCGATTTATAATTGAGGATTTGTCTCTTATGATGGCAAACCCTTCTGGCCTTAGTATTCGATCCATTTCAATAAGTAGATCATCTAAACCACAACCACGCTCCTCCATCTCTGTAAATATTGCCCAGGCATGAAGAAGATCATATGTACGGGGATATGTTGAAAATGCTTCACACCTGCCAAAAAATTTGAGGAAACCAATGTGAAATGTACGAGAGAAAAAAAAAACTACTTTATGATTCAGTTTTAAAAGTGAATAGCTCCTTGTTTTGAATCAATAAACAGGACCACCAAAATTTTGCCCATATAACAGATACTGATACGACAGCTCTGATACAAAATATATAGACTGATAAGAAGTCAGATGTACAACATGTATGGACTGATAAGAAGGCAGATCGAATGTATACCAATCATGGACTGCTCCTATTAAACCACGATCATAAATTATTTTCAATCTAGAAGACATGTTAACAGGTGAAACATTCATGACCCAGACATCAACATCTTTGAGGGCAGCAGCAAAACCCCCGAGATTTGAGTTCATATCCATGACATTTCTGAAGTAACTCTTCCTTACAACAGATTTCATCTGCTTCCAGTACTCATTTACTCTAAACTGCCATATGCTCTGCATCAAATGAATCCGTTAGGGACCAAATGTAAAAAAAAAAAACTGAGAAGCAGAAAGGAATCTCAAGGCAGAAGTAAGTAAATATATAGTATAGAATCTTATAAGTTGAAGAACATACAGTGTCTTCATGGAATTGCTCAGGAGTGATCCCAATTTCATCCAAGCGAGGGGGTGCTGCAGTAAGCCTCTGCGGCCAAGGAACTAAGCTGCTTCCCTTATCCTTGTGCATCCCTGCAGGTGAGTATTAATTTAAAAGTTTACAAAAAGAGTAACCATAAAAGGTATGCAATTGATCAGCTTTCCATGCTTCATCCCCAGTTAGATAAGTTTGTCATGAGCATATATAATATTACACAGAGATACTGGAGCCACAGAAAGTTTGCATGAATGTGGTCATACAAAAATGCTTAGGAGCATTGAGGTTTTCCTTTCATAAAATGTAAACAACATGGTTATTGTTTCTTTGTGTTTGTGTCTCCATGTAAACACAGATGTATAGGCATTTGTTTGTCTGAAATATTCAATTTGAGAACTCCACCAACTACAAAAACTATTACAAGATAAGACAGAATAGAAAGATCAGACTCACCTGTACCAATGTATATATCAGTACTACTTACTTGTGGAGTATGGAGAAATGCATGCTTTCATCTGTACATTCCAAGTTGCATCTGGATCATCATCGGCATTGCACAGAGGGGGCTGAGTCCCAAGCTCTCTCTTCAAGTAACAGCTATTACTTAGTGGCTTTGCCCAAATAACGGTCTGATCTCTCTTAACAACAACCCTCCAACACAATTTTCTCAGAAGATCATGCATAGCATTCCAAATCTTCCGATTTTCTGGATCATGCGCATAAGCTTCAGGAGAAGAATAAGCAAAGTACCCTCCCGGTCTAAGTACCCTATCCAGTTCTAGTAGAAGGATTCCATCTCGTTGAAGCCAATCAATCCTACATCGTGAACAATGAGCTAACTCAAATGACCTGCTTGGATAAGGAAGTCTTTTAGTTCCCAAGACACCCAGAGTGGATGGAATCCCTCTCTCTAGTGCAAACTGTATTTGATTTTCATGTACATCATTAGGGGCAAGGGACATTGCTATAATGTTGTGGGAAAGAAGGTAGGCTCCAAAACTTGCAACTCCACACCCAACATCAAGAACACTTCGAATGTTGCCACCATTGTGAAGCTTATCATTGGGAAATTTAAGCATCTGCAGAAAATGATGTCTACACTTCAGTTTGGGCAAGGGAAACCCCTACATTATGAACTATCATCCAGGAATTAATTGCCTAAGCTTTTATTCAGGGTACAAAATGACCTCATTTCATTTTCCCTTGTGCAGAAAATGAAACAAAAGAAAGACAGCTATTACCCTAGCAAGCGCAACAATGTACTTATCAGCTCCATCATGAAAGTGGGTTCCTCCACCAGGAAAGTTTATCTTCTCCCCGTTTACAACCATCCAGTTCTGATCCGACTTCTCCTGTGCAAGGTGCGTATGGGGTATATTCACTTTCCACACTTCATCTCTACTCTCAGGCCATCTTATAGGAATCTGGACTTCTAAAAACAAATTCTTGTCCGAATCAAGCTAGCCAAAAGTAAACCAAATCTTACAAAGAGCTGTAGAAAAAAAACACACACTAACCTTGTAACCAACTGGAGGTGGAATCAGGCAATTTAAACGACGTTCAGGAGATGGACAATGCCGTTCATAGTGCTCCATCAATGCCAAATTAAGTTTCAGTTTCAGTTGGTAGATAAGATTCCTATCTAAACAAGGTATCAACTCCGAGTATTTTGTATCACAGATCTGCAGAAGCAATCATTATATCCAGTATCCAACAAAAACATAGTTCAGCACGAGTAGCCACACAAACTACCCACAAAAAAGACTAAAGAAGCAGCTTTCTTTACTGAAATTTGTGAATTGTACGCAACTTACGGGAATGCTCTGTGTATGGTGCTCTTGGTCATCAATGAAATCATCGAAGTCACTGGTCCTTCCGAACCCACCAAGAACTGGGTCGGTCCCATCGTGGCCATAATCCCCGCCGTCGGATCTGGAAAGACCTGGAGCGAAGGAGGATCCATAGTACAAACAAACCAACCCCAGAATCGCAATCAGTCCTATAAGAGCATAGTTTATCAGCTTTGTCGCGCCGAGTTGCTCGATCTTCTGCTTCATTTTCCAACAAAATTCGACGGCAAAAACAATTCCAAGTTTCAAACCGAAACAAAAGAAGCTAAAGCTCGAAAGTCGAAACTTTAACTTCAGTTTAGCTGACAAGATATTTGCAAGATTAGCCCTTTAGCGTTATGTTTCCAAGAGGAAAGGGCCGCCAGGTTTGTACCTTGTCACTCGTTTTTCTCACACTTGCTCAGCAACGAAACGAAGAGTGCAGAGTTCGTGAGTGAGGTTTTGCAGTCAAGTGTTAGAAAAAAAAGGTGTCTTGCAAGAATCTTTCGTTCTCTTTGAACCGATTATTATCCAGTGCGTTGACGCTCTTATAAGAAAATGGTTCTGCTGGGAAGTAATTGGCTGATGTGTTGACTCTTTAAGATTATCGAATAACAAGCGAACGCGTGCCAAGGCTTTCAGTGAAACCTTTTACTTTTGCCTTTTTACGCGGTTGTAGTGTGGGACTCATTTCTGAGACCTTTTTAGGTTAGGGTTGTTGCGAAATAAGCTTACACATCTTTTGTTCGTGATTATGAGGTTGCAGTTTGATTTAATAAATTTTAGTTATTTATTTATTTAAATATTATATAAATAAATATAAATTTTATATAAACAATAATTAAAATTTATAAAACAGAATAAGATAACGTAAAATTAAATAAAAAATTTTATCCCGTAAAATAGGAGATTTTTTCCTACCGTGGGAACGAACATTTTGAGGTTGACCCACCGCCAATGACGACGACGTTTTACGGAGTTGCAGAGAAATATCGCACATATCAAATCATCTGCTTCAAATCTTATCCATATATTGAAGAATTACCAAGTTCCTCCCAATTGAGTATTTATTAAGCGATTGATATCGTGTACATTACTTTCATAATAGCGTTAGTATAGGTGACAAAATCAAAATCTGCAACGACTATGACTCATTGGTTGACAAGTTATCTACGTCTCATCCAAAAGTATAGGTCAAGAGAATAAATTATATAAATTGTCTTCTCCTCAGTTGCACTTCAATTGCAAAGTAAGGTTCGAACCTTTGTAACGAAATGGCCAACGGACCTTTGAATTAAAGGCTGCGAGGCCAAGAAGTTTCAACTTTCAACGAAGTCAAACCTTGCAAATTTTGGTCAAGCAAGGAGATCCCATTGATAGGTTGCACTTAAATCCACGAATTATGTATTTTTAAATAATTTCTTTAATAAATTAATAATTGTAAATTAAATTATGAATTTGGAAGCTAAATTCTTATATTTCAAATTTTTAAAATTTGACTATTTTTAAGAAGTTATTTCAATTGTTTAGATAACATAACAAGAAAATTATAGGTATGATAAATATTAACTAAGTTGTTCGTATCGTTAAATTAATAATTTATGGCAGATAAAAATAATTTAATGAGCATTCAAACAATTAAAATTGTAAATATATATTTGGGTCTAAAATCAATTAATTAACATAGATTCATTTATTGAAATTGAATTATATGTAAATCTATCTGAAATAGTCTCTCTGTTAGGTAATGATGATAAAGTTTCTATTTTCAATACCCATTTTCAAAGATAGATGAAAGGAAATATAAAATACACTAATTTTATTTTGTATCATGATAATATTTATGATAGTAAATTGTTAGAAAATGAAAAGTAGCCAATGAAAAGATGAGATAAGTCAGATGATATTTTGATTATCTTATAGTAAAAGCACACATGCCATGATAATCTTTGCTCCATATCTTTTGAGTTTAGGTTGGACCATATTCAATCATTTTAAATTTAATTAACTTTAGCATCTCTCCAAGGTGTGGCACTGTAGTATCTCTCCAAAATGGAGGAAAAATAGCAGGTAGATTGGAGCTGATTTTTCCTCCATTTTGGTGCTTTCCTTTCCTCTTGGAAATGCATTAGAGTTGGTCTAACAAGAAGAATCCAGAATTTTAGTATGATTTTTAGCGTTTAGAAGAGACAGTAAGTAGACATTTTCATAATGTATTGAGAGATATGCTTAAATACTTGAGAATTATACTTAAAAGTCCCTAAACCTATCCCTAAGAATAACATTGATGAAAGATGAAGGTGGTTTTAGATACTAAAATTCATTTGTAAAATTTTATTTGGTACAAAATTTACTTGTAGTTGATAATGAATTGATTTAATTTTTCTAATTTCATAATTGCTTAGAAGCTTTGGATGGTACCTATATTAAGGTAAATGTACCAAATATTTTAAAAAACTCAATATCATACTAGAAAGAATGAGATTGTCACAAATATCTTAGGTGTGTGTTCTATAAACATACAATTTCTATATGTACTACTTGGTTGAAGAGGTTCGAATGTTGATGGTAGAGTGCTTTGAGATACATTATTCAGAAGAAATGGATTAAAATTCTTCGAAGTTAGATATTCAATGTTATATATCTAAATTATTTTCTATATATTAAAATCATATGGTTATTATATTTAATATATTATGTAATAGGTTAATATTATCTAGAGAGTGTTAGATATATAAATTTTAGGATTTTTTGCACCATATAAAGGTCAACGGTATCATCTTACTGAATGGAGATCAGGTCATCAACCAAATACCAAAATAAATACTTTAATATAAGACATTCTGTAGCTAGTTATTAAAATGACATTTGGATTAATAAATTACAACGGAGAATCCTAAGAAGTCCTTGTTATTCAGTTGACACTCAAAGTGATATCATATTAGCTTGTTCTTACGTTCAAAATCTGATTCATCAACATATGAGAAAAGATCCACTAGAAGATAAGTTGGATGCTATACTAGAAAATAGTTACCTTTTTTACTTACGTTGATGATATTGAAACATCTTATCAATAGACTGCACGGAGAGATAATTTAATAAAGGAGATGCTTAAGTTGTTGAGAGGTAGAAGAGGTCGACATTTATTATCAATGATTTATATAATTTATTTACTTATTATTTTCTTGAAAATCTTTTAATATTAATTTTGTTCTTGAATATTATTTATTTCTTTTATAAATGCAACATTTTAATTTATTTTATTATTGTCATAATTTTTAATACAAAGTGTTGTTTATTCGAGTCATTTCAATGATCATACGATATTATATAATTCATTTGAATGATTGTTTCAATGATCATACGAGTCGTTTCAATGATTGTTTTAATTTTGTTGCTTTTATATCATAAAAAGGTTCTTTAATTTTATTCTTATAAAATATTCACAATTGTTTAAAATTTAAATTTTATTGAATTATTTAAAATAATATTAATTATTTATGTATTAAATACAAAATATTTTAATTGATTATTTACAAAATCTATCATATAATAATTAAGTATTAAATTGTTTACTCTTATTTTTAATGCTTACAAACATACATCATCGTTAATTCCGTTTCTATTCTCATTATCGTTTTTTTCCATTCCTGGGTTATTGTTTTTCAAACGAGTAAGGATCTTGGTAAAAGGTAAAAATTGTCCTTAGGTCTAAAAGTTGATGTCGACAATCTCTTAAAACTCTCTTATCTAGTTTGAGTTGACGCACCTAACCCCTGTCCTCCCCCCCGCCGCCGCCGCCTTCAAGAGGACTCGGTGGTCACTTTCAAAGAAAATTCTCCTTTTCTCGTTATCTCTTTTCATATTTGGTGGTGGTAGGCTGGTAGTAACAGGTTTTGCTTGGGCATAGTGTTGCACAAGCGTGTAAAAGTTGGTGGTTTTTGAGTGGGGTGTAGCTTACCTTAGAAAGGAGGAAACCTCGAGGGCAACCAAAAAAAAAAAAAACGAAAGGAGATTGGTGTTGACTGTTATTTTGTTAGCGTCATATGTAAAACCTGCTGAAATATCAGTTGGCCCAATGGCGCGTCGTTGAATATTGATTGACAAGAAATGAAACTTAACGCATAAGTACGTTTCTTGAGGAGGTGGTAAGCGGTTACGTATAAAATCACCGACAAGCCTGATAAAGGAACAGTCCTGGTTACTTGATATCAATTTGCGTGCTAAGGTCATCATCGTTCTGTTCTAGTAGAGCGTAAAAAGTTGTGGTGATTAAGTTGATGGGGGCAAAAAGTTCAAAGGAGGAGACACGGACGTCGGATTCTTCTTCAGCGACGTCTTCATCGGGTCAAAACAGTAATAACTATAACCATGCACCGCAGCAGTATTATCCGTCTTCACAAAAATATGGTGCCGTTAGAAAGTATTCTAAAATTGCTGATCACTACAAATCTTTGGACCAGGTAACGCAGCATATGATTGGCTCAATTCCGTAGAAGAATAATTGTTAAGAGTTGCATTGCTGTAGACAAAATTGGTTCAATTCCGTTATCTGGAAGTTGTTTTGTTTCCTTGGTTCAATTTAGTGCAAATGCATATTTGTTGGAATTTTTAGGTAACTGAAGCCCTTGCACGTGCTGGTCTGGAGTCTTCAAATCTTATTGTTGGTGTGGATTTCACCAAGAGTAATGAGTGGACAGGTAAGGCTCATCTTCCATGTTCTGAGCCATTTTGGATTTTTAAACTATTGATTCCATCATCATTTGATGAACAGGTGCAAATTCGTTCAACAGAAGGAACCTGCATCATATTGGAAACGGCTTAAATCCATATGAGCAAGCCATATCCATCATCGGGAGAACTTTAGCTGCTTTTGATGAGGATAACTTGATTCCCTGTTTTGGATTTGGGGATGGTATGTAAGTCTTTGTTGAATTAGATTGCTTGATTTAAGTTGGTGATACTAACTCTTATATGTATTGACAGCTTCAACGCATGATCAAGATGTCTTTAGTTTCCATCAAGATGCGGAGTTTTGTAATGGGTTTGACGAAGTATTAAGACGGTACAGACAGATCGTAACTCATTTGCGACTTGCAGGTTGGAGTCGTATTTTTTCTCATCTGAAAACATTTCTCCAAGGAAATTGACATATTAGTTACCTCGTGCCAGGTCCAACATCTTTTGCACCTATCATCGAAATGGCAATGACTATTGTAGAGCAGAGTGGTGGGCAGTACCATGTATTAGTGATAATTGCAGATGGGCAGGTATGTATGTGCTACTGCTACAGGATTGTACATGAACTTATCTGATGCACTTGGAGGGAATCACATGATGACACGAGCTGTTGCTTATTCATTTGAAACATGTCTTCTTGCACGTTGGAATTTATTCAGATTATGAGTTTTTATCGTGTTTACGTACTTCTCATGTTTGATCAGGTTACTAGAAGTGTTGACACTGAAGGCGGCCTGCTGAGTCCACAAGAGCAGAGGACTGTACAAGCCATCGTAGAAGCAAGGTAAAAATTTCAAGTGGGATCATTTTTTAACACTATTCTTTCTTCTGTTTGTGGTTACTAATTTTCCTTTTCTGGTCTCAGCAAACTACCCTTGTCCATTATTTTGGTTGGAGTTGGGGATGGACCTTGGGACACAATGAAGGAATTTGATGACAACATCCCTGCTCGAGAATTTGATAATTTCCAAGTAAGTTCTTGCCTACACTGTTTTCTGTAACTCTTTAACATATCTTGAAATGCTGTTTAACACCGTCCAATTGTATTTTTAGTTTGTGAATTTTACAGACATTATGTCCAAGAATTATGATGCATCTCGGAAGGAGACAGAATTTGCTCTTGCTGCTCTGATGGAAATTCCTTCTCAGTATAAAGCAACCATAGAGCTAAACTTGTTGGGGTAATAAACGCTCTTCAATACTAATCTTACTCCTTTCCAGATAACCTGTATTTACTTCCTTTCTAAATTTGGCAGTCATAGGAAAGGAAATGTACGTGCGAGAGTTCCCCTCCCTCCCCCATTCTACTCTGCAGCTGCACCATCTTCCAGAAGCTCAAAAGCTTACCCTTCTACCAGCTTCAAGCCAAGTGTGCCTCCATATGAAGGTGACAGCCGATCACTGACCTCGGCTCCCCCTGCTACAGTTTCATCTTGTGATAATCAAGTAAGTTGCTTTCAAAAAAGGGTTGATGTGATCGATTCCTTTAGTTTTTGGAATGCGCTATAATCATTGCCACCCATCGCTTCAGATGTTAGTAACCAAAACACGAGTAATTGTATCAAATTGTGAAAAGCTTGAACCTTTGTTTATTGAACTTCTTGCACGATCTTTTCTAAATCTGTTGGTCAACAGATGTTATAGAGATAATAGCCCACATTTATCAGCTTAAGAAATCTTAACTTTGTATGTTTATGGCACAGGTTTGCCCTATTTGCCTCAGCAATGACAAGGATATGGCTTTTGGATGTGGGCATCAGGTATTGTTTTATTTTCTTTAGTTTCCTGCTCATGCTCATAAGTTTAGCAAAAGATGTTTGCAATAGAAACATACTAATCTACACTATCCCTTATCAACTTGGTTGCCAGACATGCTGTGAATGTGGTGAAAGCCTTGAGTTGTGTCCAATCTGTCGAGGTCCGATCGGGATGAGAATAAAACTTTACTAGTCGGCGATCTGAACTTTGTACCTTCTCATTATTCTTCGCGTCAATTATTTCGTTCTGGTTTCAAGCTTATGTGCATGGAATGTTAATACGAGCAGCGAGGCCACGAATATGAACGTACCTTTCAACTGCATTCGTCGCCTTCATTTTACTTTCCGTCGCTGGTGGTTGAAGACCTGCAAATAGATCGTTGATTGTCTTTGCCCTACAGTCGGTTTTAATTTAGTGAAAATTATTAATAAATGTATTCTTTATTTTTATGTATTAATTATATTTGATGATTTACTATTAAAGATAAAATTTTTGAAATAATTAATATGTAATTGAAATTATGATGAGATCATATTTAAAATTGAGATTGCCAAGATATCTTTCGTGCAAATTACTATATTTTGATGTTATTTAAAATTGAGATTGCCACCTTAGTTTTGTATTAGTAGCATGCGATTTTATTAGTATTCTTTTATTTATTTTCGTATTAGTCTTTTTAGTATTATTAGTATTGGTATTTATTTCTTTATTTTGCATTTATTGGTATTTATTAATATTATTACTTTATTAGTTTTTTATGCGTATTGTTATCTTTTATAGAGTTTTAGCGTGATTATTATTATTCTTATGCTTATTATTATTTTAGCCTTAATTATTTTTCGTGCTAGTTCTTTAATTCTGTCTTCTGTTTTTTTTTTTGTATCATATCTACCTGTCACATTTGCATGTGGGTCTACTCGAGAAACAACCTCTCTACTATGTAGGGGTAAGGCTGCGTACTATTAGACCTCTCTAGATCCTGTTTTACTGCGGAATTTCAACCTGGGTGTGATGATGATGATGATGACTTACGAACCGTCATAGGATAATTCAGTCGGTAGTAATTGAATACAGTATAAACTATATAAAGATAGTTAAGTAAGTTAATAAAAGTTTTGTTATTCTAAAGTAATTAGAGAAAATGTTCTACTGTTATTGATTAATAGTGATTTATGGAATTCTTTGGACATAGTGAGTTGACATTTGAACAAATATCTTAAAATTTAAATTATAAATCAATCAAGTAATTAGTAAGAATGAACATGACTGAACTACAAAAGTCTGTCCAATTGAAATATTGGATGACAAAAGGATTAAATTATACATTATAATCATGCATGGACAAGTTAAATTAAATCATTTTGACATTTTTAATATTTAGGTGGTCATAAAATGTTGCTAAACATCAATCTTGATTTATGATTATAAATTATTTAATTGAAGAATTAAAGATAAATTAAAAGGAGTTTTAATTTATCTAATTCTAATTGTGAATTAAAATTATAATTTATAATCATTATCAATATATTAGGAACCTAATGGGTCACACATTAAAGAGTAACTTGTGAAGGAAAAATCAATTTAATTAAGTTGACTTAATTATAAAATTTGGGAAACTTTAGTGATCAAATATAAAATATTTGATTTTATTAAAATAAGAAATTTAATTTTAATAAAATTAGAAAAACACCCAAATGATTTTTCTATGAATAGGAAGAAAAGATAAAGAAGCTAGCACTCTTACATTCTTCTTCTAAAAAGATGTTGAAAGGTTACATACTATTAGAGATTGAACATTAACAATTTAGAAATAATTTTCAAAAGATTTCAACTGAAAAATGATCAATAAGGTAAGATTTCTTATAATATATTTTGTTTTTATTCAAGTTAATCAATTATCGAAATTTACTTGGAATCTGTTTTTTTTTTTTCCGCTACGCTTATGGTTCGACGACGATTAAATTCCAATACATCTCGTAAGCTTTTGATTGACCGTGATGATACAGGAGGAGGTTGTAGATACTGGATGAGGAAAAGGAACTGGTCCTTCCTTGCATATAATTGGTAGGACGCTCCTGTGCTGATCTGGTGGATCAGTATACCATTCTGTTCCCCACTTTTGTGCTAACTTTTATGGTAGAAAAATTTAATAATAGGCTTCGAAATTCAAAGCTCGCTTCATTGAATCTTGAAAGCTTTCACGAATTGTCTGAATCATATTTCCTTTCAAATATGATTTGTATCATTTCACAATGCTAGAATGAAGAAATTCTCAGGCTGAGGTTTCCCCAAATTGCAGTTCTATGTCATCCTCCTACTGATTTATACTTGTGCCCACTTTTTCCTCCGCAACTATCAGGATGTTGATGTTCATAAATAGCTATGGACGATCAGTTATGATCAATGGGAATATAAATTTATATATATATAAAGAAATATAATTATTTTTTATTTGAGGTGTTGGTTGAGAACAGCATTCCCCGTACCCATATTAGGTGTGGAAGTGAAGACCATAATGGACTTTCTATAAACTAACCAAGTGTTGTCCCTATTTTCTATTCTGCATTAAATGTCCTCATCTATTCCTGAAAGAACCATATCACCTGCATGATATAATATCTCAGCAACCCAAGCATGTAGAGAAGGGAGTGAGGCATCTTACAGATACCCGTCTTCATTTCTGTAAATCTCCGGCCTTGACATGGCTTCGGCCAACAAGTTTCGATACCAAAGACTGAAGCATGAAGGACTGGGGCATGAGGAGAACGAGAGGTTCAATGTTGTGAGGTCAAGAAACTGGCGCAAGTTGAGGCGGGTGCATACAAGGAGATTCAGGCTTAAAGTTCCAGGCTTGAAGAGGTACTTGAAGAGGAAAGTCAGGCTGGTGAGAGTTTCTTGTGCCAAAGTTTTGAGGCGATTGAAGGAAGGAAAAGGTCATTTTGGTGATCTTTTTAGTGGAAACTACCTGTTTTTGCATGTCAATCCCGCTTCTTTGAAATGTTTTGATAAACATTATCCTGGCAGTAACCTTAACTTCAGTGGCTGTCCTTCCAGGTACCATATTCCTGGAGTTTAGCAAACCCTTAAGTCTTTGTGGCCTATGGCCTGCCGTGCAAATCTTTTCTTTCATAATTGTAAGCTTCTTTTTGATGCATGTAAGAATTGGGAAGTGTAACTTTCAACAAATGTACTACTCGTCTGTTGCAATTGCATGTATGGAAATTGCATATAAGCTTGGTGAAGATGTTCTTGAGCCTATTCAAAAAGGGGATGCCTGCAGATATTCTTATCTTGCTTGAAAGACAAGTGGTTAACCTGAACGACGATTCCATTAAAGCTGTTTTCACTCGTCTCCATTCTAGTATGCTTGAAATTAAGGATTAAAAGAAGAGATCTGATTTAGTTTCAAAAAAAAAAGAAGAGATCTGATTTTATTAATTATAAATTTCGTTAACACTTAAAAATTGAAAAAGTTAGCCTAAACTTTCACAATGAAATAAAGTATAAAAAAATCTGATAATACGTAACCTTACATAATAGAGAGAGATTATTTATAGTAGTTCGTGGGCAAGAAAATCTACTGTTCGTTTGAGTGGATGAGGCCTAATTAGTAGCCCATTTCTAACCTACTACCCCTTAAAATAAAAATAGCTGAAGTTAGACACACAACGCTGCGTTTTGGTGTTCTACCCAACGGCTGAAGAAGACGAGTCGAGAGTCGAGAGATCATTGAATAAAACTCTCAGCTAAAACCCTTCTGATTCTGTACCTGTTCGAAGCCATGAAGCTCCTGACTCACCTCATTTCTGGTAGTAAAGCTCATTTCTTTATTACGCTGGAAACTCAGATCGTCCTGTTTACTAACTCCTTGCTTTTTGGTTGTTTTCGGGCTTGTTGGGTGTTCAAGTTCGGCAAAGACCACTGCTTCGAGCATTTGGTTGCCGGTATTTTGCTGCCTCGACGGAAGAGTACAATAAACGGAATTATGCCAACAACATCTCTGAGTATAATACTGTCATTGGTTCTCTCACTGCTCAGCGCAGGTCAATTCTTTCCTAAAGTTTTTAAATTTTGCGCGGAGATGTTTTTGGAATACGGGTTACTGATGGTGCTTTTGCCTTTTGTTTTTGGGTGAAAGAGTAGGCCTTATTTGTTGAAGGATGTGTACGATGATATGATGTTAGATGGGGTGCAGCCAACTCGAGATACATTCAGTTCGTTGATTGTTGGGACCATGAAAGGCTCTCGCTTGCAAGATGCTTTTTTTTTCAGGGAGCAAATGAAAGCTATGGGTTTGGTTCCTGATGTATGTTTCATGTTTTCTTACTGTACTGAATATGTATACTTGTCAGTTAAGTTCCAGGTTTGTTGGGGGTTTGTTTAGTATCTTACTATCTTAGTACTTTTGATTAACAAATCCTGGGATGTGGTAGGTTGCATGTCTAGATTTGAAGACAGATTTCTTACCTGACTTATATGGTTATTTGGAACATTTCCATTTGGTTTCTTAAATAGTTGTTTGATTGGTGAAAAAGGGATAGGAGGGGGAGGAGATCTGTAGGGCTCGGTATCTATGGCTTGCTTCCTGTAAAATGTTGAGGAAAGGATTCTGCCATGCATAGTATTCTATTTTGACTTTTTCCTTATGGTTGCTGTAGCACCGAATTCTTGATGTTTGCATTGCTGTTCTATTTCCTGAACCGGAAAGGTGGAATTGGACGTTTTAGAGATTCAATTGCAAGCTTTTTCCTTTGAAGATTTGATTGTGCATATGAATTAGAGTGGTTGGATTTGTTGAATAAACGTCGGATCATGCCTGACATAATGGAATCAAATTAAGGATGTAATGAAATAGAGACTGAATGAGCATTTTGTTGAAAGTTCCATGTTGGGGTAATAATATTGCGGAGGGAATGCACTTTGAAAGGGTTAACAAAAACTTCCATTGCTAGGGAATGAATTTTGATTGAATTAATGCAAATTTCATTTCATCAAACTTTTTTATGTATAAATGATGCAGCATAACATTGATTATATTATCCCAGTCACTACGCTGTACCAGTGAATTGCAGTTTAGATTTCTCTTTTTGTGCCTTTCTATCTTTAAGGTTGTGTTTATGTATTTTTTACCTTTATTTTTGCATCCCATGATTTGTTTTCTTTTGTTTTTTTTTTGGCTGGGAGGCTTATATAATACTGTTTCAAGCTAAAAAAATTGTATGACAAACTTAGTTTGCACTAGGCTAAATAGAGAAATGAATGTTTATTGACTCGTGCTACATGTAATATGTTCATTCGTTATAATGTTACTACATATAGGTTGCATTGTACAACTTTTTGATATCAACTTGTGGGAAATGCAAAAAGTCTGACCAGGCAATACGGGTATGTTTCTCCTTTCATACCTTTGTAATTTATATGTTATCTGGAGGCATCTTTAGATTCTTTGTTACTTTCTCTATCTTACCAATAAATTGATCTTTTGAATCTTCTTGCTCCCTCTTTTAAATGAAGATTTTGGATGAGATGAAGAAATTTGAAGTGAAGCCCAATGGACAAACATACGTCTGTCTACTTAACGCTTGTGCAGCAGATGGTCGATTAGATCGTGTGTATGCTATTTCTTCACTATCTTTGTCTGCTTTATTATTTGGTTAATGATGAGCCCAGTTTACAGTCTGATTAGGACTGGGTAGTCCCACTAATTAGTTGGACTTTCCATGTTGAAATTGCAAATGCTGACATCTCTGTAACTTCATAGGCATAAACTATTACTAACATAACTGAAGTAAGTTATGAGGGGCAACTAGCAAAGCAAAATAGTTTGAAACCTTGCATTTTATGTTAATATAAAGCATTGGGGCAGCAAATGTTTGCTTGTGGTGATTGTTATTTGTTGACAACAAGTATGCCAATTCTTGAGCACGATAGCATAGGGTTGTCATCAACCATCAAAGTCATGGACTCTGTCTTGAGTCACCGATAGGCTTGGCGATGATTCTTTTGGCATTTTCATATCATATTTGTTGCAAATGTTGTTGCTTTCATGCCCTTTAAGGTTATTTTTGATATTACTTAAATTTAAATGATGCAGGTATGCGATTGTGCGTGATATGACAGCAGCTGGTGCTGGTTTAAACAAGTTCTGCTATGCTGGATTAATAACTGCACATATGAATAAGACACCACTAGCAGATGACACCGCTGACAAAGTAATTGTTGAAAGTTTCTCTCTGCTGTGCATCCTCTTTTTTCTTTGTTTTTCCTCTTTTTCCATTGCGTCAAAAATTTGATATGTTTCTAAAAATTTACCCTTCAAAAGATTATTGAATTTGTCGAGCGGTCTAAGGGGTGGTCTTCTGTTGAAGCATCAACCGCCAGTGCTGAAAATGTGATGATGGCTGTTACTGAAGAAGAATTATACAATTTGCCTACTGCTGATTTTGCAAATAGAAGAGGAGGATTTTTGAATAAGCAGTTAACAGAATACCATGTTGCACTTCATGCTTGTGCTGATCTTAAGAATGTAGAGGTATTAGCTCATATATTGACATGCTATTAAATTTCTGTTTCCTACTTGCTGCTGCTTATTTCTTGTTATTCTTACATTATTAGTATCATGCTTATCGTAGGCAATGGAAGCTATACTGGAGATGCTGAGGAAAGATGGAAAATCTCCTGATGTCTACATTATGATGCAAACAACCAGGTATATTTTCTATAACTATGTTTTTGAAGCTGATATTTGTTAGACAAGCTAGACACATCTGTGATATATTTTTAAATTGTGGATTGTAGCCATGCAAATATCAGAAAGATTGCCTGAAAACTATCCAAATTTAGTTCTGTTCTTGAATATTCTTATTTTTTGTTCGACTTTAATTTAAGTATGATGAATTTCTTCTTCATCACCCTTGACTAAATGTAGAGAATCCCATAATAGTAGATAGTCCCTTAATCAAGGGATTATCCTATAGATTATCCTTAGCTGTAATATCTAGCTATATTAGGGATATTTCCAAATAAGGAGTTTTCCTTATTAGGAAGACTCCCATAACTATGTACCCTAGCTCTATATAAGAATAGCAGCAGCTGTACAATGATTATCTGAATAAAATAGAGGAGGTTTTACACTAAACTTAACTTAGTTCATCCATCATATGTTCGATCTAAGTTGTGCAACATATGCACTGTTGAAGTTAGCTAACTTCTGTTTATAAATGAGTGATGGATTCCTTGCAAATGGCCATAATTTGATTGTTGGAATTTAATAAGAAATAAGCATTGACAATTTTTCCCTTCACGCGGTAAAATTATATCTATAGGGTATGGTATTTGGTTCTTCATGTGGATCCGTTAGTGATAAAGATGACATGGTAAAAATATTGCTTACTTATTTGCAAGTTGGGATGGATTTCTGAGAATCTTATAAACCAAATGTAAGGTGCTGAAGTAATTAATTTGGTCCTTGGAAAATAAAGGACGGGATAACAAACAAAAATTGCTGTGTAATGATCATGGATTTAACCCAAGGTAATTGAGCCACCATGTATGTTGTTGCCTTATACTTTGTCTTTATTACAGGTGCTATTTACATTCTGGAGATCTGGATCGAGGTCTCAAAGCTTTTGATGACTACTTGACTTCAGGAAAACTACCTGCAATGGAACTGTACGCTGTGAGTTTGGTGACAAATGAAACTTGTCCGCTATGCAAGAAAAAATTCATATTCTTAATCCTCCAAAATGATTCTTGCAGCAAAGAAATGTGATTTTATTGCTCTGATTTCTTGAGAATTTTAGATTTAGAGCAGCAATATCTAAAGCAGTCTGTTGGACGGACTTATAGAATGAATCTTTCATCCTGTGGTTATTTCCTTCACTTTCTTTTTGACATATTCCTATACATCTTACAAAATAGGTTCCTTGAAAATGGATTATTTGGTTCTTTTGGTTTTGTTTTCAGTTTCTTCTTTTGCATGTTTGTAAGCAATGATTTTCCCACATTTAAGGTTGCTGCTCTAGTAACTTTGGTTCCTAATCAAGTGCAGCATCCTATTTATTTGCAATTGTGTGTTGTTGATATGGATATGGTTTTGCAAACCTTACCTTGCTTTAAATTCTGTGGATGTAGACTGTTATAGAGGGAGCCATGTTAGGCTATACTCCAAGGGGAATGCAAGTTGCTCAAGATATGTTGGTAGGCTTGGAACTGTGGTCTATATCAGTCTGCTAAGTTTTATATTGATGCTGATAATTGGAATTCCTGGACAAGTGCAGGTGAGTATGAACTCCAGAAACTATTTCTTGAACAACAAAGTGGGAAGTGATCTCCTCCTTGTCGCAGCCGGTGAAAAGGTGATTTAACTGCTGAATTATCTGTTTCTACAAGATGAATTTTCTTTAAATTCTTCAGAAAACTTTTGATTGGGGATTTCAGGTTTGGAATGTTATTATAATTTAACTTAACAATGTTTTTTTTCAGACTGGTGGATATACCATTGCCAATTACATATGGGATCTAATGCGAGCTCGCAATATAACTCCTGCCCTTCCTGCTGTGGAAGCGTACTACAACGGACTAAAAGTAAGTAACTTCATATCTCACCATCTTACATAATCCGGAAGCAGACGAATTTGGAAATTTCAAATAAAATGGACTAAGAAGTTGTTTCACATTTTAGAAAAATGATATGATGGTGGAATAACCCTATAGGAAAAATGTGGCGCCAACTTTTGCAAAACTGCAAATGTTCCTTTTCCTTGTGAACTTGTATGAGATGTATACGTTTAGATGATTTATTGGGTCAATAAGTGAAGCAAATTTGTCCATTTCCTGTAGGCAGTCTAGCATAATCAACACTTCTTAAATTCATACAACTCTTAAGTCACTGATGACCCCTGGATCTTTTGAATGGTTTGGAAATGCATAAGAAGGCATTTGATGACAACTTCTTTAATTGTGTTTGTGCCAAGCTAGATACAGATAATGAGATAAGCCGCTTGTTGTGTTGAAATTATTGATTCTTTTGGTAATATATTTGTATTCATTTTTTCGTTTCACTTTTTGAAAGGATCGGGAGATACCTGAGGATGATCCCAGACTGTTGTTGGTTTCTCGTATTTATGACAATCAACGCCTAAGGTTTGGAAGACAGTAGATACCCGCATGAAGAAGGGTGCTTCATAGCATTCATTTTATGGCCAGTTCCTTCAATGTACCAAACAACAAAGAACTTGAGGAAGACAAAGATAACAAAATAGATGGAAATGAAGCAGAGGGAAAGATGGTGTTATTAAGGGGGTATTGATATTCTTCTAATGTGTTTCTTTTTCTTCTTTCTATCAAGGTTTGTCTTTGAAGGACTGACTGTCTGCTTCTGGCCATCATGTTCATGTGATCCATTGCTTTGGCTTTTTACTGTTTCGGCAAATTCCATTTACTTGGCAGAGATTGGAGATCGTCACCAGTGTGATTATATTTGCAGTTAGCTATACCAATGGCCATGGCCTCCTCCACTCTCAGTATTATGTTAACCATCAAATAAAACAATGTCAAACTCCACGCCAATGGCCAAATATATTTTTGTTAATTGAAAATATTTATACTGTATGAGAAATTTTGTTGAGACGCATGTCTAAAGAAGCCGACTTATATTGTACGGATTCTACTTTCCTGAATTCTATTGCTGGACCTGAAATACGGCTATGCTATATATCCGAACAAGATCTTCTGTTTAATTTTATGATGTCTTATTCTGTCTCATAAATCTTAGTTACTTATTTATGCGAGATTTGAGTTCATTTATACGGGATTTATGTAGCATTCACATAAATAAATGATTAAAATTTATGAGACACAATAAGACACCATAAAATTAAACAAGAGATTTGGATTTTTTATATCCTACCGCTGCCTCCCTCTCTAGTCAATCATCTCTTTCTTTGGCAAGAGTACTGGCATATTATCATACATCTCTCTCTTTAGCAATAGAACAGGCGGACATGATCTTTTATCTGAATCTTACTCTATTTTATCTTAATTATATATTTATGTAGACTTACATAAATATAAACATCTCTCTCTTTAGCAATAGAACAGTGACATGATCTTTTATCTGAATCTTACTCTATTTTATCTTAATTATATATTTATGTAGACTTACATAAATATAAAGTTGAGATGAAATATAACAAGGTTAAGTTAGAGTAGATGAAATCTAGAATCTGAGGGGAATAGTATTGAGGATATTATTTTAGATAATTTTTAAATTATAAATAATTTTTAAATTATAATTTTTAATTTTATTTTGTAAAACTATTGCTATAATTTAATTCAGATCAATAATTTTGTTATATAATATATTAGTCAAAATATTTATCTCATAATTATAATAAATTAAAATTAGAGAAAATGTATAAATAAATTGCTAAAAATAAAAACCTAAGTCGGATAAATTTTCATTTTACCTCTCTCTTCTATCTAGGTTGGTTTGTGTTTTGAGTGCTGAGACGCAGGGTGGATAGGCGGCAAGTAGGTGTTTGATCGATAAACTAGGGTTTTGAAGTTTGTAAAAGTTACCGATGTGTAGTTCCTGCATTCGAAACTGACTAAAATTTCCAGCCTTTAATGCTATACATATAGAATTCCTGTCAGTTCAATGGGAAACGAGCGCATTCTCTTATAGGTGCAATGGATGAGGAAGAAGGGTACGAGGTTGGTTGGATGAATTCTCAACCAGGGGATGCAAAGTCAAGGGGAAAATTAGCAAAAACGAAGAAGAGCAAAAATAAGAAGCAAGAGGAGGAAGTAGTGGAATGTAATGGAAAATCTAGTGATATGGGTGCAGAAAGTGGGAGAAAGAGAAAGAAGAAAGTTACTTTGGAGGAAACTGCAGAGGATGAGACGGGTAGTTTAAGTTCTTATGTCAAGGAAGGAAAGAAGTACAAAAAGAAAAGGAAAGATGGACTAATTGCAATGCCTGGTAAGGTCAATGATGAGGAAGAGCTTAAGGATGAGGTGTATCCTTCTTCGGACTTGAATTCAGCGGCTGTTGGAGTCGAGGAAGAACGATTGGTCAATGATGGAGAAACAGATACTGCACGAAACAGAAAGAAGAAGAAGAAGAGATTATTAATGGAAGCGGCTAAGGTGGACAAGCGTGGGGTCTGTTATTTAAGTCGAGTTCCTCCCCAAATGGATCCTGTAAGGCTTCGCCAGCTTCTATCCCATTACGGAGATATACAAAGGATCTATCTTGCTCCTGAAGGTGATCAATTACAACTCTTTTAGATTTCTTAAAAAATTTTTGGTTGTTATTTGCATTCATTATTGTTATTATTTTCAGACCCTACGATTCAAGTGCATCGTAAAAAGGCTGGTGGTTTTCGAGGACAAGGATTCTCTGAAGGGTAAGTTCAACTTCAAACTAGCAATAAATGTAGCACTCAGAATATGTTGTTAGATAGTTTAAATTTCGGCTATACTGCCGGTTATGCATTCATTTTCTGTTAAGTATTCAATAAAGTTAATACCTCTTTCTCTGCCTTCTTCTCTTCTACAACAAACCAACTTCTGCGTTTCCGTGTTTTAGTAATTCTGGAAATCAATCGCATGCTTTATTGCTTTCCCTGCAGATGGGTGGAATTTACAGATAAAAGTGTGGCAAAAAGGGTCGCTAACATGTTAAATGGTGAACAAATTGGTAGGTACTTATGTGTGTTATTTGCCTCTTTTTCTTTGAAAATTATTCTTATCCGACATTTTGATCTCCGATCTATATGCTTGTCTTTTGAAGAATGGGGAATGAAATAACAAATAATATTTAAGAAACTGGCAAAGTTCTTTCTGTTAATGTCTTATCCTCTTTGATGGATATCTTTTGTGTCTGTTGGTTGTGAGGACAAGAAAAAATGGTGTACATAGACTAGATGAAAATCTTATCAATGCAATAGAATAATTAATTCACAGTTTATCGGTTGATTGTATCATTAACAATTTCTTTCTTTTGGTGCGTGGAACTTTTCATGAATCCATTGATTTCGGCAACAAGAAAAAATGGTGTACATATTTGCTTATGCTTACTTGCCCTCTTTTAGTCCTGATGTGTTCTCTTCTTTATTTTATCAATTTCATGTTATCCCATGCTTCATAGAAGTCTTTCCTTCAATTTTCTTACCTTATCCTTTTAAATTTTAGGTGGGAGGAAGAGATCACAATTTTATTATGATCTCTGGAATATCAAGTACTTAAGTAAATTTAAGTGGGATGACCTCACAGAAGAAATTGGTACAAGACTCACATTCTTTTTACAGTTTGTCATGCTTATTATTTCAAATGTGTCTGAAGGCTAGATATTTCTAATGCAGCTTATAAGAATGCTATACGGGAGCAGAAACTAGCTTTGGAAATTTCTGCTGCAAAGAGGGAACGGGATTTCTATCTCTCTAAAGTTGATCAGTCTCGTGCTTTAAGTTCAATTGAAGAACGAATGAAAAAGGTAATTGGCTGCACTTTTGTTTGTTGATTCACTTTGCTATTATTTGTGAGTATTCACAGCGAGTTATTTTGTTTGACATACTTGTTTGAGAACTTGATTAGGACAACCTACATTTTAGTTTCTTTGTTAGGACTACTTTCTTTGGTTCCCCTATCCAGGGATGATGATTTAGTATGTTTGCCACAGTGGTCATCACTGATTAATGTAAATTGTGGGAAAAATCTATGTTAAATTTCAATTTTGAGTATCATAAAAGTTTCTGCATGTAAGAGCTGAAAGGTTATAATAGCTGTTGAATTGCTGTGTTGCTGATATTCATATCTGTATGACATGGAGACCTTCATGGCCAGTTGTTGCATGAAGACAATTTTGTACTTGTTAGATCATTAAGGGATTCACTCTATGGATCTCTAATATGAAATGACTGCTGGGGCTCAACATAACTTATTGATTTTATGTAATGCTCCTATATTTTCACCTCTTTTCTTTTAATTTTAATATATTACTCGTTATCAAGTTTTGTAAGATATCATTGGTCTTTCTTGTTTCTGCAGAAGCAAAAGGTCCAACAGGAGTCTGGAACTGATCTCTCTAGTAGTCATCAACCAGCTAAAGTAATCCGCCAATTCACACAGACAAAACCTGTTGCAGATAAAGTGGAACAGAGGAAACCTCAACTATCCAAAGACATCCTGTCTGGGGTGAGTGATTACTTGCACATAGTTTTTACAGCCCTTCTGTCTGCCTACTGCGGCTTATTTATGTTCCCTGCAGGTTTTTGGTGGCTCTTAGACGTTTTGAAGTTTGGCTTATCTGAATGGCATCCACCGCCTCAAACTGAGTGTCCAACAACTTTGATGTCTTCTGATAGAAGTCGTAGGGAGTGGTTTACAAGTTCGTTATATCACTTCATCTTCAATTTTGGGCGGAACCTAACTAGGGAGGTTGAGAATTGTCTTGTAGGAAACTATTCTACTTGTATTGCTGATCCTCGTACTTGTTTTGGAGGATTCTTTCTTATGCATAAATTATACATAACGGTATTTACTGTAAGTCGAGAGCTGAACCGGTGTGTCTGAAATAGTACTACAGTACTACAGCGAATTCTTTTGTTACTTGGGAATATATAATCATTGTTCGAATGGTCTTTCAAGCTACAAACGACTCCCATTTTAAACACAATTTGCCAAGAGAGCACTAGAAAGGATCGAACTTTTGTTTGCTTGTTAGAGAACAAATGTGGATTATCTATGACGTTTAGGGTTTTGTATGATTGAACAGCTCATTCTTGTGATAGAAGACTGGCCATAGACATTTATCAAGATAGGTTGGGGTGAAACTAAAATCTTCTGTCCAATATTATCCTATCTTATTCTGTCTCATGAAATCTCAACCATTTATTTTACGAGACTCACTTAAAACCTACATAAGATTCGCTTGCTAGAGAACAAATGTGGATTATCTATGACGTTTAGGGTTTTGTATGATTGAATAGCTCATTCCTGTGATAGAAGACTGGCCATAGACATTTATCAAGATAGGTTGGGGTGGAACTAAAATCTTCTGTCCAATATTATCCTGTCTTATTCTGTCTCATGAAATCTCAACCATTTATTTTACGCGACTCACGTAAAACCTACATAAGATTCATATAAATAAACGACTGAGATTCATTAGACACAATAAGACACCATAATATTAGACAGGAGATCTGGACTCGTTGGGGTGAGCTCCTAAATTGAAAGTAAGGAACTCGATAAAAATGAAACGAAGGCACCTAAATTGAAAGTAAGGAACTCGATAAAAATGAAACATATGCCTTCGTGAACCCAAAAAGAAAAAGAGACAGAATTCTCTGTGATTAAAATCCATTTCAGTCTAAAGACAGATGATGCTGGATCTATACAATAAATGTTTCTCCCCAGTCACAAGACAGCTTCAACGGTATATTCAAGTTGAAGGGGTAGGAGCCGGGAAGGCTGTATAAGATACCAGGCAACAAGGGCCCGGTCGACTGAACTTTTCCAACAGGCTTCCAACTACCCGCAGCATCCTCCTCTCTGTGTTACAGTTCCATCTCTTGAGCCTGATGGCCCCTGGTTACGCCCGTACCCAAGCTTGATGCCAGACGACTGCAATGATAACCAAAAGTTGAGAACAAACTTGATATAAGCAATAAGTTCAATGTTATTAAGCAACAAACAGCTTTGATTGACAACCTAACAGCTTAAGCAGTCCAAGACCAACACTTGAGCAGTTTCAACAGCATCCTATATCTTTAGCATCATTCAAACACTAACATGCTAATATTTCTAACGACAATTTAGTTCTAGAAAAATATTACATAAATTTTCAGTAGCATAAAAGAGTAGTAGTCATTACCTCATTGGATGCATCAAATACACCATCCAGGATATTCTGAAGGATTTTTGCAGCAGTTTTAGTGAAGGCCTGTCATGGATTGTATTTATTAGAACAAAGATCCAAGATCCTGTTTAGCATTTATGTTGGTGGTGGAGGTTTGAAGTCATTAGATAACCGAAAACGTATTGCAGGCATTCCAAGCGTGGGTTTTCCTAGGTACATACCTCTTCAACATTTTGTGCTGTTCTTGCAGATGCTTCCAAGAATAAAAGTCCATTTTCCTTGGCAAACTGTTCGCCTTCCTCTTTGCTGACAGCCCTTCTATGAGCAAGGTCACACTTATTCCCTATGAGCATGATTGTCATGTTGGGATTTGCATGCTGGCGAGCATCTTCCAGCCAGCTAGCTAAGTGGTTAAATGTCTCCCTCCTGTACAGGTTCTCAGATTCAGTTGGCTAACAAATCAAAATAACAGAATTCAAGAATAACTAATGAAAGGAAATATAATTAATCAGGCCGTCTTGAAAGCTATTTTTCTTCGAATAAAAGCACACGAGTGTATCAAATTTTGCAAAAGCTGAGATCACAATGGATTCCAGCTATCAGTATATTCCAAACTAAACATATATGTTCCCTCCTAGTCTTGACTATGAAATGTAAATTCAATTATTCATGTCCATGCTACGTTTATCCATAATTCAAAGGCAAGATGTCCAACAGGAGCAGAGATGGAGAGTATAGCATGGTTTAAAATTTCCTATGATAATTCTACAAGAATGAAACACTTCTACGAGTTATGATTTCAATCTAACTTATCAGCTAAACTTTTACACAAACTAACCTGGTTATGTCATAAACCAGAAGTGCTCCAGCTGCTCCTCTGTAGTAAGATCTGGTGATAGATCTGAATGATTCTTGCCCAGCCTGAAATCAAAACACAACCCTTCATCAGGTAACAAATCCAGTGTGTATAACTTAATGAATACCGGGATATAGAAGAGTTCCTAAGATAAACATACACATGGACATCTGGATACTAATGAAAGTTCAAGTTTTCCTGCATATGAGTTCTATAAAATCAGCCGGACAAATAGCATCAATCTATATATTACAGAGCATCTTGTGTTTGAATGAGTTTCTAGACTGTGCCGCAGCTTCATCCACCCACCCTTACTCCAGAGCGGAGGTGATTGCCATATTACAATCAAACTCAAATGACTTTATAATTGTTTCTAAGTTGCAAAGACTACGTTTAACTGAAGTATACTGAAAGTAGAAGCAATTATAGCTTCACGGACAGCCAGCTCTATCACAGCTCCGTCAACTTCAACAATTAGAAAGCAATAACAACAAAGCTCAATTTTTCATTGGAGTGTAAGTTAAACTTCATTCTCTTAGCCATAAGTTCACGACTTAACCACTAAATCAGCAGTCCAATTATGTGTCACTGTCAGTCTATCCCCTAGTTGTTAGTCACATAACCAATCACACCTAATACCTAGATCAGGCGAAAAAGTAAAACTAACCATGAAACTCAAAACTGACTTGAAAAAGTTGAGAAGTTTGAACTTCAAGAACAAAACAAAAAACAAATTTACAAAAGTAAAAAGACGAGTTGGAAAAGTTACGGTGTCCCAAATCTGAAGCTTGATGGGACGGCCATCGATAGTGACCATGCGAGCACCGAACTCAACGCCGATGGTGAGGTCGTGAACAGGCTGAAATCTCTTGTCGGTGAATTGCAAGAGCAAGCATGATTTCCCTACACCTGCAGCCAACCCACAAACCAAACTCCTCAAAGTTTCAATTTTTACCATCTTCTTTACATAAAAATCTAAACTTTTTCAAGTCCAAAAAGCAAAAACAACAGCAACAGAGACAACAAACCAACCTGTGTCACCAATGATTATGTACTTGAAGAGATAATCGTACGACATGATACGGCAAGTGTTCACTCGAACCCAAATAGAGAGAGAGAGAGAGAGAGAGAGCAATTGGTTCCTTCTAAGTGGGGTTTCTGCAAAGACTTGGTAGGGCGGAAAGGAAGAGGAGGCCCAGGAGGAGGGATAGAGAGAGAGTGGGATTTGTGTTTTTTAATTAGAATTTAGAGAGAGAGGGAGTGACGTACAACGCACATAACTCACCGACAAATCGACAAGCAATGTCTTACTTGCTTGCTTCAGGCTTTCTTAGCCTAATCACGTAGAATCCATTAATTAACATTTCGTGTTATGTTTATTATTTATTACATATGCGACCTGTGTCTTATCCTATTTCATATGCATACTCGACTTCTGGCAGTCTTTTAACATTTGTGGTCAAGGATATCGGTAACAGACGTCCTGTCCCCAGTGTTTCAAGTCTTTAGTCAAGACGTCGACCTGTGAGTAACTCGCAATTTGTGAAAGAGTGATCATTTTCGGCAACTTCAACGGGCTTCTATTTTCGGGGTCGCTTGCGGATTTCTTTGAAAATGGTGTAACAAAATTATCTTTGATAAGGACTTCACCTGGCCTACCGATAGTCCTCGGGCAATCTTGGCCTATGCTAATAAGATAGTCAGCGCTAGTATCATAGAAGGATGTGTCTATGGGCCTCAGGGGTTAACGGTGGGCCAATTGGTGGGTTAGACTAAATCCATGAAAAGCTGGGTCAAACTTAATACTGATGGAGCTGTCAAGAGTGAGGTTAACTTTGCCACGACTGGTGAGTTGATCAGGGATTGGGGAGACCAGTGATGTGGGGGCTTCCTGCAACATATTGACCGGGGTTCACCACTTGTGGCGAAACTATGGGGAGACCACTCGGGACTTATCTTGGCATAGAATTTGGGTTTCTGGCGAGTGATTTTCGAAGTGGATTCCTTGGAGGTAATCAATATCCTCTCTTCTTCTAGGTTCCCATTGACTGACTTTTCCTTCTTGCCGACAGGTATTCGGGAGCTGCTACGTCGAGATTGGGACTTGAAGCTCCAACATGTGCCTCGGGAAGGCAATCGAGTCTGACAGTCTTCTTTTCTTCTTTGCTTACGCTTTTGAGTCCACCCCTTCGGAGGCGCCTTCGCTTGTCCTTGCCCCTATGTCCCGTGATTCTCATGGTGTTTTGTATCGCAGATATCTGTCCTAATTTTCTCTCGTTTTCCTTTCCCTTATATGCAAAAAAAAATGTTAAAAATCAAATAATAATTGACTTGGTGGAAGCAAATTCATGTGAGTATGCAGGGAATAGGTCAAGTGACTCATTAGATAAGAAATTTGCTAAGTAGCATTATCAGGTGCGGTTGTTTGTTCGTACTGCATACCTCGAGTGTACACAGCTCCATCTCCATCTCCATCTCAAATTTCCGCTCGGGAGCTCCCCATAAATCCATGCTCGTCTAAGAGGACGAGACCCCCAGATAAACCACTGGATTTTTCTCCTCATCAACATTTTACAATGCCTATTATGGGCTCATGGAGGGATAAAATTTTGAATCATGAAAGAGCCAATGTTAGACTTATGTTTGACTGTCGGTGGTTATTATTACCTTCTGTATAAATACCTCTCTACATAGTTAACATAACATAGAGAAATTTACCCTCTGTTTTCTGTAAATCTGATATGGTATCAGAGCTTTTTTTTTCGCCTCTCTGACTTCTCTGGGTTTGTCTCAACTACCCAGCTTTTTCCCAGTTTTTCTTGTTTTTCCGTCAAGAACGCACAGCGTTTCTGTCTCTTCTTGTTTTACGTTAAGACTATTCATCTGCTATGGCTTGAGTGCGGCCTCTGGTTCGACGTCCAAACCGAGGAGAATCCGTCGATCCATATTTTCTTTACGTGAATGAGAACCCGACGTTGGTTCGGTTTCTTCGGTTCTCACAGGACCGAACTATCATCGATGGCAAAGGCGATGAAGATGTCATTCCGCCGTCGAAGAACAAGCTTAGTTTTGTGGATGGTTCGATCTTGCGACCATCACGTTCGATCCTCTGTTCGCTTCCATGGGAACGTTGTAATAACAGTGATTTCTGGCTAATGCATTACATTTCTCCGCCTATTGCCCGATCTATTATATGGTGGATTACGCATTTGAGATCCGGAATGATCTCAAAGCAAGATTTGCTCAAAGTAATTCTTTCCGTATTTGTGACCTTCAACTTGAGATTTACACTTGTCAACAAGGTAGTCTCTCGGTGCATGAGTATTTTACTAAGCTCAAGATTACGTGGGATGAGTTGCAGATATTGCGTCCTCTTCCTTCTTGTACATGTAGTCCTCGGTGTTCTTGTGGGTTGTCGAAGAACATTCGTGAGTTTCGGAAAACGATCGCGTCATGGTCTTTATTAAGGGCTTGAATGAGCGGTATTCTCTTGTTAAATCCAGCTTCTATTGATGGACCCTTTACCTTCATTGAATAAGGTGTTTTCCTTGGTTCTTCAAAGAAGAACGGCCTTCGTTGGTTTCGATGTCGGTCGTTGGCGGTGAAGGGTTCTCTTGCTCCGTCACAACGTAAATTCTTCTCTACCTCCGCTCCCCGACTTGCATTCATTGTGGCAAGGAGGGTCATACGATTGATAGGTGCTTCTGAAGCATGGTTTTCCTCTAACTATGAAGAATTCCAGGAAATCTTCAAACACTTCAAACAGGGTGTACGTGAATGCAGTGGATAACGATGATGCGATTTTGGCTCCCACTGATTCTTCACCTCCTGGATATACGGAAGCCCACGCTCCTCCATTTCAATTCACTAAAGAGCAATACGAGCAGCTATTGCAGCTCATCCAAGGCTTTCCATCCTCTTCTCATCACGTTAATGCGGTCACTATACCTCAACGTGTATCACCGCCGGTAACTCCCGCAGGTCTGCTTTCTTCAACCTATGGGTCACGTTCTCATATTTCTTTGAATGTTGCTGCTATACATAATTCCAATTCCAATGAATGGGTCATTGATACCAGTGCTACAGATCACATTGCGTGCTCTTTATCTCTGTTTCATTCTTATAAACTAGTTAGTAACGTGTATGTTCATCTTCCTAATAATTGCAGAGTACGGGTTACCCATGTTGGTACTGTTTATGTCAATAATTCTTTGCAACTTCTTAATGTTTTATATGTACCCGATTTTACTTTTAATCTGTTATCTATCAGTAAACTCGTTCATGATTTTCCTTATTGTGTTCTTGTCTCATCTTCTCATTGTCTCATTCGAGCATTCGCCATGGAGGGTGATTGGTGTTCTTGAGCATTTCAACGGGTTGTACAAGCTCACTCCCAATGCCCTTGCTCTACTTCATCGATGTCTTTGTTAATTGATTTGCTTATAATGTGATCATTCTTTACTTTGGCATAATAGGCTAGGCCATCCTTCTTTCCTCGTTTAAAAAACTTATTCCTACGTGTCTAATATCAAACTTTGTGAGATTTGCCATATGTCTAAGCAAAACGTGTTCCTTTTCCTCTGAGCACTTCATTAGTTCTGTTGTTTTGATCTCATTCATGTTGATATTTGGGAGATAATTATGCTCCCACTTTCAGAGGACATTGATACTTTCTAACTATTGTCGACGACTTTAGTAGATTCACTTGGGTGTTTTTAATGAAAGCTAAATCTGACGCGAGAATTTTTTTGTTAAATTTTGTTTCTTATGTCTCCACACAATTTGGTCTGCCTTTGTGAAATGCATTCGATCGATAATGGTCAAGAATTTAATATTCCAACCTTTTATGAATCGCATGGTATAATTCATCAAACATCTTGTGTTAAAACTCCTCAACAAAATAGCGTTGTTGAACGTAAACATCAGCACATCTTAAATGTGGCAAGGGCATTGCGATTCCAAGCAAATTTACCTATACGGTTTTGGGGAGAGTGTGTCTTGCATGGTGTCTATTTGATCAATCATATTCCTACTGCTGTTCTTAATAATATTTCACCTTTTGAGGCTTTATATTCTAAGCCACCTTCTTTTGAAAAGTTAAAGGTTTTTTGTTGTCTTGCTTTTGCTTCTAATCATTTTAATATTCACAACAAGTTTGATTCTAGGAGCATCAAATCTATTTTTCTTGGTTTCTCCCCAGCTATTAAAGGTTTTAAATTGTATGATCTTCATGCTCAACGAATTTTTCATTCTAGGGATGTTTCCTTTTATGAACATTGTTTTCCATTTTCTACACTAACCTCTGGTCAGCAGCATTCTCAACCATCTCCTATTGATCAAGTTATTCTCCCTTCTTCGTCAGACCAGTCGTTTGTTGATGACTTTCCAGGTGTTCATCGTGTGTCATCACCTTCCGATGTGCCTGTTCAATTACCAGACAATGTTCTCCGATCGCCTAATGATATTTCTTCCACGGAGACTTCTTCATCTGTGCTTCAACTGCCTCCTGTCGATACTTCTTCGCAACCTCCAGCCCAGACCTTACGCAGGAGTCTTCGACCCAAATCCAAACCTTCATACCTTGGTGACTACACCTGCCTGGCTGCACAACGATCTAGCCCCCACCAACTTTGTAATGTGTTCTCTTATTCTCGTCTTTCCTCTCATCATCATGTTTTTGCAGCTACTATTGATCAAGATGTTGAACCTCATACATATGAGCAAGCTATTTTGCACGATTCCTGGCGCGATGCTATGGCCGCAGAACTTGATGCGCTTCATTGGAATCATACTTGGGAACTGGTTGATTTACCTCCTGGTAAGAGTGCAATCGGTTGTAAGTGGGTCTTCAAAATCAAGCGCAAGGCCGATGGCTCGGTGGAGCGTTACAAAGCTCGACTCGTTGCTAAGGGCTACACACAACGGGAAGGAGTAGACTTTCTTGATACTTTTAGTCCAGTGGCTAAGATGACCACTGTT
Source organism: Erythroxylum novogranatense (assembly GCA_029891385.1). NCBI lineage: Eukaryota > Viridiplantae > Streptophyta > Magnoliopsida > Malpighiales > Erythroxylaceae > Erythroxylum > Erythroxylum novogranatense. The sequence goes on along the minus strand of CM057234.1, from coordinate 17,225,319 downwards.
CGGCTTCTTTTGGCATTGGCAGCCGTCAAAGGGTGGGACTTGCACCAGCTCGACATCAACAACGCATTTCTTCACGGTGATCTTGATGAGGAAGTATACATGCAACTTCCTAAGGGTTATGCCACACAAAGCAACAAGGTTTGTCGGTTGGTTAAGTCTCTTTATGGCTTAAAACAGGCTAGTCGGCAATGGAATGCTAAGCTCACTTCTGCCTTACTTCAATTCGGTTTCACACAAGCTACATCTGATCACTCTTTGTTTCTCAAGACAGGGAGTACGTATTTCATGGCCTTATTAGTTTATGTTGATGATGTTATTGTTGCTAGTGATGATTTGCAGGCTATTCAACACGTCAAACAGTATCTTCATGATGCCTTTACCATTAAGGATCTTGGTGAGTTGAAGTTCTTTCTGGGCCTTGAAGTAGCCAGAACGAAGATGGGCATTAACCTTTGTCAGAAGAAATATACGCTGGATTTACTTCGCGACACTCAGTTTTTGGAATCCAAACTGTTTCTCTCTATCTTACCGAGACAAGACTCTCGAAGGATTCCGGTGTTGTTTTGGAGGATGTTATTCATTATCGGAAGCTTGTTGGTAAACTTCAATACTTGACTACTACTCGACCCGATATTTCGTTCGTTGTTCAACAGTTGGCCATGCAGATTTCTTCTTGGTCCTACTTACGCTCATTTGGTCACGCTCATCGTGTTTTACTGGTATTTGAAAGGAACTATTGGTCAGGGACTTTTGTTTTCCTCTGACAGTGATCTTCGCCTTACAGCTTATTCCGATTCGGATTGGGGTACTTGTCGGGACACCAGGCGATCTCTTACTGGTTTTTGTGTCTTTCTTGGTACTTCTCTAATTTCTTGGAAGACTAAGAAACAATCCACCGTTAGTCGTAGTTCGTCTGAAGCTGAATATCGTGCCTTGGCCACCGCAACTTGTGAAGTGCAATGGCTTCATTATTTACTCGGCGAATTTCTCTTGCCTCCTACTATTCCGACGCCTTTGTTTTGTGATAATCAATCAGCTGTTTACTTAGCTCAGAATCCAGTTTTTCATGAACGTACTAAACACATTGAGATTGATTGTCATGTGGTTCGTGAGAAATTGCAGCATGGTGTCATTGTGTTGCTTCCGGTTTCTTCCACCAACCAGTTAGCTGATTGTTTTACTAAAGCTCTTTCCTCATCTCAGTTTCGGGTTTCTTTTCGCAAACTGGGAGTACATAATATATACTCACCAGTTTGAGGGGGGGTGTTAGACTTATGTTTGACTGTCGGTGGTTATTATTACCTTCTGTATAAATACCTCTCTACATAGTTAACATAACATAGAGAAATTTACCCTCTGTTTTCTGTAAATCTGATAGAAGCAACGCATATAGCTCAAGATAGAACTCCGGTAGATCTCATTACAAATGGAATTGTCAAGAAAGACTTCAAAGACTGTAACCAACTTTTTCTTATGTTTAATGTTGATCGGGATTACATGGCTAGGCTTGAGGGCCCATGGAGACAAGCAATCGTGGTTAAACTTTTCAATGGAAATATTACTTTTAAAGTTCTTTACACAAAAATTGAATTGTTATGGACTTAGGTCATGATTAATTTTTAGTGAAATTTGATTATAAGAGTGATTTTGATAATGTGCTCAGCGGTGGTCCATGGGTGATCTTCGATCATTATTTGTCTGTTCGACCATGGTCTCCAGGTTTCTTAGCAGTGCATGCCATGACTGATTCTACACTTGTTTGAGCTAGGTTTCTAGATGGTTCAGTCCAATATTATGATGAAGATCTTCTTCTTGCTTTGGCTTCTGGCTTAAGACGGCCTGCTAAGGTTAATAGAAATACCACACTTGCCAACAGAGGATGATTTGCAAGAGCGTGTGTTGAGATTGAGTTGGATAAGCCATTGGTTGGAAAGGTTGAGCTGGATGGTTATATGTACTTTGTTGAGTACGAGGGCCTCCATACAATTTGTTTCAAATGTGGAAAGTATGGGCATAAGGATGGGGACTATCCTCTAATCAAGAGTACTCCACTTGTAATGGAAAATAATCAATAGCTTCCAAAAATGGGAGAAGATCTTCCTCCCGCTTTTGACATAGATAATGGGCATAGTGTGGTTCAGGGCCCTAATGGTGGCTTTGGAGCTTGAATGGTGGTTGAAAAGAAATCCCAAAAATCTACTTGTACTAGACAAAACGCGGGCAAAGTGGCTAGTAATACCAAGGAAAATGATTCCAAATTTGCTAATCTTCAAGTGGATGATTATGATGAGGCGAGACTATTGACATTTGCAGATCAAGGTTGGGATAACACTGGAATGCAGGATTTAAGTTTTGGGATAAGCCACTTAAGTGGGACTAGAGGGCCAAACAGGGGACATAAGTCTGGGTCAAATAATATGAAAAGTGACATTGCCTTTGATGCAAATACTGTGCTTAACGGTCCATTATCTCTGAAGCCTAAAATTAGGGACTGTTGGCGATAAGGTCACCTCTGAGGTACAAAGCAAGCAAACTCAGGAAGGTAATCAAGAAACCAGTACAGTTGTTAGGGGCAAGGCTATGACTTTGAACTTTGGTAAGGTACTGCAGCGTCCTCCTTCAGCTGAGACCATCAAGGAAGTTGTGGCCTCTTTTCGGCAAGCTTTTCAATCTGCTCCTCTAGCTATGAATCAGGACATTCCATGGAAACGCTACATGATCTACCTAATGATCAACAACAACTTGAGTTTAGGGCTAAACGACCTGACTTAGATCATACGAGAGTGTATCCAAATGATGGAGGCCTTGGGCTTTGTGTCACTTCATCACTGGAGAAGGACAATGTGGTGATGGATATACCAACATAGGAGACTGACATGGATGTAGTGCCAAGCTCTTTGGCTTGATTTCATCTTGAGCTCGTTTACCACATCTATATTATTTTATTATTTAATGATTAATTTCTTTAACATTTTAGCCTGGATTTGTCATGGTACAGGTCGGTCAGATTTCTCCTATGGTATCAAAGATATTGTACGTACTTATAAACTAGATATTCTAATTTTATTGGAAACCCACATCTCGGGGGAGAGAGCTAGAAAATCAGCATCAACTTGTGGTTTCGTCTATATGTTTCGTGTGGATCCTACCAATTTCTCAGGTGGTATTTGGTGCTTATGATAGGAAAATAATGTTCAAGTTCAAGTTTTGGTTCCCGTAAACAATTTGTCTTTTTACTAGTAGTAGTGGGGGATTCTAGTCCCTAGTTCTTGACTGCTATTTATGCTCCTCCTCAAGCCCCAGGCCGCCGCATTTTTTGACGGGAAATGTCTCATCTTAGCCAAGTTATTAATAGGCCATGGGTTCTTATTGGAGACTTCAATGATTATGGTTGTTCCTTGGATAAAAAAGGGGGCATGTTCTCTTTCAGTCATGCTCGTTTGTTTCGTGAGAATATGGATGAATGTGATTTATTGGACCGTGGTTTTAAGGGCAACCCTTTTACGTATCGGAGGAAGCTGCATGGTATGTTCTCCACTTATGTCAGGCTGGATAGAGTCCTTTGCAATGCCGATTGGCGTGTTATCTTCCTGGAAGCCTCTCTCCACCACTCACCGCGTACTCAATCAGATCATAATCCCATTTTACTTTGATTATTTGGTTATGTCCCTCCTCTGTCTTTAAGGGCTTTCCACTTTCAGGATGCTTGGACTTTACATGAGGGCTTTTAGGAGGTTGTTGAGACTGCATGGCAAGCCCCTCACACATCTCTTTTGGATGCCGTCTCTCATGTTAAGAATGCTACTTTGATTTTTAACAAGGAGGTCTTTGGTAATATATTTCATAAGAAGCGCATAATTCTTGCTAGATTGGAGGGCATTCAAAAATACCTTAGCTATCGACATTCTAATTTCCTATTATCTCTGGAGCAAGACTTAATAGCAGAATACAATGATATCCTTCAGTAGGAAGAGCTACTTTGGTTTCAGAAGTCGAGAATGCAATGACTGCAGCATGGGGACCGAAATACCAAAATTTTTCATACAACAACCATCTGGAGGCGTAAAAGAAACAGAATTGAGAGGATTCAAAGTATGGATGGGTCATGGATTGTTGATGATGCTACCATTCAGGCAGAGGTTCTTGATTTTTACAAGAATTTATTCTGTGTCATTGAGAGTATCACCATGCCTTTTCCTGATGTGTCTCATCATCCTCGACTCCCTGAGGACAAGATCTAGTCGCTGCTTAGGCTTGTTTCTAAAGAGGAAGTTTTTGCGGTTATGAGATCAATGAAGCCTTATAAAGCCCCAGGTCCCGATGGTTTTCAGCCAATGTTTTATACGAAATATTGGAATATTATTTGGGATACTGTTTTTTCTATGGTTGACCAAGCCTTTAATATTGGAGTTTGCCCCCTGAAGATTGCAGATACGTCAATAGTGCTCATTCCGAAAGAACCTAATCCTACTAATATGTCGCAATTTCCTCCAATTAGCCTTTGTAATGTGAGTTACAAGATCCTCACTAAAGTTCTGGTTTAGAGACTTCATTGCTTTTTGGAAGATTTAGTTATTCCTATGCAGGGCGCTTTTGTTTTTGGAAGGGCAGCTGCTGATAATATTATTCTTGCGAGGAGCTTATTCATACGATTCGTAGAACAAAGAAGATGACTGGTTGTTTAGCTATGAAAATTGACCTTGTTAAAGCTTATGATAGGATTGACTGGAGGTTTTTTGAGCAGACCCTTAATGATTTTGGCTTTCCTCCCCTCATGATCTCTCTTATTATGTCTTGTGTGACTGAATCAAGACTATCTATTTAGTGGAATGGGTCATGTCTCCCTACTTTCTCTCCTAAACGTGGACTATGCCAAGGGCATCCTATGTCCTTGTATCTTTTTATTCTTTGCATGGAGAAGCTATCTCTCCTTATTTGTACCAAGACCTTATCCCATCAGTGGTGTCCTATACGGATTGGTCGAGATGGGCCTTCTATTTCTCATCTCCTTTTTGCAGATGATGTTTTGTTGTTTTTTGATGCTTCAGTAGGGAAGTGCCAAGTAGATTTAGATGCTATGCGTACTTTTTGTGAATGCTCAGGTATGATGATTAATGATTCATAATCTTGAGTCTTGATCTCTCCCCACGCTGCGAATGCTCACAAAGCATTGCTTAGACGTCAATTTGGCCTGCATTTTACATTGGACTTGGGTTTGTATCTGGGGGTTTCCTTGCAGGAGTGTGATGGTAACTAGCCTATAAGCATGTCATTGAGAAAATGAATTCTCAATTGCGTAGCTAGAAGGCTAAGCTTTTAAATAAGGTGGGTAGACCTATGCTGGTTCAACCTACATTGTCTTCTATTCCCATGTACACCATGCAGACCACTTAGTTACCTTCAAGGCTCTGTTCAGAGATTGATAGACTTTGCAGGAACTTTCTTTAGAACTCGATGGAAGGTAGTAATGGGATTCATTTGATTAATTGGGAGATGGTTTGCAGTGCTAAATGCATTGGTGGGTTAGGTCTTCGTATGGCTAGGGAGAGTAATATTGCCTTAATTGGAAAGTTAATTTGGTCTTTAATCTCGAGGGATACTAAGCCCTTGACATGCGTGCTTGGCTCCAAATACTGTCATGGCCCTCGAGTTCTTACTGGTCCTTCCTTTTCAAATGCCTCTCCTTGCTGGCGTACTATTCAGCGTCTTGTGCCCTATCTCAAGGATGGTTATAAGTGGAGGGTTGGTAATGGTGAGCAGATTTTGTTATGGTATGATAGATGGGTTGAGGATATGCTTCTTGGCTATTGTATTCCGAATATTAATCAACAAAAGAAGGGATTAATGGTAGCTGATATCCTCACGGATATGCATACATGGAATCCCCATTCTTTACTTACCCATATCCCGAGTGAGGTCTCCGCTTCCATTTATGCTATACCGTTTTCAGTCGCCCATAACATGCAAGATCTTCTTGTGTGAGGCGAGTCTTAATCAGAAAAATATTCGGCTAAAACAGGACATGATTTTATTTCTAGAGTTCCATATCCTCCAGATGAAAGGAAGAGTTGGGTCAAGATATGGAAGCTCCTTATTCCCCAAAAGTTCAAGTTTTTCTTATGGTTGATTAGCTAAAATCGCCTCCCAACTAACCTGCTTTGTTTTGAGCGAAGTATGGCCATGTCCTCCAAGTGTGCGCGGTACAATAGAATGCATGAAACTATTCTTCATGCGCTACGTGATTGCATGTAGGCAAGAGTGTTTTGGGATCGTATCCAAGTAGGGGATGGGAATGAACGATTTTTTGGTAACTCTTTGGAGGATTGGCTGTGCTCAATTGTCTTGGATCAAGGTATTTCTCAAGAAGCTCTCATTCGCTTTGTCACTGGGTGCTGGGTTATTTGGTGTGCTCGGAATAAAGAGAGTATAGAGGGTTCGTTGATGCATATGATGTCCCAAGTCCAATGGCAAAGGAGTCAACGAGTGTCTCATTGCTTTTAGTGAGAGCAATGCTCAAGCAAATTCCAAGAACCGAGAAGCTAGGTAGATTGCATGGGAGATGCCTCCAAAAAATTTTGCTAAGCTTAATACGAATGGTAGTACTTTGGGGAATCCAGAAAAGGCAGAATTTGATGGTTTACTTCAGGATCAGTTTGGTAGATGACTTACGAATTTTTTAGGTGCAATTGGATTTACTAGTTGCGAAACTTTAGGCAATTTAGTGTAGTCTTCTGTTTGCTTGGAGCTCTGGTTACAAAAAACTCCTTGTGGAGTCAGATTCTTTAGAGGCTATCAACCTTAAACTTGATTCTTCTAGTGATTTCCATCCTCTTCTACCTATTATCAACGATATTAGGAAGCTTTTAAGTAAGGGAGAGCAATTGGTGCACAAACTTTCTTGCCAAGATTAGGTCCTCTTGTGATGATCATTGGATTGTTTGGCCAGTCTGCCTTTGGGGCTTTGAGAGATTCTCCAAAGCAATTAGCCTGTAGCGTCCTTGAGGAGTTAGTTTTCCTTTTGTCAATACAATACACTTGAACTTTAAGGATGCTTTCCAGTTCCACACAAAGTATGGCGTCCATCTGTTAAGCTGTGCCCTGCATCTCTCCCATCCATCCCATTTCCACACATTGCTTTCAGCCGCCAGTATAACTGTGCTTGGTCAGAGGCATATCCACGTCCATATGCGAACCTACTAATCTAGATATTGGTAGAACACATGAAAAGTGTTAAGCATGCCTAATGTGTTCCACGTGATCAGTTCCTGCAGTTCAAATTTGTTTGTGGGTTATTCCCACGTTTGTCAAACATGATATAGCTTCAGTACAGCCCCTCAGGGCTATTGGTTCAATGGTCACCGAAACAACTTATCAGCAACTTGCGTATTAAAAAATAAGATGACATACGGTCCGAAGAGTTTTAACAATATTCAACAAGATATTCTCCCTTATAAGAAATATGTTGATGCCTAAAACATTTAAATACCAAGTCATTGAGGGTTTGAAACTAGAGACTGACAATTATAGCATTATCTCAATGGACGTGAAGTACAGGAGTCGTCTCAATGATGAACTCTACTCCTCCATTTCATCACCTACTTTAATCACTTGTTGGAACTTCTCTTCAATTGGTGTGATCTTTGTAAGCACAACTTCTGCAACCACAAAAGTAGTAACAGTTCTAATCAGAAAATGTCCAAAAACAAAAAGACACAATAAGATGATAAAGAATTAACCATTGAGAGCTAATTGAAATCATCCTAATCCTGAGAAATTGAAACAAATATTTAATGAATTACTTAAGAGTAAATGCCATCCATATTATATCAGCTGCAACCCAATTGTCGAGGGTTCATGTTCCTTCAGCTTTGAAAGCTAAATCAAAACCATTTCGTTCCACAATAGCAACAACCATAGTATGGAAAACTAGATCCATGTACTTTTTTAATAACTTTATTTTCTGTCATTAACTTAGATGTCAGGAACTGGGTCATCCGTAGTACATCAGCTTTAACTTTAACCCTTATAAGCACTTAAATAGAAGGAAAGAATAAAGAAAGCCAGCAAAACCTAAAAACAATTCATGTTGTCAAACTTCCAAGGGATCACAAACATTCCAAATGATGAAGACTAAGAACCAAAAGAAAATAAAAAGGAACTTCTCAAATTTCATAAAAAAGACGGAAAAGACCTTAAAATGTCCTAAATTCTTCCACACTTAAACATTATCAATTTAGAAATGTGAATTCTATGTCTGGGATGAAACCAACTGATACTTACCGATCTTCTTAGGAAAGGTATAGCCTCTTGGATTGACATATGTTCGAGGATTTGGCAATAAGTGGTTCCTCAAATACTCTCTGTGTCCCTGTACCAGTTATAAAAAAGGGATAGCATCATCTATATGCTAATGATGCTTTATGTCTAAATAGAGATGAGGTTCATACAAAACAGCAACCTTTGTTATGACACAAACATCAACGTTGCTGCCACTTCCCAAATCGTTGAATACACCAGAGCATATAGCCTCAGTTACAAGCTTTATTCCTTCCTCCCTCTGCAAAGATAAAGTAATTGCCCCTTACATCAGACCAAAGTCATATAATTACATCATGTACGACATTTTTGTTTCACAGGCATAGCCAACTGCAAGCCTAATTTCTTTAAAATTAAATATCTTCAGATGTGGAAGTACTTTAATGCACATAAAGATGACATCCTGATTATAACAGAATGAAACATTAAGATTTCAATTTCTTCACTCAAAGAGACCAAATCCTATAACAAGCTCACTTACGCTAAGCCCTTCTTTATACTTTGACTCAAAAATTGCCATTGCAGCAAGAGAACCAGAACCCATTGTAGCAAAAGGCAAGGTGTCAGTTGAACCGTGGGGATATATCTGCAACGAAGCCATTCCATTAACAGGGAATCATAATTTAATAATACCAGAAGAACCAGCTGCATTCACAAATCCCTTCAAGAAGAAAAAAGCTTTACAGTATGCAGATGAGGCCCAGTGCAATCAACTCCACCAAGTACCAATGCCGCTGAAACATACCCTTGATAGCTAAACAGAAATTAGGCAGTCAGAAAAGGTTCCAAAGAGAGATGATTTTCAAATCATGCAAACTTCATAGATAAAAAAACCAACCTGAAAAGATGTTTTTTGAGAAGAGTAAGTGCTGTAACAACTCTTGACTCACGACCAGTATGATAGCGATGTAATTGCAGCTGTGAGCTGACCATGTCTAAATAAATACAAACAGGAAGCCATAAATTAGCTCCAATTATATCAATCCAAAATAATTGCCACACAAATCAGGTTTCCAATTTAACTTTACAGAGGGCATACTCTACCACATCAATTCTCAAAATACCTGTTACAGCCTCTGTATCAGCAGCAGTTCCTGCTCCACAGCAATATATGTTAGGAGCCATGTAGTGAATCTTCTCGCAATTCTTGTCACAAACTATGGTTCCTTCCGTTGCTCTTGTATCCGCTCCAAGAATGATGCCCTCCTATAAAGACATTGTGAAGTAGAGTTTCAATTAAACAAGACTAAGGTCCAATTAATTAAATGAGCAAATTGCTAGGGTTTTCAAAGAGAAAGAACTTTCAATCAGTGAACTAATCCTTAAATTGCTTCTAAAACAAACAAAGACGAACTGCTTCCCTTTACAACATACCCTGATGGGTTCCATTCAATTTATACACAGAACGCAAAAGTTAACAAATTTACAACCACAATTCACATATAGCAACGCACACCTGGAACACGAGCCCAACAATGGTGGTTCCAGTCTTTCTAGTACGAGGAGGATTAACACCCTTCTCTATAAGCATATTGTTTCTTTTGCATAGATCGAAACTGAACCCACCCTTGGCAGGGATATCGACAGTGGATTTCGCCATACTGAATCGAACACAGTGTGAAGCAAATTTGGGTATTTAGTTTGTGGGTTATTAGGCCTCTGATTTGCAGAGCTTGCCCAGGGGACAAGTTAAGAGGTTTTGCCAAGTTTGGGGGCTTTTTGGATATTTTGCAAGACGTCGACGGTAATGAAATTAGTATCATGATTGAAAGTTCGAGGTTGCTACCATGATTTTAAGGTAATTATTTGATTTATATCATATTTTATTTTTATTCATAATCTTATAATTAATATAAAAATAAAAATATTTAAATTTAAGTTAAAAATTCAAATCAAAAGGTTTTAATGTGTGTGAATATATATATACATACATACGTATTTTAATTTTAACATTTGCATTAAAATATAAGTTAAATAAAAATTTACATTAAACTTAACTTAAATTTAAAAGTCTAAAAGTAATGTCTGAAATCAAAAGTGTATTTTAAACTTTAACGTTTATAACAAAATACAACCTAAACTTAAACATTTTGAAATATTCAAATTAAACTGAAACGATATTTTAAACTTTAACGTTTATAACAAAATACAACCTAAACTTAAACATTTTGAAATATTCAAATTAAACTGTAACGTTTTCAAACCACTCGAAATGTACTCGAATGAATGAAAAATTTGACTCTTAACTTTTACCAATTAAATGTCATGTTAATATTGACGTGATATTACTTTTATTTTTAAATTAGACTAAGTAATTATTTTTAAAATTAAACAAAAATGACAATGAGACTTATTTTAATACATTTTAAATAATAAGTCTTACTTGTCAAATACAGGATGCAATAAGTCGGTCTCGTCAAATTTTAAATAAAATTTTAAAAATTAAAAATGTAAAACAATATTTTTATTTTTATTAAGTTCAGGTCTGAGTTGCCAAGCCCATGCTTATTCGAGGCTTAATTTTTCTAAACAAAACGATATCATTTTGTTTAAAAAAATTGAACCTCAAACTAGTTTAAACCAATTCATTGAAAATAGTTGAATTTGAGTCCATAAGTCAGCCTATTGCTGTCCCTAGTCACGTAATAGTGAGGCACATTTTTTGCTCAAAAGATAAAAAATAATATCACTTCAGTATTGACGTGGTATTTAGCTGACAGAAAGTTATTCTCGTAATTTCTATGGAATTAATTTCTACTTTGAACATTTTGAAAATGCTTGAGTTTAATTTGAAACCTCTAAAACATTAGGGTCTTTCTATTATAAACGTTAAAATTCAAATTCCACTTTTAGCTTAATATTTTATATTAACTAAACTTTATCAATTTTAATTGATATGAATGTTAATTTTTATTAAAAAGTGGAATCCACGCGTCGTTAAAACTACAAAGTATGTCCTACACCTCCTCCTCTCTGTCTTTTCTTGTTATGCACTTCTCCTTTATGAGTCATATTCAATCATTTTAAAACATCTTTTTAGCTCTACACTATAAGAAAAAGGACGTTTATCGAAGAAAATTATCGACTGATAACATTAACAAAGCGTCGATAATTAAATTTAGTGACAGTATTCATCAACGGAAAAATACGTCGTGAAATTAGTTGTCGATAAATTTGCTGACAGAAACTCTTATCCATCGGGAAAAATATTGACGGAAAAGACTTTCTGTTGGTATATTTACTAATGAAAAAATTTATTACCATGAGTATATATACAGATGGTTATGTCAATCCGTCGGTGAATCTAAAGTAAAAATGTAAAAATTTTCTGACGGTTTATCATAAACCGTCAGTAAATATGACTCAGTATACCGATGGATAATTAAAATTTCATTAGTGAGTCTAAGGTGAATATGTGTATTTTTCTGACAGTTTCTTAACCAGTCGTAGATAAATATAACTCAATTTATCGACATAAACTAAAATTCCATCGGTAAATACCATAAATATTTTGCGACGATTTATGATAAACCGTCGGAACTGACTCTATCATAAACGTATTAAATTTTATTTTTTAAAATCCCGTCATTAAATTTTATTTTATAATCTTATTATTAATGGATAATTTCAACAACTATAAATAATCTGTGCATAATTTTTGGATTTGTTTATATATTTAATTTGTTTAAACATAAAATTAATTAATCATATAACGTTAACATTTTTCTTTATTGATAATAAAAACATTAAATTGTACATAAATTCAAACCAAATGACTACAACAATCTTATTGTCCTGATGAGCGTGGATGGTCTGAATCTTTAGCCCTTCCCTTCAACTGCTCCATGTCATTTTAGAGCTTAGTCATGTATTCCATTGTCTGTTGCAATTGACTTGTCAATGTCTGCACTGTGCTCTCAAGTTGATGGATATGTTCCATTATCGACCGTCTAGTTGATGTTGCTATATTGGACGTCGAGGAGTGTGAATAACATATGTTCGCAAATGAGCCTAGCTTGAAGAACCTTCCATGACTGTCCCTACCACCCACTGTATCAAAATATGCCTGACTCTCATTAACAACTTATTCTCTTTGAGATTGTCACTGAATTGTTTCTTGTATTTGTTCTTATTAAGAGGCAATGCTTATATTAGTAAGTGATAATTATTAAGAATGAATATTAAAACATAAATTTCACATACATTCAGTTCTCTACATCGGCTATTGACAAATGTCACACCGTCATGCTTTTTAGTGTGAGTATACAAACACAACTGACGGGGTGTAGGACTTATGCACATTGACTTTTCCAGCATAACAAAAAAATGTCCTAAGCTAAACTAGAATTTATAAAAATTTCGGTAGAGTCTCCTCTATTTTTATGATAATATCCTCTGTTGAATAAAAAAAATAACTCAACACAACCATATATGACACCGTACATTTATACCATGATCATTATTTATAATACACATTTTCATTTTAACATTCATACATCAATTTAAATTGAAATACAAAGAAAGTAAAAAAATTAGAATATAAGTGTAATATTTAGATACTTACAAGTATCTTTTTTTTGAAATTTTAAGAACTATATTAAATATAAATGAAAGGTCTACAATGTACGAAACAAAACACCTACAAGGTAGACAAAGAGGAGGCATGCAACTCCACTATCTCAAATCACTCGTAATGTACCGAGACAAATTATATAGACTATAAATACCAGCGTTTTCTCAAGGCTAGTTGCAAAGAGTCCCGCTTATCGTTGACAATGATGGCCTCCGTATCAAATTAACAATGCGGTTTGCCAATTCATACGGGCTTCATTCACTTGCTTATAAATGCGAGCGCTCGCTCCTCCACACTTGGTAAATCACCATTTGAAAAGAGGCTTTAATAAGGAAACCATCAAGTCTCCCACGATGAGTTTTACGGATCACTTCCTCCAAGACATCATTCCATGTATAGTACGAATCAAGAGTGCCTAACAAATGCGAATATGGCTCCAAACCACTTTGGTATACTCACATTCAAAGAATAGGTGGTTCTACTTTCATTTACAAGCTTACACGAACACAAGGGGATCAAAAGCACCAAACCACCGATCCTTAGTTCTCGGTCTATTTTAATAGCTAACCACAAGAAGAAGGAAGCTTTTGGGTACAATACCGATTCCACACTAGATTTGCCCATGATACTGCGTGGTGCCCAGCGCTCTCCTAAGCCACGAAAGCGAGAGGATGTAGAAGGCACCATTGGGGTTCTTGTCCAATGCACCTCATCTGCAAAGATGGCACAAGCTAATCTTTGGGCATATAGTTGGCTATTTGGTGCCGAATCGCACCTAAATAGCGATCACCTTCTTGGACAACCCAAGCGAGAGAAGTCATCTTAGGTATACTGGTTCAACCCCATTAAGTCAAGTCAAGCCAAAGAGGACTCCGCCATGCCAATTGTCAAACCAGAAAAAGGTGTTATCACCACTCGGACTCTAACTTTAATTGAGGGATAAATCAAATCCCGCAGCTGAAGAAGACTTTTAAAGATCCACGAGTCATCGGGCCTCAATTGAAGAGACCAGAAACTTTGGCCCTTAAGGCGGTATACTTGTAGCCATTTTACCCACAAAGCCTCTTTATCCACAAAGAGGCGCCAAATTCGCTTCAGAAGAAGACTACGTTGCATCATAGTGAATGAGAGGATGCCCAAACCACCATGCTCCTTAGGAATGGCAACCTCACTCCACTTGACTTTCGCACCCTTGCTATTTTCATGAGTGCCAGTCCATAAGAATGCTTTGAGGATTCGCTTCATTTCTTTAATCACCTTCTTCGGTAGAACAATATGAGCCGCCTAGTGCACATTCATGCTATTCAGAACCGAAACAACAAGACTGGCCCTGGCAGCAAAAGATAGATAACGATTCTGCCAAGCATTTATTCGACGTTTTAACTTATCCAGCAGTGGCAAGAAGTCAGTATATCGAGGCTTTCTAGCGGTAATTGGAACCCCCAGATAGCGGAACGGGGTGTCAAGAAGGGATAGCCCAACTACATCGCACAGCTCATCCCGGTTATGTACGTCGGAGGATATATAAATACCACTTTTTCCAGGGTTAATGTGTAAACCCGACCAGCAAGAAAAGGTAGCCATAAGGTTCATCATCATCGATAACACCTGTGGCTCTGCCTTACATAGAAGTATCACGTCATCCGCATACATTAAATGAGACAACTTCAGGTCAACACATTGGTAATGATAACGAAAGTGCCCATTACATTGAACCAGTTTAGAGAGCAATCTTGATAAGCCCTCCATTGCCAGTGTGAATAAGTAAGGGGAAAGGGGGTCCCCTTGTCTAATTCCACGATGAGGCTTAAATGGCTTTGTTGGGAGACCATTGACTAGCACACTCAGAGAGGACCTTTGGAAACATTGAGAAATCAAATGACGAAACCGTGGGGGAAGCCCAATTCCCAGCATGCATTCTTGTAAATAATCCCAGTCCAAAGTATCAAAGGCTTTATATAGATCAAGTTTTAAAGCACAACTGTTAATTTTCTTACCAGTATGATAATCCCCCATCAACTCTTGGAGCAATAGGATGTTGTCTCCAATATTCCTGGACTTAATAAAAGCCCCCTAAGCAGGGTTGACAACCTCCACCAATGCCTCCTTCAAGCGCTCTGCTAAAAGGGAAGCAATAATTTTGTACACTGTATTGCAACACGATATAGGTCTATAATCCGTAATCCTGTCAGGTCTCTCCTTCTTGGGGATTAATGATATGTGAGTATGATTTATTTCCCGCAATAGTTTCCCAGAAGAGAAAAATTCCAGGACTGCCTCCGTAACCAACTGCCCAGTGATGTGCCAAGTCTGTTGGAAGAACCCAGCCGAGAACCCATCCGGACCGGGAGCTTTGGAGCTATGAAGGCGAAACAAGGCTGCCTTCATCAGGCCTCCGTGAAAGGGCATTTAGCAAGGCCATTCTATCTTGACTAGGAGAGAAGGCCAGGACATTTCTAACCCCAAATCCCGCCCTTCTCGACACGTCTGAGCAACCCATAAGCTGAACAAAAATCCTTACATGGTGGGATACATTGCTGACCCTCGAATGTTCCTTCGTAATTCTTAAGTTCAGTGATAGTATTAGAATTGCGCCTAGCAAGAATAGCAGTATGGAAAAATTTAGTGTTTCGATCACCGTCCTTTAGCCACGTTTGTCGAGCTTTTTGTCTAAGAATAGAGTCATATAATTTCAACCCCTCCTAATATTTGTGCATAGCATCAGCCTCAAGCATCCGAAGGCCCTCATTGAGGGGCTCCCTATAACACCGCTGCTGGAGATCCGTGAGGTGAGAGCTCATCTCCTGAAGGTTATTAGTACGCTGTTTGCTGAAGGCTTTGATTGCAAATTTAGCGAGCTTCAACTTTTGCATCAACTGAAACCCCTTAAAACCGTGAACCTCCATCTCCCAAATCCGAGCAATCATAGCCATGAAACCCTCAACACGGAGTAATCCATTGAAAAATCGAAAAGGAGCGCCACATCTGTGATAATCAAACAGATGCTGAATGATGATAGGTGTATGATCTGAAAAAACTGGGTCACCGAACTCCACTGAGTCAAAAGGGAAAGAAGAAAGCCAGTGTTGATTGATCAAAGCCCGATCTAGTTTCTTCCGAATAAACAAGTTTTCTTTTTGCTTGTTCTCCCAGGTGAACCACCGGCCGTTGTCTCGAAGATCAAGTAGGCCTGAGTTAAACAAAAAATGTTGAAGTTCCCCACCAGATCCTCCATGGAAGCCAACTCCACCCTCAACTTCCAAGGAGTTAAGACAGCAGTTGAAATCCCCGGCAACCACCCATGGTCCCCGCACCCCCGCATGAAAATTCAGCAACTCAGTCCACAGATCAGAACGTTGGAAAGCAAAGTTGGAGGCATAAAGTAACGTAACAGTAAAGAGGTCTCGGCCACGTTCCTGACACTGCAAGTGCATAAATTGGGCTCCCATAGAGATCACCCGGATATCAAATATCTTTGCATGCTCATGGTAGGTAATTGATCCTCCCGTATGAACAGGAAGACTATTTCCCCCTGGGCTCCACGTCTGTTGGTCAAGTTATGTCCTAAGATAAACATTGTCTCAGGTGATGTCCAGTACTCCTGTCAACGACTCCATATGCCCTAAAAAATATAAGGTGATTGTATACCAACCTTGTGTATCGCATCAATAAAGTCGCGATAACGTGTACGAACTCGCCTCTCCTATACACTATGTATGACCTCGTCGATACTATAATTTCAGTAAAATTATTTATGAAATTAAAAGGAATAAATTCAATAACTTATAATCTAATAATATTTATGTAATTAATGTATACAAATAAATGAAAAAGAAAATTATTTGCATATTGTATCTCAAATTTCAGAAAGTAAAATGTCTTTGTAACCTTAGAGATTTTCTTTCATATATAACCCTCAGGATTAATATTTCTAACACTTAAAATCATGTTTGGTCAGTGACGTTTATATATTTGGTTGTTAAAAATAAAAAAACAACATCGATTTTACGAAAACGTAAAAATAACGTTTTCGTGAATTTTGAAAACACGTTTTCGTAATGAAAACCGAGCGATGCATTTCTATTTTGCAGCTTCTGCTAATGAGACTCTCATCTTCTGTCTCGCTAAACCGAGCGATGCATTTCTACTTCCTACACCATGCTAACCTAGTTGCGTGTATATTTATGTGCTCATTTGCTGTTCAGATTAATTTGTACTCCACCTTCTTTTTCTTCGTCTTCTTCTACTGAACCCGTGGATGTGGTGTTGCTTGGTGGGGGTACTTTCTCGCTTGTTGGGTGTACTCTCACGGTCATTGTACCACTAGGTTTCGGTGGACATGCTGCTTGCCTTGACTGCTGAGTTTTCTCTTTTTTAGTACTGTGTTTTTGGATGTCTTTTGTTTTGCGTTGCTGCGTTTCGTTTTGCATATCTGGACTGCTGCTTTTTTGCTCTTTGACTACATCGTCTCGGACTTCGACTCTTTCCTCTCAGACTCTGAGATTACTGCTTTGGACTCGCTGGCCTTTGCTGAGACGCTTCAGATCGGTGGTGATGGGAAGGACGCTTGGGTACAAAGGCAATGGAAATAAAATGAAATCCTTAATGGAAATGGTACAAAGGCAAAAGGGTCGACAAGATATCGATCATAAAACCAAAAGGAAGAGGAAATATTGAAACTTTGTGGGTGAGACTGGCAGTGCGTGTGTGTGTGTGAGAGAGAGAAAGAGGACGTTGCAAGACGAAGACGAAGATGAAGATACAGAGCAATTGTCTTCACTTTATTGTCTTGACACCGTTTAATGCACCATTTAATCCTGCAGAACCTACTCTTAAAGCCTAGTTTCACATGTCTTTTCTTTGTTTCTTCACATGATAGTTTTGTTTCTTCACATAATAATTTTTTTCAAGTGTTCAGCCTATTCTTGTCTTCACAAAGGTTATTGTTGCTTATAATCATGAAGAACTAGATATTAATGTATAATTTTTAATAATATTTTATTTACATATATTTAATTTTAATAATAATATTAATTAATTAATTTAAAATATAATGTATTATATTATAATTATTAGTATAATTAAAACAATAAAATAGAATAATAAATAGTTTTTATTAGAAATCTCAACTAAACCAGATTTTTGTTTTCAATTTTATATTATAAATCTCAACCAAACAGGTTTTCATTTTTTAAGGAAAAACATAAACTAAAAATAGAAAACGAAATAAAAACAACAAAAAAAGAAATGAAACCAAACGGCCCTAAAAGTTCAATCATTACATAACCATGTATATGCAGAACATAAGACAATAGTCCTTTTATTACCAAGATAAAACTTGTTTTGAAATTAAAAATAATCTTAAAAGAACTTTTAGAAAATTTTAAATTATTTTAAATCAAATTATTAAATGGGGTGTTTTATCTATGAAAAGACTTAATAGTTGAAGTTTCAAAGTCAAGTAGATTAAGAGTAAGAAAGAATGAAGTTATTCTTTATGTAACAATCATTGTAATTTTATTAAACCTATCTTAGCCATTTACATAAATAAGGACTTAATCATTTGATAATATTTTACATGTAGGGCATTATGTATAAAATCCTTTATATATAAATCCTTTTAATTATCAAGAGGAAATTTTTTTAGAATTTTAAAGAAAACTTATTAATCTCCAAACAAACTTGGGGGAACAACTGACATGACTTCAGATAAATTTTTTTTCAAAGGAGTGTATTTTATCAAACAGTTGGTATGCATTAACCGATTCATCCATAATTCAAGACAAATTTCTAGTATTTTTCTATCATTCTCCAACAAATACACAGCCCATCATTAACAATCAGTAATTAACAACCAAAATAAAAAACAAACTCCATATCAACCAAAAAATTCAACCACGGACCTCTCATCGCACGGAGAAGAGGAGAGGACAGAGAAGAGGAGAATATCTTGAGTTTAAACGCAGCTCCACACGAAGGTGATGGAAGACGGAGGCGGCAGATGGAGGAGGAAGACGAAGCAACAGGCACGGGGTGGGAAGGAGGGCTTCGGGCGTCGTCTAAAACAAAACCAAAATGACATCGTTTAGTTTTAAACCAAACGACGTCATTTTGGTTAAGTTATAAACGTTTAAACCTTCAGCTGAAAAACGACGTCGTTTAGTTTTAAACTAAACGACATCATTTTGGTTAAGTTAAAAATGTTTAAGCCTTTAGTTGGAAGACGACGTCGTTTGGTTTTAAACCAAACGACGTTGTTTTGGTTAAGTTATAAATGTTTAAACCTTCAGTAGAAAACGACATCGTTTGGTTAAATCCCAAATGACGTCATTTTGTTGAACCCAAACAACGTCGTTTGGGTATTAACTAACCAACGTCGTTTTGTTGGTCAAGATTTCAACGTTTTAAGTTCACCAAAATGATGTCGACTTCGTTTTCTTAGAGTTAAAAGCCGACGACTGGCAACAACTTTTACAGACGGAATTATCGACGATAATATCTGTCACTAAATCATTTCTTCTGAATTTAGTGACGAAATTTCTACCGTCGCTAAATTAATATTTTCAAATGACATTACTAATGTCTATACTATTTCCGTCAATAATTGCCTATAGTTTCTTTACTGTAGGTAAATTTCCGTTGCTAATTTCAACTTCTTTTGTAGTGTTATTACTTTCTGATGTTCAATATCAGCAAGTTGAAGCTTGTAACTTTAAGGATTAACCTCAAAAGAACATCTCTCATCCACTTTGGTTGCTAAGTAAACAATAGTCAGATTCATTTTGATGCTTCCTTACATAAGAGTCTCCATTTAGACTTGATGCATAAGAAGGATTACCTAACTGGTGTTAAAGGTGAACTAGATAATGATTTGTTTCAAGATTTTAGAATCTCATCTATTTATATAGTCAAGTTTATCTCCTTCGTCGACCACATCTCTGGTATTGATCTTGATTGCCTAATCCATACAAGTGGAAATCAGAATGCCCTTATTACCAATGCTCATTATGAGCCCCTGGCTATACGTTGTTTATCTAGGGATGATTTGTATGATGTTAAGGTTATGGATCTTAAAACCAAGTTACTTAATAAATCTTTGCAATTAAGAATTTTTCATTCTCAGATGGACCTTATTTGAATGCAGGAAGTATGAGAAAAGATATTTTAAATTCAATTACTTAGTGTTAGTTACAAGTTACTCTCAAGTTTGTTATTAGTTGATTATGGATACATGTAACCAGCTCTTAGAATTTTGAGTTTAACCTCTAAAGAAATTGCTGAGGCATTCATTTACCCTAATTCTGTGAAGGAACTACGGCTAAAACTAAAGAAAAGTTTCGAGCTGAATGTAATAGTTCATTGATATATTAATTGTAGAAGGAAATAAGATCTATATTTGAAGGGAACATATCTAGGGCCAAATACTTTGGTAGACTCGGGAAACTATGGGATGAACTCATATGCGTCGTGCCTATTCCACAATGTGCCTATAGTGCAGTTGTATAGAGTATATACGGTGTTGTTAAAGGAGTCGCAAGTATGGCTTCTCTAGTGCAGTTCTTAATGGGACTCGAGGATAGTTATGATAATGTAAGAAACCAAATTCTAATTATGGATTCTTTACCTTTTGTCAACAATGCTCATTCTATGGTTTCAAGGTAAAAAAAATAAAGGGAATTGAGAATAAATGCAGTGTTGACTGGTGAGGGTAGAAAGCCAAATATAAAATAGAAAGGAGGACCATAAAAAGAGTGTGATATATTGCAATTATTGCAAAAGAAATGGGCATCAGAAGGATACTTGCTTTAAGTTGTATGGAATACCAGATTGGCCTAAAGAATTACAAAAAAAGAAAGGAAAGGCCACTAATAGATCCATTGCAGCTAATTCAACTGATAGGCAAATGTAATTCAGCTAATTCATATTCATCTTTCGACAGAGTTAGACCTGTACTTCTTTTGGTCATAACAATACTAGTTATTATCTTCTTCATTTCCAGTCTTCTCCAATTGCTTGTCAAATTTCTAAAAGAAACGCCATCTTTCTCCTCAGTCTTTCATTCTAACAGATTCCTAGAAACCTCGAGGAGTCGGTCTCTTCAATGACAGCTTCAATAATTATTTTACCTATATAACTCTGACCTTGACCAAGCATTTATCGATGCTCTACCTGTTTTTCATTACAAGGACATCATCGGCTCAAAGAAACCATTTGATTGTGAAACGTATCTATGTAAATTCTCAAACTAGGACAAGCTCGATCAGGTTATTAAGAAGACGACAATACATACACTCTAATAGACGGCAATTCATGCCTTTCACACTACAAGAAAAATACGGTTTAGAGGTGGACATTATCGACGAAAAGTGTAGATTTTTTGTCGGTAAGCTAATTTTGTAACAAAATTTGCTGATGGAACAAGTCATTAGAAAAACGACCGTAGGTAATAATTGTTAACGGAGAACAGATTTTTCGTCGCTAATTTGTTGACGGATATTTTATATTCTGTCGCTATATTTAGCGACAATAGTTTTGTGCTGTTGGTAAATTTTCCAACAAAAACTTGGTTTTGATCGGTAAATTTAGCGATGGACAAATCATCGTTCGTTCGTTGCTAAATTTACCAATAGATTTGGCATCTCTATCGGTAAATTTACGACTAACTGCACCGATGGAGATTAGTTGTCCATCGGTAGATTGATAAGATTTTATTGACGAATTTTAGTTTTCCGTCAGTAAATAGGTTAATATTGCTTTTTTTTTAATTTCCCTGCATTTAATTTAATTTGATAATTTTATGATTGATGCATAATTTATACAATTATTAGTTATCTGTTGATAATATTTTGATTTATTTTTATATTTAATTTGTTAAAATAGAAAGTTGATTGATGATGTAAGGTAAAAATTATCTTAATTAATAATAAAAAATTATCTTAATTGTACAACAATAAGTATTTAACAACTATTCATTTGGTGACTATGACTACGCTATTCATTTGGTGAATGCGGATGTTTTGAATTTTGTAATGAGGTGCTGCCCTTCACTTTCAACTCATCTACCTCATTACGGAGTTGGGCTATGTATTTCATCGACTGTTGCAACTAAGTTGCTAGTGCTTGTATTGTGCTCAAAGCTTATGGACTTCATTGGGTACAGACCGCCTACTAGATGCTGCTGTACTGGATGTGAAGGATTGCGAATAATATGTGTTTGTAAATAAACATAAGCCGAATATCCTTCCACGATGGTTCCTACTACCTACTATATGAAGATATGTTTGATCTGATCAACATCTTCAGATTGCTGAGACTGTCGTTGAATGCTTTCTTATATTTGGTCATATCAGAAGGCAATGCTTATGTTAATATCTGATAATTATTAAGCATTAATATTAAAACATAAATTTCACATACATTTAGTTATTTATATTGGGTGTTGGTGAAGGTCACACCATCATGCTTCTTGGTGTGAGTGTGCAAAAAGATTAACGGGGTGTAGTTTTCGTGCCCATAGACTTTTCTTGCATCAGAATAAAATATTATAAGTAAACTACAATTTACAAAAATTTCGGCAGAATCTTATTTTTATTTTTATGATATTTACCCCATGTTGAATAAAGAAAGTAACTTAATAACATAACCATATATGACACTAGACATTTATAACATTATCATTCTCCATAATACACATATTTTCATTTCAAAATTCACAAAAAATTAAATTGAAATACATCAAATTAAAAAAATCATAATATAAGTGTAAAGTGTAGATACTTACAAGTCTCTCTCCATACTCGTGATGGGTAATAGATCCTCCAGTATATACGGGAATATTCTCTCTCCTTGGTCCTCCACGCCTGTCGGTAGAATTATGCTATGAAATGGATATTGTATTAGGTGATGTCCAATATTGTTGCCAACGACTCCATATTTGGTCAGAAATATAATGTGGTCGTACACTAATCTTATGTATCGCACTAACAAGGTCTCGATCACGTATACGTGCTCGTCGCTCCCATACTTTATAAATGACCGCATCAAGTTCAAAATCTCAAAAAAATTCTTTTTTAAAAGGAAAAAATATATGATAAGTACTTATAATCTACAATATTTATCTAATTAATGTATAAAATTAATTACAATAAAATATTTTTATACCTCAAACTCCTGATAATAAAAATCTTGTCACCTGAGAGATATTATTATATATATAATCCTCAAGATTAATCTTTTCCTTAAATTTGGATGTCATGTTTCTTGAGCACGATCCAGACGAAATCAACCTAATATTAAAACAATTAATTTTATATCATTTTTAAATTTAAACCTATAACTTAGTTATAAACATATGGTGTTTCATATATTTTCACTTATAGATTGTTGACAATTGTGATGTAAGTTCTTTCATTAACTCCCTTAGCTCCAGGCTGGAGGTCGCCTCTTTCATCTGCATCGTTTACCCCTGATGTCTCTGTCGGTATAGAGGTGGTGGATGGTATAGTCACAGGTACCAAAAGGTGATGCCTCATTTGTAAATATAGTAGCTGGAGGTACAACATCTAATTTGGTTGCAGTTGCAGAATGTGGTGCTTCACTTAGACAATAACTGGTGCCAAATCGTGGTCTGAACCTTGGTTGCATCATATCTTGTTTTCTCTTTGGTGGCATATTTTAACTTGAAATTCATATTTTATTGAATATTCTAGAAACATAATAATTTCAATTCAATATATGACAATATATTGTTGATTCAATAATTAATTTATTGAATATAATATTATATTACAAACACAAATTAATCAATATTAACACTTAATTGTAAATCAAAATCATCATCATCTTTTTTTTCTAAAGAATTATAATCAATCTCAAGCTCTTCTTCAGATCTCTCACCTTCCTCATCCTCTCCATATGACATTTCAACATATTCATTATTTGGATCGTTCAAAGGTTTATTCTCGTCATATGTAACAAATGCATTTATTTCATAAATATCTTCTTAAAATGCTTCACTTTCAATTCTCTGTTCTTCTTTTCCATGTGATTCAAAAATAACTCTAGGTTTAACTATGCAAACGGCTAACCAATCTGACTTATTTCGTCGTAAGATGAGAAAAGGGACATAATACACCTGGATCACTTGCATTGCCAATATGAAAGGTTTAAATTGTCTAAATCTTTTTCACTGGTGAATTTAAACTAGATTGTGTCAGCTATGCACTTTTGTACCAACATTAGAAGTTGAATCAATCCAGTCACACTTAAATATCACACTATGTTTTATTGGCAATACATGATACTTAATTTCAAGTATCTCAATAATTTTACTATAGCAATTCATCAATTCTCCGTATATGCAAACTTTACTATTTACTATTGTCATGCTATGACTATGATATTCTGTATGATATTTGTATTCATTAACGAAATACACTAGACAAGCTTTAATAGTTTGCAAAGGCCATTTCGCAAGATCATATATGAACTTGTTCTCTATTGGATTTTCTAAGGACTGCACAAAAGAAATTATCATATTAATAGTATATCGTCATTTGAACACTTTAATCTTATAATTCAATCATTTCAATAATTATAAGTGAAAACTTACATATTTCTTGAATCATCAAGAAAAGTGTCTTCTAACTTCTTTATTGATATCATCCTGTGTTTTCTTGGGCATTAGCTCGCGTAACCATTCCTTGTATAATCTAAAAACATTATTATATATTTCAGGTGTGAATAACACTAAATTTTAAAATCCAAATAATCAATTTCAATTTACTGCACAAAAGGTTAAACCTCTTGACAGTTCAATAAAATGTAACCATGGCCAGCCTTTATTTCTTTGTCTGTTAACATTCTTCTTATTGAACGTCCATATGTTCGTTCAGGATATGTAAAAATGGATAAGTTACCATCAGCATCACCCGTTCCTCCCCATAGTCATTACGAGAAACTTTTCTTTCTCTTGTGTAAACATGCAACTAAAAATAATGTGAACAAAATATACTTGCTTCCTCCACTGAATAAGCATTATATATCAAACCTTCAACTCTAGCTTGTTTCTAACACTTTTCTTCAAGTGAAGCAAAAACCTACACTACTCATTTCGGGTTATTACAATTCTATTATTAAAACATGTTATTACTTCAATTTAAATATTTAATATAATTATCTCTCAAACGGATACATCCATCAATATTGAACTAGACTAGCAACTTTAGCCTCGTGTGCTAAATGTACAAGTAGATGCTCCGTACAGTCAAAGAAGCTTGGAGGAAAAATCTCTTCTAATTTACACAAAATTACTGGAATTTCCCTTTCTAGTTTTTCCATTTCAACCAACTTTATTTCAGATGATGTTAAGCTTATGAAAAACAAACTTAATTATATTATAACTTCCCATACCTTATTTAGTGGAAACTCTCGAAATGAAATTGAAATTAGCCTTTGTATAAACACATGACAATCATGAATTTTTATCCCAAATAATTTGTACTTCTGTATGTCTACATGCCTTGCCAAGTTTGAAACATAACCATAAGAAAACTTTAGACTTTTCAACCATTCACACAAAATTTTCTTTTGTTTTTGGTCCAAAGTGTAACATGCTTTCAGATAGTTATCGGTGTGTAGATCTTTTTCTAACTCATTCCTTCTATAAAAAAGTTTCAAATCAACTTGTGATTTTGCATTATCTTTTGTCCTCCCTTCAATGTTCATTATGGTATTGAACAAATTTTCAAAAATATTTTTTTCTATATGCATCACATCTAGATTATGACGTATCAAATTAGTTCTCCAATATGACAAATCCCAAAAGATGCTTCGTTTTCTCCAACAAAAGTTTTTACTAATGCTTGTATTAACTTCGTCAGCTTCAAATTCTGCAACTTTCAACAACCCTAATCTATATCTCAAGCAATATCTCTTCACTAGCTTTGTGAGGGAGAGGAGGTGTTTGTACCATCCTATTCTTAATGAATTTTTGTTTATTACATCTAAATGGATGGTCTGGAGGAAGAAATTTCTTGTGGTTGTCAAACTAACATGTTTTGCCCCTGTTTGGAAGAAAAAACGTATCAGAATCATTGCCATAATAAGGACAAGCCAATTTCCTTATTGTGCTCCATCCAGACATCATAGCATATGTCGAAAAATAACTAATAATCCATATCAAAGCTACTCTCAACACAAAATTTTATTTCAGAGACATGTCATATATCTCCATACCATATTCCCAAAGATATTGCAATTCAGATATCAATGGTTGTAAGAATATATCAATTTTATGCTTTGGATTTGTAGGCCTTGGCATAATCACTGTCAAGAACATATATGTATCATTCACACACATCCATGGATGCAAATTAAAAGGAGTAATTATGATTGTCTATGATGAATATTGTTGGCCAGATTGACCCAAAGGTTGAAATCCATCGGTCGACAATCCTAACCTAACATTTCAACTTTTAGTTGCAAACTCATAATGGGTGTTATTGAAATGTTTCCATGCCAATGCATCCGACTCATTATTCTATCTTCTTGTTCATGTTCATTACGTCATCTCATGTGAGATGCAGTAACATCAGAAACATATAGTCTTTGAAGTCATAGAGTTAGTGGGAAATAATACATCTGCTTTCAGGGTACTAATTTTTGTTTCATAAAATGCTTTCTAAGCTTGAATATAGATTGACCACAAAATTTGCACTCTTGTAATTCTATATCATCTCCCCAATACAACATATATCCCAATTTGCAACAATCAATTTTTTCAACAGGAAAACTAAGACCCCTAATAAGTTTCTTCATATTATTAAAACTATCAACCATTGTATGATCATGAGGTAATGATTCATTATACCATCTAAGAATTTTATCAAAACTACGATAAAAAAATGCCTTTCATACTTTATGTTTAATATTCGAGAAATTGAAGACAATTGAGTCATGATCTTACAATTTGGCCATAATTCTTGGCCAGCTGAGTGAGTAAGTCAAAAAATTATTTTTCACGTGGGTTTGGTTCTTTAAGATTTTCTATATTTTCTTGAAGGATATAACCGGCTACATCATAAATCATTTGTATGTAAGGATTTTCAGTTGCACCCACATTATTTGTTTTAAATCCAATCCCCCTTCAAACTCATCCACATTTATTGACGAGTTTACTTCATTACCCCTTAAGGTGTTACAAATCAATGGCTCCCTATGTTGCGTCCACCTAAAATAATTTGGAATAAACCATTTTCTCAACAAATGGCCATTCACTTCATCAATAGGAAGAAAATGAATATGTTTGCACTTTTTACATGGACATCTAATCTTACGCCATCTATATATGCAGGTTGAGAACGTCAAACTCAATAAAAACTTTAACTCCCTCAACAAACTCAGGATGAATGAAATCATCAGGTGTTAATCGTTTATGTATTCAAGATCTATCAACATTACTCATTTATGTAAAATTGTTAATTTAAAAAAGTGATTTCATATTTAGTATCCTTCATGTCCCCTAAGTTTACAGAACATCTATGACCTACAATTGATGTCAATACTATGGTACGTGCCATTTTTTACACCTATGAATCAAAAAAGCAAGTTTTTACTATGATTCCTAGGCTTATGAAATTTTTCATCGATAAGCCTCACGTTAGCTGCATCACGAGTTTCCAAACTATATACCGTCCTAGGAGTTTATTATGCAAAGAACTTTCTTGTCTATTAAGCCTATGAATTTCCTGTGTTAATACTAATTTTGCATTAATCACATTGAAGTTGAAGTATTTATGTTTGAATTAATCACCTACAAATTTATTTCAATACTATGATACGTAGCATTGTTTACACTTGTGAATTAAGAATGCAAGTTCTCGCTGTGACTCCTAGGCTCATGGAATTTTTTACCGATAAATCTCACGAGAGTTACATCGCGAGTTTCTAGCCTATATACCTTCCTAGGGGTTTAATATGCAAAGAATTGTCTTGTCTATTAAACCTATGATTATCTTGTGTTAATACTAAGTTTGAATTAATCAAATTGAAGTTGAAGTATTTATGTTTGAATTAATCACCTACAATTGATTTCTATACTATGGTACGTGGAATATTTTACACCTATAAATCAGAAAAGCAAGTTCTCTAATTGTGAATCTTAGGCTCGTTGAATTTTTCACTAATAAGCCTCACGGGAGCTACATCACAGGTTTCCAGCCTATATACCATCCTAGGGGTTTATTATGCAATAAACTGTCTTATTTATTAAACTTATGAATTTCTTGTGTTAATACTAAGTTTGAATTAATCAAATTGAAGTTGAAGTATTTATACTTGAATTAATCACCTACAATTGATTTCAATACTATGGCATGTGACATTTTTTACACCTGTGAATCAAGAAAGCAAGTTCTCACTGTGATTCCTTGGCTCGTTGAATTTTTCACCAATGTCTCACGGGAGTTGCATCACGAGTTTCCAACCTATATACCGTCCTAGGGTTTATTATGCAAAGAACTGTCTTGTCTATTAAGCCTATAAATTTCTTGTGTTAATACTAAGTTTGAATTAATCAAATTGAAGTTAAAGTATTTATGTTTGAATTAATCACCTATAATTGATTTCAATATTATGATACGTGACAATGTTTACAATTGTGAATCAAGAAAGCAAGTTCTCACTGTGACTCCTAAGCTCGTGGAATTTTTCACCGATAAGCCTCACGACAGCTGCATCATAGATTTCTAGCCTATATACCGTCTTAGGGGTTTATTATGTAAAGAACTATCTTATCTATTAAAACTATGAATTTCTTGTGTTAATATTAAGTTTGAATTAATCAAATTGAAGTTCAAGTATTTATGTTTGAATTAATCGCCTACAATTAATTTCAATACTATGTTACGCGGCATTGCTTACACCTGTGAATCAAGAAAACAAGTTCTTGCTGTGACTCTTAGGCTTGTGAAAATTTTCACCGATAAGCTTCACGAGAGTTGCATCACGGATTTCTATCTTATATACCATCCTAGGAACTTAGTTATGCCTCAAATCATCCATAAGATCTCAAACTCATTCCAGATACACTAAATACTTAGACTATTAAAGAAGAACATAAAAACTCATAAATGATTTTAAGAATATTCTAAACAACAACACATAATCAAGACCTCCTTTGCATTCACGCAAAACCCAAACGCATCAAAATTGTATTATTAAAGCAATACATATGGTAGGCATGAGTTAGATGACTTACCTGGATGGACGACTAACTCTAGACTATAAAGAAGAAGGATGAGCGACACTCTTCAACACAATATAGGGCATGTGAAAAAGAATATTTTGTATTTAATATAATACACTTATTCAATAGTATAGTTATATTTTTAATATATTAAAGCAAACAAATCAGAAAATAATATTGCTTATTTTGAAATAGAAATATGTGGACTTTTAGTGGGAGTAATGTTAAAAATATTGCAAGACCAAACCAATCTCGACTTTTTAAAAATGACAATAGATGATCATGCTACTAATGTTTCTCCAATAGAAAGAACGTAAACACGAAGATAAAAACATCCAAGTCTCGTTAAAACAAAGCCAAATCCTGAACAACTTTACGTAGAAAAACAACTTATGCCAGTAGCAGCCATTTCAACATGGGAAAAAATATTTAATACTTAACCACTTAGATCACCTTCAAAATTTTAGTCTAACTTTTTCCCAGTTTAATAATTTATTTCAATAAACTCATATTCTACTTTAAAATACAACAATATCAACGTGCAGGTTAAATTAAATGGTTGTTTATCATTATAACTCTACGTCAAGAAATTAGCTCTTAACTACATATGTAACATCCCGTTACTAATGTGATGGGCATATCGGTAATTCGGATGGTTTAGGATTGAGTGCATTCATATTTCAAATTGCACATGCATTTTAGCCTCTATATGTTTTAATAATTGACAATCATTGCACTAGCATATGCGAGTACATACATGTATGACATATCTCCGGTTAAATTGAGTGAATTAGAAATTCTGAGATTTTGTATATAGATTGTGCTTTGATTAGTGAATTGAAGTGAGAATTGAATTCTAGAGGTTTGAAAAATAGAATTGGAGTGTAGAATCTTGTATTTCCTATTTTTGAAGAATTATAGGAATTTTTCTGAAATTTTTAGAGTTATGGGTCTGGACGTGAGAAATGACTTAAAGGCTAATTAATTGGATTCCGATTTCGAAATTGATTGCCAATTGGCACGAGATACTTAGATTTATGATTTTCGAATTTATTATTATCAACCATTGCAAATTTGGGAGAGATTAGAATAAGAATTAGATTTTTAGACCCTAAGGATTGGACATGTGGCAATTGGTTTGCCAAACATGCCTTAAGCCCTAAGTGTAAAACCCTAACCCTTTGAAATTTGCTTCCCATGACTCTCTCTTGCTTTTGAAAGGAAAGTTGGCTTTTCTTCTTGGTTCTTCTCCTCTCCTTCATCGTGGATCTTCTTGCTTGCCTTGTTTCCAATTTTCTTCTTGCAAGAATTGCTCCCTTCCTTATCTTTGATCTACTATTTGAGTTTGGTAAAGAAAAGATGATATTTGGGTATGTTTTGAGAAGCTACCGTGGGTGTGAATAAGCTTAGGGATTGAAGTATTTGGAGATTTTTGAGGATTTCAAGGTATAAATCAAGTAAGTCTTTATTCTTCTTGCTTTATGTAGTTTGATTTGTGAATTTATTGGATTGAATTGATGAATGAGTAGAGTTATTGATGATTGAAAAGTGTTTAGGTTTTGGATGATATATTTTGATGATGTTGCTTGATTTTGATTTGGATATTTGAGGGATAATTGATTTTTGGTGGAATTGAGTGTAAGGGTTAGTAGTTTAGAGTATATTGAGTTGTTTTGGAGTGTTTTTAAAGAGAAAAGTTGGGTTATGGCTATATTTTAGAGAGAGAAATGAAAAAGGAAATCGAAGAAGACGTACCAGAACTCGCACGTCGTGACGTGAGAATAATTATACGTCGCGACGAACGTCCGCCGTGACGAGCGAGACGTCGCGACGAGCGGTGAGTTGGACGTCGCGACGAGTGAACTTATACGTCGCGATGAGCCACTGTGGAGACACCACGGCGAGCGATCCTGCGCCGTGGCGAGGACGCCCTTTTGCCGAAAGTGATTTAGGTTCTTTTGATCGATGATTTTGAGGTTTAATTCCTAATGAATTGGTTCTGGATTGATTGCAAATTAGAGACTAAGAATTGTGAATTTACAAGAATAGAATATCTAAGTCAATTTTAGGGGTTCTCAAAATCGGATGGCAATTGAATAGCGGATGTAAAGTGTAATTAGAGTGTGACTTTAGAGAGTTCGAAAATTAGTTAAGTGAATTATGGAATCTAGGAATTGCTAATTTTGACAGAAAAAGAGTTGAGGTATGAAGATTCGGGAATAGTATCGGGAATGTCACAAACATGTATAGTACGCAATTCATTCTTTGCATATGCATTATTGACTACTGAAATTGTGCAATTAGTAATGTTTATGTATTATGATTGTTTTAGAGGCTCGAGTGGAGCGTCGATCTTTCGACGTAGCGGAGACTTCCCGGCAGTAGCTCGGAAGTTTTTGAGGTGAGTAACCTAGTTAGTTTCTCAACCTTTATGTGTTAAAATTTATGCACGTATGCCATGTGAAGTTACGGGAGCATATGCGTGTTTGCTTTTGATTGATTTCGGACTATAGGTGCCCGAAATATCTGGAATTTGATATAGAAGTGTTAATTGTGCATAATTGAAATTGAATTGGTTTTAATGCAAAATTGGATATACGGTGTTATGCTGTGACACAATCATTGTACACTGAAACATGTGCATTCATGCATAAAAGTATGATAAGATAATGACAGTTGTGACCGGTACAACCACCGTATTTCAGAGCTTAAAGCTCAACGCAACAGGGCCTAGAGCCCAACGAAATTTTAGAGCCACAGGCTCAACGTATCAGGGCTTCAAGCCCAATGT
The DNA here is from genome assembly GCA_029891385.1 of Erythroxylum novogranatense. Taxonomy (NCBI): domain Eukaryota; kingdom Viridiplantae; phylum Streptophyta; class Magnoliopsida; order Malpighiales; family Erythroxylaceae; genus Erythroxylum; species Erythroxylum novogranatense. The sequence continues at coordinate 17,193,393 of CM057234.1, read as the reverse complement.
AATTCAGAGCCGTAGGCTCACCGTTAATGAGCTCAGGCGCACGGTCACAACACCGTAATAAAATGAAAAGTGTCACATGTGCATTCTGTATATGAATGATCAAATATGAATTGTGTGAAAGGCGATACGTCTTATATGTGTAATTTGATAATGCATAGGATAATTGGGAGTGTGCTAATATGTGATTTTATATGAATTGTTTGGGTATGCATGAGTTGGGTGAACCATCGATGATGGTTTCTCGCTGAGTTCGCAAACTCACCTAATATTGCAATTATTTTTCAGGACAGAGATAGTAAACTCCTAGCTCCAGATAGCGAGAGACTTTTCCTGCCTTGCTGAGCGTGTTGACAAGAGAAGTATGGCTCACAGGTCGGTCAGCTGGGATGACTTTTGGGGATGACTTAGTTGTGTATCAGTTTCCTTTTGGAATATTGTACTTAGACTTTGGAAAACAAATAGACTTGTACATTTATAGTTTTTAAGAAATGAAATGAGGAGTATCTTAGTTTCAAAAATTTAGTGATTCCAATATTATGATTTTATTATATTGATACCATGTGGATTATAGAAATGATCGTTCGTAGTGCACCCTCATCATAGGTTATGTATCAGAATGACCTACGGGCGTCCCGGTGCGTACTTTACGGTAAGGGGGCGCTACAACATACATCTTGTTTGATTCTTAAAATAAAAATACAAATAATTGTGTGATTTAGATATGGTAAATTCAATTGCATTTACCAATTATATGTAATCATTGATGAAAAGAATATAAAATTATATAATCAATATAAACATTAATGCAGTCAAAAGTTGTACATTCTTTGAATATATCTAGAGGGTTCTTTTTTAATTAGCAGTAATTTAAAATGTCTATGTTCTGAACCATACTTGTTTCCTAACTTAGAATAGATACGAAGTAAAGAATTTAACTTAGAATTTAAGAATTATAATGTACATTTGTTTATCCGACTTAAAATTTTTCTTGCTTCAATGTAGTAAACCTAATAACCAATTGCATAGTAATACTTGATTTGAACATGTGATAAGCCTTCAAAAATGTTCATCAACGATTATATTTAATCAAAATTTCTTCAACTTCAAATTTTCAAAAGGGATTAGTTTTGCAAGTTTTGCTACTAGGACTTTTAGATTTTATTCAGAGCTCATTCCTACACTGCACCAAAATCATTTGTTCTATTATTACATTTGCATTTATTTATTTTTACTTATGTCCTAAATTTCTCTAATAACTTTAAGAACATCATTTTAAAGCTTAATCAATTGCTAAAATGGGTAAGATAAGGCGTCTAATATGCCTTTTATGTTTTATAATAGATCTCAGCTCATTTTTTTCTTTGGTCACGACTTTATCTTTCTTGTCTTTAGGTTTCTCTTTCCTTTCCTTAAGAAAAACATAGGTGGCAACTCTATGCGTTTCCTTTCCTTAAGAATTGAAATCATGTTTTCAACGTAAGAATGATTCATTTTTTCATTATACAGACTTGTATCAAAGTTATAACACTCCCATCATTTAAAGGAATAGATTTCTATCAATTTAAATTACGCAAAACACTGCCATACAATAAACATTAATATAACAAACATTTCATCAAGTACCTTACATGCATCAGAAATTTATCCCAATATCACAACTAAGATCACGTCTTGTCCTTTCCATCACTAATATTTATACCTTAAAATTGTTTTTCAATCACATAATATACAAATAAATGAAAGTTATCAAATATCCAAATTTTCATCCAACGTGCAGAAAAACCGGGGTGAAAGACTGCAAGAATACCTTCACCAAAGGATACAATGATAGTGGCCGGAGAAGACAAACGTCGAGAGCAGAAGAGTAGTCTACGATAGAGAAACTGGAGAGAAGAAAATTGCACGAGAAAACGCAGGGGAGAGACGCATGACCGAAGAAGAAGACGCAGGGGGAGGAGCTTTCAGGTGAGTTAAATGTAAACCAACCAAATGAAGTTGTTTTTGTTTTATTTAAAACGCTAAAGCCGAAGGAGACGACGACATTTACCTTAAGAATTTACCGACGTAATCTTAAAACTTTCTTTTTTACCGATGAGTAATTTATCCCGTCGCTAAAGTCCTTTGAAAATTTTGTCAGGGTGATTTTTCTCCATATTTACCGATGAAAATTACTACCGTCTCTAAACAAAATTTTTTCCGTCAATGTTACCGACGATAATTGATTTTCTGTCAGTAATTTGCAACAATTTTGTTTCTATCGCTAATTTTTACTTTTCTTGTAGTGTTAAGATTAGTATTTGAGTTAATTTTAAAGAAGATGAAACAACGAGGAAGTTAAAAATACGTATGATTTAGACCTAGTTGGGGAGAAAGATAGCCTCAATAGGTACGAGCAACGTTTTTTAGCAGGAAGAGCTATATCTTGTGGATCCTATTGCCATACAATAAATAATACATTCTAATAAAAGTATTATGTTAGAGTTGAAGGTTTTTAAAATATTAGGGGTTATACATTTAAGTTTAAATTGTCAAATTGAGCTTTAAAGTTTTAATTATAATTTAATTTAAACTCTAATATTTTACAAGTATAAAAAACTCATAACCTTTTATATTGTTCAAACATTAACCTCTGACTTAATATCTCTATTAATCCTACGTAAGAGAAATATAAGTGACATTATTTGTTAATTTTTTGTGAGTCTCGTGCAATGTGTTAAAAAAAATGGTGGGTCGTATATCATGTACTCCGCTCCCTCTGTGCTTCCTTTCTCAAACCGAACTATTTGTACAGGAGACTGTAACCGGAGGTGGTCAGCTATTGGACCCTGATTTGGTAGCTCAAATGTATTAGCTCTTGCATGTTCATAACTAGACGGCTTGGACCAGAACTCCACATTTGTCCCTCCAACTTCAACCCAACTTCTATACCAGATTATGTTAATTACTCCCAATCAACCGTTTTCCACTCTTTATATCTCATTATTATCCATATTTCTTATCTATTATAGAAACAGTCTCCATCACCATCAGTAGTATTTCATTCCTTGTCTTAATACCGAGTTGGTTGCCATTTGTGAACCCACTTCAATGGTCTCTCCATTAAGTTACCCACTATCTTACGTAGTGTATGGTTGCTGTCTTTTTTAGTAGAGACAGATGATAAAACAAAAAAATTCTGTCTTTATGTGTGTTTGGTTATTGTGAATTTTGTTTTGTTCTTGGGTGATAAAAACAAAAAATTTTGTTCCTTCCAAAACTGAAGGATAAAATTTCTTGTCTCCGTCTCCGAGGCAAAACACATAAGCAATTTCTAGAAATACCCCTCTTCTCACATAAGCAAATTTTTTATTCTTAATTATATTATTAAACTCATTAATAATAATAATAATAATAATAATAATAATAATAATAATAATAATAATAATAATAAGATAATAAATTAATTATCTTATTATTATTATTATTATAAATTTTGTATTTATTATTGTTATTATTAATTATTATTATAAATTTTGTACTTATTATTATTATTTATTGTCTTATTATTATTATTGTTGTTATTATTATTATTAATTTTTTTTTATTATTTGTTAACATTTTTACTAATACAAATCATTCGTTTTAAAATAATCAATGAATTATATATTTCTAACCATATTATACTACATGGGTAATTTAGTTATTGACACTGTTTTTATATTCTGTCAACTACAACCAAATACATTTCTGTCCTTGAGACGGAGACAATTTTATCTGTTTTGTTCATTACAACTAAACACCTCAGTGTCTCTAATTTTTGTTTTGTTCCGTTTTCAAATTTTTATTCCGTTCCGTCTCTGCATATAAGAGACAGCAACCATACGCAGCATTAATGGTAAAAAAACATGACTGTTTTCATAACTCTCAGATTCTCTGTCCTATTTTTTCTGTCCCTACTCTATCCTATTTCATCTTAACCATTTATTTTTATAATACCATGTCCCGTTTTCATATTCTTCTACATTCTTTCCTTATAGAACAAATACTCCGTACCAATACATAGAGTGTGGACTTGTAAACGTATTATAGAGATTAATTTATTGTACAGTGGAATAGAAATATTTGGTCTTTATGATGATATTTAAGAGCCGATATGTTTTTTTTTTGACATTAGAGCCGATATGTTAAAGCAACGAATAGCTAATGAATACCGTCGTTGATGCTTGTCAGCCGCCACCGGCGGGCATAGGGGTGGATGAAGCAACCAAAAAAGTCAAAAATAAAGACACAGATTCAGTGGATAGCGACGATATCATGAAGGAGGCGACTGTTGTCTCCCCAGTTGTTTCTTTCAGAGACAAGCTTTTGGGCGAGGGCTCGACTCATTCTGCTGCAATCTCTCTGGAAGAGGAGGATGAGATTTCTATTGGCGAAGAAGACTACACAGCCACGGTCGAGAATGGGGTTCCCTCTATTACCTTCTCGGACCGGATCAATGGTCTCCTTGATAAGCGAATGGAATTATGTGTGATCATCAAGCTCTTAGGCAGACGAATCACTTACAATGTTTTATCGAATAAGTTGGACGGATTATGGAGGACTAAGCAGCCTTTTCATCTGTTAACTCTTGAGAACGACTATTATATGGCAAAATTCCAATCGAAGGAGGACTATGTTATGGTTCTGTCCGAAGGCCCATGGTTAGTTTTCGGACATTGTCTGACGATCCAACCATGGACCCCAACCTTCGATACAATTGAGCCATATCCGATGGATGTTTCAACATGGATCAGGCTCCCGGGATTGCCGTCACGGATGTATGTTCACGATGCTCTGACGGCGATTGGCAAATAAGTGGGGAAGGTTATTAGAGTGGATTCCATTTCGAAAGTAGCCACCAAAACGCGGTTTGCTCGTATTGCGGTCTGCGTCGACTTACGGAAAGCGCTACCATCCAAAATCAAAATCAATGGCCGGTTTCAGAGAATTGAATACGAGTCGCTGCTATTTTTATGCTTTAAATGCGATAAGTATGGTCATTTTAAAGATAATTGTCCGCGTAACAATGTTGGTGTTGTGCAGGGAGCTGTGCAGGTGGATAAAGGCAAGAGTCCAATGCCGATGACTCAAGCGTCACTGGAGGAGCTGGTTAAACGGGTCGAGACGGAGGAATACGGGTCGTGGATGGTGGTCAAGCGTAAACCTCGGGTGATTACCAAGCCAGGAAACAATCAGAAAAGTGATGATACAGGGGTGAAATTTAAGGTTTCAAGATTTGATCTCCTGGCAGGTCAAGAAGAGAATGAGCTGGCGATGGATAATTTAAGCAAGGATGCTGCTCCAAATGATTCTTCTCCAACGGCTACTCGTATTAATAATATAAGGAAGGAACAGACTGGGTCCACGAGCAATCATCAAGGCAGAAAGAATGCAAATGAGCCGGTCTCAGAGGCCCAAAAGCAAGCCAACACTGTTGGCAGTATAAGAAAAGGCCCGACAGTTACAAATTTTAAGAAGGTGGCCGATGGGGTGACCCAGATAACAAATACGAAGCAACCCAACCCAGTGGGCACGGTCTCTGACCCCGAGATGCCTATGGAACTGGAGGCACCGGTCCATGATAATCCTGTCTTTGTCTCGGATCGGGAAACTGAAGATCAGAGAGGGGCGATCGATGGAGAAAGGTTTAGGGAAATTATTTCTATGACTCAATTTCAAGCCCGCAAGATGGGGTCGTCTTTGGTTCTGAAGCAAAACTCGGTTGTTAGAATGGAAAAAAACTGCGATCCTAAAGAGGTGCCGCTCCCTCATTCTAACTAGAAGTGGCCTAAAAAGGCCAAATCAACAGTCACTGTCTCGCCGATCATCTCCCAAGTTGTAAAGCGAGGTCGGCCAAAAGTTGTCCGCAAAGGTTCTTAGGTGAAAAAGGCCGTGGGAGATGCTGAGTCGTCTGCGGCTTCTACGTGTGTCTCAGAGGCAGTTGCAGCAATGATACGCACTGTAGATAATCTGCAAATTGAGATGTCATCGATTTCAGGCTCGGGTAATGCTACGGAGCAGAATGGAGTTTTTCTTGCAAAACCGAATTGATCACTCTGCAACTACACCGGTGGTTTGCTCCTTTTCTTGCCTGTTTTATAATTTTTTATATGGACTTTACGACTTTTGTTTGGAATTGTCAAGGATGTGGCAATTCAAAATTTCACCATTTTCTTTCTGAGTATAGGAGAGAGCATAACATGAACCTTATTGCACTTTTGGAAACAAGGATCAGTGGTAAGAATGCAGACTCGGTTGTTGCGAAACTAGGCTATCCATATTCACATCGGGTGGAAGCTAACGGTTTTGTAGGAGGAATATGGATTCTTTGGGATGATTATATTACTGTTGACATCATTTTTAATCACTCTCAATTGATCCATGCTCGTGTCAAACAAGTTAATGCTTCTTCTTTTTGCTTTATTACGTTTGTTTATGGTAGTTCGCAGATTCAGGGCCGTAAAAAGCTTTGGGAAAACCTGAGTTTGATGGCTGAATTAGTTCAAGGACCTTGGATGTTTACTGGAGACTTCAACTCTATTCTTTTTACGGATGAGAGGAAAGGGGGGCCCATTAGGAATCCAAGGAGGTGTCGTATGTTCCAAGAGTTTATGTTTGAGACGGGTCTTCAGGATATTGGGTTTAATGGGCCAAAATTCACCTGGTGTCGGGGTTCCCTTTTCCAAAGATCGGACAGAGCTGTGGTTAATGGTGACTGGGAGATTTCTTTTCCAAATACGAGCGTTACTCACCTTGAGCGTCTCAAGTCTGATCACCGTCGTCTTCTTATTTCTTTTGGTGGGTCGCAATCCCGTCCTAGAGATCGTCCTTTCCGTTTCTTCTCTGGGTGGCTCGAGCATGAATCTTTCGCTGGTCTTGTAAAGGATAAGTGGGATGACAAGCTCCCGATTGCTCATACTGTCTATTAATTTACGGAGGCTGTTAAAGTTTGGAATAAAGCTATGTTTGGGAGTCTTATAGTGCGGAAACGAACAATCATTGGCCGCATTAGTGGGGTGCAAAAGGCCTTAGAAAGGCGTAGCAACCCGAGGCTTGTTCAGCTGGAGATTGACCTTCAGGCGGAGTTGGAGGATATCTTAGATAATGAAGAGATCCTTTGGCGTCAGAAATCTCGATGTGAGTGGCTTGCGGATGGGGACAGGAATACGAAGTATTATCATAGTCGAACTATGGCTAGGCGTAGGCGAAATAAAATTAGCGCGCTTAGACTTCAGGATAATAGTTGGTGCTATGATGATGCGATGTTGAAACAAGAGGCCATTGACTTCTTCAGCAATCTGTATACTGTGGAAGGTCAGCCTCCAGGTCCGTTTTCTAACACGGGGTATTTTTCGAGTATCAGTAGGACAAATTTTGAGAGGCTTCAACGGCAGGTTACGAAGGACGAGATTAAGTTGGCTCTCATGGATATGCATCCGTTTAAAGCTCCGGGGGTGGATGGGATCAATGCCCAATTCTATCAATGACATTGGCAGATTGTGGGCCCTTCTATTTTCTCTATGGTGCGTGGGGTGTTTAGTGGTCAGAATCTTGATCCAGTGCTCAATCGTACTCTTCTGGTTCTTATTCCGAAGACCCAGGGGCCGGAGCAATTGGCCCAATTTCATCCCATCAGTCTTTGCTCGGTGCTTTATAAACTTGTGACCAAGACTATTGCGAACAGGTTGAAGGATATCATGCCCGATCTCATTTCCCAAAATCAAGTCAGTTTCGTGGCAGGGAGGAGTATTAATGATAACATCATCGTGCCCCAAGAGGTTATTCATTCTATGAAAGGCTTCCAGGGTCAATCAGGGTGGATGGCCATCAAGGTTGATCTCGAGAAGGCTTACGATCGAGTCAGATGGGATTTCTTGCAGGATACTCTTATCGATGCCGGACTTCCTTCAAATCTTATCAGAATCATCATGACCTGTTTCTCAACTTCCTCTATGCAAGTATTATGGAACGGGAGGGTGACAGATGAGTTCAAGCCTACTCGTGGACTCAGGCAAGGGTGTCCGCTTTCTCCTTACCTTTTTGTTATTGGGATGGAAAGGTTGGGACATTTGATCAAAAATGCTGTTGTGAATAATTGTTGGAAGCCTATCAGACTTGCACAGGGTGGTCCTTCTATCTCTCATCTCTTTTTTGCAGATGATCTTGTCTTATTCTGCAAGGTGGATATGAATCAAGCAAAGGTGATGAAAGATATCTTGGATAAGTTCAGTTTCTTCTCTGGCCATAAGATTAATACTCGCAAGACTCAGATCTTTTTCTCCATGAACACTCCGGACTCCACTGCAACCAATATCCAACGGTGTTTGGGGTTCGATAGAGTTGAGGATGTGGGGAAGTACCTTGGTGTTTCACTTTTCCATAGACGGGTCACTAAGAGTACTTATCAGTTTTTGATCGATAAGGTGAAGGATCGCTTGAACGGATGGAATGCTAAGCATCTCTCTTCGGCTGGCCGTGTCACTCTTGCCAAATCAGTTCTGATGGTAATTCCGAATTATTTCATGCAGACTGCTATGATCCCTATGGGAGTTTGGAAGGAGATTAAGAAACATGTTCGCCGCTTTATCTGGGGTTCCACGGAGAATTCGCGAAAAACAGCCCTTGTTAAATGGGATGATATTTGTCAACCCTTTATCAATGGTGGATTGGGGTTGCGCAAATTGCACCGTCAAAATAAATGTTTTATGTTAAAACTTGGTTTTCAGTTCCTTACTAATCCTAATGCTTTTTGGGTGCAGGTTCTCCGAAGTAAGTATAGGGTTGGTGATGGCATTCCGGATACCATTAATCGGCATAATTGTTCTTTTGTTTGGAAGTCCCTTACGAAGGTTTAGGAAGATCTTAAAGAGAGTGTATGCTGGAAAGTTGGGAATGGCCAGGCTATTCGATTTTGGCATGATTGTTGGATCCCACAGATTAGTCCTTTAATTAATTTCTGTACTAACCCGCATGTTATCGATAATGATGTACGTCTTTGTGCTATGGTTGATGAGTATGGCAGGTGGGATTGGCCTCAATTCTGCAACTACGTGGACGAAATGGTGGCCATGCAAATTGTTGCAATGAAACCACCTGCTCCTCATAATAATGGGGATGGATACATGTGGCGTTGGTCAAAGAAGGGTAACTTCAACATCGCTGATACTTTTGGTGCCTTATCGCAGGCCTCGAATAACCCGACTGATGACAAATGGAACTGAGTGTGGAAGTTCAAAGGACCCCAACGGATCCGTCACTTCATTTGGTTAGTGCTTAAGGAGAGGTTGCTTACCAATGGTGAACGGCAACGAAGGGGGTTTACTGAGATTGACATTTGCAACCTTTGTGGCTCTAGCAGAGAGAGTATTATACATGCCATTCGGGATTGCCATTGGGCTCGTACGGTGTGACTTAAAGTTCTACCTCATACTATGGTTAATAGGTTCTTTACTAGTTCTATGAGTGATTGGATGATTGATAACCTTAGTAATGCTTTTAGAATTGACTCTGTGGATTGGGATTGGCCTACTTGTTTCGGTATCCTTTGTTAGAAAATTTGGAAAGCTCGCAATTCTTTTATTTTTGAAGGTGTTAGTACAGGTCCAGAGGCTATCGTAGTTCAGGGACAAAGGTGGGCTAAGCAAGTGAAATATTCAAGTATGAAACCGAGGCGTAGGGCTGTCGCGTTTCCGAAGCAGGTCTGCTGGCAGCCTCCGGCGCCGGGATGGACCAAAATGAATGTGGATGGCGCTGTCGATCCGTTGGTTGGGGCTGCTGCTGCGGGTGGTGTCTTACGTAGCACCAATGGTTCGTGGCTGGCCGGTTTTGCTCACAATCTTGGCATTTGTTCGGTTACGAATGCGGAACTGTGGGGGCTGCTCGATGGCTTACAAATCGCTTGGAGTTTGGGCACCAACAAGGTCGAGGTTGAGAGTGATAACATGTCGGTGATTCAATGGCTCAATAACCATAATCAGGAGAGTATGGACAATGCACTCATCTGCAGCATTCGGGAGCTCATGTCACGCAGTTGGCACGTCAAGCTTCATCACGTTTTTAGAGAGGGAAACGCTATAGCTGATGCTATGGCTCGGATCAGACCTGAGGTGTCTTTGGGTATGATGGTTTTTCAACAGCCCTCGGAAGTTATAGTGCCAACTCTCAATGATGATCGCATGGGTGTTAGTCGCACCCGGCACATTAATCCTGTTATTAGCTCTAGCTAGTTGTTAGCTCTTTTATTTACCAAAAAAAAAGCAACGAATAGCTAGTGATGAGAAAAGAAGCATCGAGAGAGAGGAGTATGTGACATAGACCTAAAAAAATAATAAATAATGTCACTTGTATTTTTTAACAGAGGGTGGAGGGAAATGTTAAGTTAGGATACTTTTTGAATGATTGTGAAATATTAAAATTCTTTATCTACAAAATAAAATATTATTGTTTAAATTGAATTTCATTTAAAAATGTAGGTCAATTTGACCCTTTTGTCTTAAATCTTAATTTGATGTTTCTTTTGAATACTCCCAATTGTTTGGTTTTAACTTAAATTAAGTGTATAATTTAGGATTTAAATTACATTTTGTCAATATAGTTTAGACTATAACATTTTGAGTATTAAAAATAATATTTTAAAGCCATCTAAATTTAACCTTAGTGGCATAACCCTAAGTCACTATTTTTGAAAATCTAAGTAAAGAAATTCTTGTAGTTTCTCTTGTTGTAAACTTAAACTTATAAATAGGTTGCAATTACCTTTTAACTTAATATAAAAGTTGTATTGTTGTTAATAATAATAATAATAATAATAATAATAATAATAATAATAATAATAATAATAATAATAATAATAATAATAATAATAATAATAATAATAATAATAATAATAATAATAATAATAATAATAATAATAATAATAATAATAATTTTATTTATTTATTTATCTCTCTCTCTCATTTCATCCGGTTATTTTGAAATAACCTTGTCTAGTAGTTAGGAATAAGGTCGTATTATTATTGCACTTTCCCAAACCTCGCTTATCGGTAAGATTCTTCTTGAATGTTGTTATTTTGTTATTATTATTACGTAACATTGTAAGATTCCTTTATTTAATCAAATCTAAATTATTTTTAATTAAAATATTTCAAAATTTAAATTAACCATAATTAATGCTAATTAAACCTAATTAATATTAACAAAATCTAATGTGATATTTAACTCTAAATGACCTTAATTAAACTTAAATTAATTAACATTCATGTTGTTTTCTGTTTTATCATTATTGTCAATGTCTTGTATACTTTACTAGTTTATCGTTTACATCAACCATGCTTTCAAAAATCTTAATAATAAATAATAATGACAATTAATTCAAAATAATAATAATTTTAAATATTTTACATATAAATAATAACCACAATTAATATAAATAAAGACAATCATCATCATACAATTATAAAATTAAGAATAACACAAAGCATTGAAAATATTACAATTATACAATTTCATCATTATAATAAATAATATTACATATTTACATCAAAAGATTCAAAATATTCGATAAAAGAACAATAAATATTACAAAAAGAGTTGAAGACGAATAAGTAATCAAGTAGAAGTTGAACCTGAAACAAAAATATTACAGTTACATTACATACATATAATTAAACATAAACATCAATGATCAAATACAAGTAAGATTAAAAGAAGAGGAAAAATAAAAACCTGAAATTCAATCGTCAATGGGCGGATACCCACTTGAACTGCACTGACTCCAGTGATCATTTAGTACAAAATCCTCATCATTGAGAGGAGCTTCATCATCATTATCATTCAAATTTAATGCACCAAATGACATGTCAATGCTTTCCCATCCAAGATTATCTTCCAAATTCAAATCACTCACATCAACCAAATTGGATTTTTCAGAAACTCAATCCGCCAAAATATCAAGATTATCAATCACAATTGGATCATTTGAACAACTTGTGCTACTAAGAGCCATAGTAAACAATTAAATTTAATTATTAGAAAATTATACAAAATTATATCAAAATTAATAATGAAAATAACATACCTTTTCCGAAGCTTTAAATTGTAACGAACATAAACCAAGTCATTCAATCTCTTATGCTCCAATCTATTCCTTTTCTTGAAATGGATAAATTCAAATGTGCTACAGTTTCATTCACACCCAGTTGCACTCACACATTGACTTAAAATCTGAATCGCAAACCTTCTCAATTCTGGAACACTACATCCGAATAGATACCACGAAGAAACTGCAAGTTATAAGAAAACAAAAGTAGTGTTATAAATAAAATAAAGTGACAAATAATTTTCAACAAATAAGAAATAGGAAATCAGTCATACCTAGAGAAAGAATTCCTCTTGTCGAATAACGATCGACATTCCAAAATCTCCATAAGAGTACTTATAAGTCTCCATTTGTGTGGTTAAAACATCTTGCATTGAGTCATGATTCACAATTGTTGTAATTGTGAAAAGCATTCCTCTACTAACTTCAGCTTGCTTTTCAACATCCAGTCTAAAATACACACTAGGATTCAAAAATGCCCCAGTTGCAAACAATGGAGAAGAAAGTTGTTTTCTCCTTCTCTCATTAATGATTGAGAGATATGGTAGGTATAAAGAAGGCCTATTTTTTAGATTAGGCTTGATTGCTTCAGTTGCTCTATCCATAACATCAAAAATAAAACCCATTGTTGGCTTTTCTTTATTATCAGCCAACCGAAGCACCCTCACCAAAGGCTCACAAACTCGGATAACGAATTGACATTGCGACCAAAATTTTCTATCTTCCAGTATGATACTACAAACCTCCATTCTAGCATTAGATCTAGCATGCTGAGATGTAACCCACTTATCACTTGTAAACATTTGCCTTAACTCCTTCATCAATGAAACAAAAGAATGAAATGATAAGAAATTTGTTGCAAATCTTGTCACAACAGGGCGACACAAATTGCTACCATTGGTAAATTCCCTTCTCATCAAATTTAAAACCCATGCACGATTATAAATAAAATTTGTCACCTTTTTTGCCTTCTGCATGGTCTCATCAAAAACAGAAAAATACCTAGGATTTCCTATATCCTTCAGCATTAAGTTAATGCAATGTGCAATACAAGAAGTCCAAAAAAATGAATTATAGGTACTCTGCAACCTTTTCCCTACCGCTTTATAAGCGGAATCATTGTCAGTAATAAACTGAACAATGTTTTCCATCCCTACTTCATTCACAACTTGATCAAATATCCCAAACAAAGTATCAGCATTTCTAATCAGGCCAGATGTATCAATAGATTTTAAAAACATAGAGCCATTACAAGAATAAACCAAAAAATTTATAATAGGCTCTTGTTTCCTATTCGTCCAACCATCACACATAACTGAGCATCCATTAATACCCCAACTCACTCTTTTTTCAGCCAAATAAGTTCTCATTTCAGATACAACACAACTTAAAAGTTTACCTTTTAAGCCATCAATCGATGACCCTTTATATCCTGGACCATAAGAGGCTATGACATCTATCATTGGTTGATAATAATATGATTGAGAAGCATTAAATGACGAATCTGTATCATACCATCATCTAGCTACTGCCATATCCACATTGTTAGCCGCATCTCTTGTCTGCATTGCACTACGAATTGAAGGTTGGGCTCCAGGAGTTGTTTATGGTGCAAAGAAACCAGACACTTGCCTTCTTCTCTTCCTCACATTAGATTCTTCAGGATCCTGAGGCTGAGATGGAACACTACCAGTACCAGTACTAGTACCACTTCCACTTTCAACATCTCCATAATCACCACGGAAACTAGGAAATGAACTTCCACTACCAATTTCAAAACTCAATCTTCCCCTTCTATCTTTCTCAAATTGATGTTCATCAAGCAATGTTTTCATCTGCCACTTCACATCATGACTTACTTTTTTATACGCTTCCAAATCTCCTTTAACTCCAGCTAAATGCCTTTTCAATCGAGTGATTCCTCCACCTTTCAAATGCTTATTACAAAACAAGCAAATGTTATGATTCTTTTGACCGGGAACCACACCAGCGTGAACCCAAGCTGGATCATTGTATCTTCCCGAACTAGGTTGATCGGGAGTATTCGAACTTCCTTCCATTTATCTGTACATATTCATAAATAACACATAATTTCAGTACACAATGACAATATGCAGAAAGCTAACAATTCAAAACATTCAACATATATAATAAGTAACACAAAGCATACTCCAACAATTTGCAATTTCAACAATTACAAAACATACTTAATATCATTTCCATTTCTAACAATTTCCAATCCTAACAATTTCCAATCATAAAAAAATTCATAATTTTATTTCCATTCCAACAATAATCAACAATTTCCAATTCTAACAATTACACAACAATCATAATTTCATCTTATATAATATAACTCATTCTGTAATAATCACAAAGCTAACAATCCAAACCAATCAACATATATCATAAGTAACACAAAACCTACTCCAACAATTTCCAATCCCAACAATTACAATACAATTATAATATCAGTTCTACTTCCTTTCATTTATAAAAATATCTAATTCCAACAATCACAAAACATTCATAATTACATTCAATTCCAACAATAACCATCAATTTCCAATCCTAACAATTACAAAATAATCATAATTCCATTTCCATTCATTCCATTTACAATAATTTCCAATCATAACAATTACAAAACATTCATAATTCCATTTCCATTCATTCCATTTACAACAATTTCCAATCCTAACAATTACAAAACAATCATAATTCCATTTCCATTCAATCCATTCCCAACAATTTTCAATCCTAACAATTACAAAACAATCATAATTCTATTTCCATTCAATCCATTCCCAACAATTTTCAATCCAAACAATTACAAAACAATCATAATTCTATTCATTCCATTTACAACAATTTCTAATCCTAACAATTACAAAACATTCATAATTCCATTTCTATTAATTCCATTTACAACAATTTCCAATCCTAACAATTACAAAACAATCATAATTCCATTTCCATTCAATCCATTCCCAACAATTTCCAATCCAAACAATTACAAAACATTCATAAATCCATTTCCATTCATTCCATTTACAACAATTTCCAATCCTAACAATTACAAAACATTCATAATTCCATTTCCATTCATTCCATTTACAACAATTTCCAATCCTAACAATTACAAAACAATCATAATTCCATTTCTATTCAATCCATTCCCAACAATTTCTAATCCTAACAATTACAAAACAATCATAATTCCATTTCCATTCAATCCATTTACAACAATTTCCAATCCTAACAATTACAAAACATTCATAATTCCATTTCCATTCATTCCATTTACAACAATTTCCAATCCTAACAATTACAAAACAATCACAATTCTATTTCCATTCAATCCATTCCCAAAAATTTCTAATCATAACAATTACAAAACAATCATAATTTCATTTCCATTCAATCCATTCCCAACAATTTTCAATCCTAACAATTACAAAACAATCATAATTCTATTTCCATTCAATCCATTCCCAACAATTTTCAATCCAAACAATTACAAAACAATCATAATTCCATTCATTCCATTTACAACAATTTCTAATCCTAACAATTACAAAACATCATAATTCCATTTCTATTAATTCCATTTACAACAATTTCCAATCCTAACAATTACAAAACAATCATAATTCCATTTCCATTCAATCCATTCCCAACAATTTCCAATCCAAACAATTACAAAACATTCATAAATCCATTTCCATTCATTCCATTTACAACAATTTCCAATCCTAACAATTACAAAACAATCATAATTCCATTTCTATTCAATCCATTCCCAACAATTTCTAATCCTAACAATTACAAAATAATCATAATTCCATTTCCATTCATTCCATTTACAACAATTTCCAATCCTAACAATTACAAAACATTCATAATTCCATTTCCATTCATTCCATTTACAACAATTTCCAATCCTAACAATTACAAAACATTCATAATTCCATTTCTATTCAATCCATTCCCAACAATTTCCAATCCTAACAATTACAAAACATTCATAATTCCATTTCCATTCACTCCATTGACAACAATTTCCAATCCTAACAATTACAAAACATTCATAATTCCATTTCCATTCATTCTATTTACAACAATTTCCAATCCTAACAATTACAAAACAATCATAATTCTATTTTCATTCAATCCATTCCCAACAATTTCCAATCCTAACAATTACAAAACATTCATAATTCCATTTCCATTCATTCCATTTACAACAATTTCCAATCCTAACAATTACAAAACAATCATAATTCCATTTCCATTCATTCCATTTACAACAATTTCCAATCCTAACAATTACAAAAAAGTCATAATTCCATTTCCATTCAATCCTTTCCCAACAATTTCCAATCCTAACAATTACAAAACATTCATAATTCCATTTCCATTCATTCCTTTTACAACAATTTCCAATCATAACAATTACAAAACAATCATAATTCCATTTCCATTCCATTCCATTTCTAACAATTTTCAATCCTAACAACATATTCACAAATTACAATTTGATACAGTACCAATTTTAAACATTTATGATTCCCTACACATATATATTACCATTCCATTAAAGTTCAACATCTTTTAACTTTTATAATCAATTAATTATTTACCTACCTAAAACTAATACTCAAATAAGCAAATACTATCATTAACTACAATCAAATTATTATTAATTTCTAATTCCATAATTTTATACTTAACTAATTATTTACCAAAATTCAATACCCAAATATTAAAAATAAATAACCATTTAACAAATATTAAGAATGTGTCAATTAATGTTAAGCTTTTCAATTTCACTAATTTTGATTATCAATTTTACATTTAATTATTAATTTCATATTTGATTATCAATTTGCCATTTTGGTTTAAATGTTGATTTGATTTTGATTATCAACTTTCAATTTTAAGTTTTAACAATCAATTAATCAACATCAACAATTTAACTTTAAAGTTTAAATTTAAAACATAAGGTTAACCATAAGCACCACATTATCATTAAATAAAATACACGTACAATTAAACATTTCAAATTATCAAACTCAATCTCAAATCTCAAATTCAATTGGTCAAACTCAAATTCAATTTCATTCATCAATAATTCAACAATTCAATATTAATACAATAATAAATCACAAGCCAATTTTCACCATTCAATAATCAATAAATCACCATTTCAAATTTAATTTCTAATTCACTTCTAATTTTCAATTCCAAAATGCAACATGCCAAAATCTAATTCCAATCCCAAATTTAATTTACAATCCAATTCAAAAATTTAATTCAAATTCCAAATTTAATTTTCAATCCAATTCCAAAATCCAAATCCAAATCCAATTCCAAATTTTATTTCCAATCCACTTCCAATTTTCAATTCCAAAATGTTAAAATCCAATTCCAAAATCCAATTTCAAACTTCCTATTTAGGTTGAAAGTTGATAACTCACAAATCGCAAAAATCACAAATCACAAATCACAATTTCGGTTGAACCGAAATCAACAACATCCATAGTTCCAAACCCAATTCTCCACAACTCCACCCACCAACAACATTTTCATCAACCGATCAACACTAATACTCTAATACACGGCAAATCCAATCCATTTTCAATCCACAATACACACAAAAATTCCATTTACCAGTCAACACACACCCAAAAAATTTTGTACACCGTCGGGTTCAGGTCACTGGGTCTTCACTTGGGTCGTTGTAGGAGGGTTAGTGGGTCGGTCGTGTTGCGACAGAGGGAGCCGGTGGTAGAGGGAGACGTCGTGGACGACGGTAGAGGCAAATCGAATGGACCACAATAGGGAGGCATCGTGGACGAAGGTAGGAGGACTGTAGGAGACGACGGATGACCACGATTCAACGATAGAGGAGAAGAGGAGTCGTCGAGGAGACCACCAGACCAAGGGAGGGATAGCGCCGGCTACGGTGACTCCGACAGGCGAGAGGACAACGACGACAGGGAGAAGAATCGAAGATAGAAGAGAGAAATAGAAGAGAGTTAGTAAGAGGTGACAGAGAGCAGAAGCAATTGGGGAGGGGGTAGATTTTTAGGTTTAGATTTTATTTTGGTCCCTGGAGAGTTTCATATTTACCGGAATGGACCGAAATTTTTTGGTATTTGCGGTACCGGCCGATATCGACCAAAAATAGCGATCAAATCAAAATTTGACTCAGATGCAAGTATATACAGATTGGTACCGATTTCAACCCAGATGGTACGAAATTAAATGCAAGTGATTATTCTTTGCTTTGATCATCGCTAGGCTTCAGATCTCCTGTACCCTTTTCGTAGCACAGGGAAAAGGGTACAGGAGATCTGCTCCCTCATCGCTACTGCCACTCATCATCATTGGCACTTCCTCCACCAATCATTTTTGGTGATTGTTATCTTACTAACATCGTCTTAATCTTCTTAGTTCTAGTTTTATAAGAGAGTGTTAGTGCTACTACTATGTTTGGTATTTGTGTTAGCTTCAGTAAAATCCTAGTCTTATATGAAATCTATACGGTTAATGTTGAAAAATATCTTAGTGGAGTCATGAGCGTTTTAAGTAATTGATGTGGGGTACAATTTATCAATAAATTAATTTCACGAAGCAGAATGTTTATGTTGTATATAACATTTGTAATAAGTTTATATATAATTATTTATATTGATTTGAATAATATTAATTTTTCTTAAATTATTATACATGCATTAAATATCTAAAACTAATTTATATGACTTTTAATATAATTATCGAATAATTAATTGTTTCTATAGACAATACTACCATCAATTTTATTTTTACGCATAACACTTTTAGGTTCAACGATTTTACATCCAAATAATGTTATAAGCAATACCAAACACTATAAGAAAATAACAAAATAGCGACAAAATTTTACCGATCGGAAATAAACTGTCAGTAATTACCGACGGAAATACTATATGCATCGGTAATGTCGTTTAAAATTTTTACTTTAGTGGTGGTATAAATTTCCGTTGCTAAATTCTGTCGATAAATGTCGTTGTCATTTGTTAGCTTTCAACTTTATGAAAACAACGTCGTTTGGTTTTCCCGAAATGACGTCTTTTTGGTTAATTTGTAAACGTTTGAAACATAACCACAACGACGTTGATTACTGGTTGTTGGTTTAACGTTTATAATTTCACCAAAATGACGTCGTTTGGTTTAAATCCAATCGATGTTGTTTTCGTTAAGTTTGTAAGTGTTTAAAACATAATCAAAATGACGTTGTTTGGTTTAAAACCAAACAATGTCGTTTTGGTTATGCTTTAAACCACCCAAAGCCCTCCCCCACCCCCACCCGTGCCTGCGTCATCTTCCTCCTCTATCGATTTGCCTCCTTTGTCTGCTTCCATCGACGTCGTCTGGAGCTCTGTTGTGGTTGTGGAGCTCCTGTGTCTCCAACGGGCTTAACTGAAGGTATTATCCTCTTCTCCTTTCTCTCCTTTCTCCGATGATTAATAATCCGTGGTTGATATTTTTGATTTATATGGAGTCTGTGTTTGGTTTTGATTGTTAATTATTGATTGTTAATGATGAGCAGTGTATTTATTGGAGAATGATGGAAAAAGATTGAGAATTTGTCTTAAATTAGGGATCAGGAGGTTTATGCAATTTGACAAAATACGCTATGTTTGATGTCCATTGTTTTTGCGTAAATAATTTTTTTTTCTTGTACTTATTTTCGATGTGAGGAAACTTCATTTATAAAAATTGGATATCATTTGGGTTTTCACATACAATAAAACCTTAATTAATGTCAACAACTATTCCTATAAGTTCTCTAATAATAAATTCAATCTTAAATTAAAAAGAAATTATAAGGTCCAACATTGCAAATTGATTTAGAAGAACCATTTGTACTATTTTATTGTTAGTTTTGAGGATGCCTTACAAAAATCTTAAATGAAACAAAAAAATACTTTTTATTTTATCAAAAGTATTGCTTTAATCTTAGTACATTATGTTATTAAATTATAGAGTATTGTTTGAAAGTTAGTACATGATGTTATTAAATTAGAGACAATGACAAAGTCAATATCGAAGTATTCCTACTCTCCTTGTATTTTTTAGTATCCAATTGATATGCCAAATTATACCTTAGCTGCTAATCATCCAACGATAAGATATATGATAAAGACAATAATGAAAGAGATGAGCACTTATATTGATTAAGTCATCCTTGTCTTAAGTCTACTTTTAAGCTTCACTTAAGAATTTAGATTATGTTATCTCTTTTCTTTAGTTGACGAAAGAAAAAACCTATTGCAACATATCTTTTTTATGGTTTAAGCAAGTTTTAGATGTTTAAGACTCTCTAGCATACTCTTAAGCTTTGTAATAACGTAAGTTATTTAAAGAGTTATATAACTCACACTAGAATGAAAATTTCTCTCACTAGAATATTGTAAGTCAATTAAAACTCAAAGTTTTGATCATTATATTGCTTAATTCTCTTTGTTACTCTTGCTTCTTTTAAGTTATTTGACTTTGAAACCTTTTTATAGGAATTTTTAACCGTCTAGTCACTGCCAAGTTCTATGATTGTTGAGGCATGATTCCTATAAGTAATACAATTTTTAGTGTGCACTATTATGTCAATCGAAGATAATGCTCACCAAAGAGCATTTTCGATCCTTAATTTTATGCTTCCTTTGATACTCTTAACAACTTGGTACCTTCTCAACTTAATATGAATAAAGGATGCAGTAACATTCTCCACTTCTTTAAGTAATGATCGTTTGCTTTCCATGACCGATCTTCTACTTAAAGGTGTATAGTATCATCTGAACAACGTCGCTTTTCTTATTATGTACATCTCATTTCCCTTTATGAAGCTGTTATATATATTTACATTTGATGGTATATACTACATGTTATTTTAAGCTTGCTTGAATCACGAAGATGACATGTATGCCGAAGGAGGCGAGAGCAATGACACAACTGTCGATGAAGGATTAGGGAAATTGGTTGCTTTAGAAAAGTTGGCAACTTCACAAAGCTCGTTTGGAAATTCACTTACTTATAAGTTGTTAGGATAGGTTTGTTTAACGAGTAGGTAATCTGACAATAAGTAAGTTCCTTCCTAACGTGTTGTAAGTGAATCGTTTCCTTACGTTTCATCTACAAGTTTAGCAATAGCAGAAATGTTGTTGCAAGAAGGTGTTCAAAACCAACCACGTGAGGGAAGAACTTTCACTATTTCCATTGGTGCATTCGAACATGCCAAGAACCTTCTTAGGAATCCAGCCATCGGGGACTCATTTATTTTTATCGACTCTCATGTCACTTGAAATCTAACAAAATAATTATATCATTGTCATGTATCTCTACAATACACTAGACTCTACTTTAAACTAATTATATTATTGTTCTATGACTGTACCAATTATTCTTATAATTGAATTCAAAGTTTGTACTTCAATATGATATGCAACAAATCGCCTTATTTCCTTTTACATATATTGTGTAAAATATTGGATTCAAATTCAAATTCTTATATTTCTACAAAATTTAATAAATAAAGAATTTCATGTAGCAATATAGGAACAAAGAGACAACGTGATTTCATGCAGCCCAAGCTCAAAGGCATGTTCGGGGGAACTTTTTGTGAGGGTGGCCCATCACAGTCTCTAGCTGCAACTGAATCACCACCTTTACCTCCAGGGCCTACAGTTGCAGATGAAGCATTAGTTGCAACTGTTGATGCTTCACAATTCACTATTCATACATCATCCACTACCCCTATAGTGGATAAAGGAGATGACCGCCAGCTTGGAGCTGAGGGACCTGATGGAAGAAAGTTTATAAAAGTTGTCAATAAGCTGTAAGTGAAATCGTATGAAACACTGTATATGTTTATAATTAAGTTATAGGTTTAAATTTTTGCAAATGATATAAAATTATTTGTTCTTATATTAGGTTGATTCCGTCTGGACCATGTTTGAGGCATATGACATCTACATTTAAGGAGATGATTGATCCTGAGGGTTATGTATGGAAGAAGATCTTTGAGGCCACAAAGAAATTTTACTTTTAAGAGTTTGAGGTACAATATGCAAATAATTTTTTTTTCATTTATTTGTATATATTAATAACATAAATATTTAATAGATTATAAGTTATCGACTTTATTCCTTTTATTTTAGAAACAATTTTACTGGAATTTTGGTATCGACGGGGTCATACATAGTGTATGGGGGTCGCGAGCTCGTACACGTTATCGTGACTTTATTCGTGCGATACGTGAGGCTAGTGTACAACCGCCTTATATTTCTGAGAGCATATGGAGTCGTTGGCAGGAGTACTGGACATCACTTGAGGCAATGTTCATCTCAGGGCATAACTCGTCCAAAAGACGTAGAGACCCGGGGGGAAACAGTCTTCCCGTTCATACAGGAGGATCAATTACTCACAATGAGCATGTAGAGAGACTTGTAGGTATCTAAATATTATACTTATTATATTATCATTTTTTACTTTACCGTATTTCAATTTAAATTGATGTGTGAATGTTGTGATAAAAATATGTGTAGTATAGATAATGATCATAGTATAAATGTCTGGTGCTATGTTGAGTTATTTTGTTTATTTAACAGGGGGTAATATCATAAAAATAAAGGAGACTCTGTCGAAATTTTTATAATTTCTTGTTTAACTTAGAACATTTTATTGTTATGCAGGAAAAGTTTATAGGCATAAGACCTACACCCTGTCAGTTGTTTTTGCATATTTATACTAAGAAGCATGACGGTGTGACATTCGTCAACAGTCGATATAGAGAACTGAATATATGTCAAATTTATGCTTTAATATTCATTCTTAATAATTATCGCTTACTAATATAAGCATTACCTCATAATAGGACCAAATATAAGAAACAATTCAGTGACAGTCTCAAGGAGAACAAGCTATTCATGAGAATCAGACATATTTTGATGCAGTGGGTGGCAGGGATAGTCGTGGAAGGATCTTCAGGCTAGGGTCATTTGCAAACACATGTTATTCACACTCATCTATGTTCAATACAGTAGCATCAACTACACGACCGACAATGGAACGTATCCATCATCTTGAAAGCACAATGCAAACATTGACAAGTCAGTTGTAACAATATATAGAGTACATGACTAAGATCCAAAATGATGTACAACAGTTGAAGGGATGGGATGGAGACTCAGATCATCCGCGCTCACCAGGACAATAGGATTGTTATAATCATTTAGTTTGAATTTATGTACAATTTAATATTTTTATTATGAATGTAGAAAATTTTAGCTTTATGTGATCAATTAAATTCTGTTTAAACAAATTAATTATATAAACAAATCAACAAAATAATGCACAGATAATTTATAGCAGTTAATAAAATTTAATGTTGGGATTTTAAAAAGGAGGATTTAATATCTTAATAGTAGAATCATTATTGATGGTTTATGATAATTCGTCGCAAATTACTTATGGATCTTACCGATTGAATTTTATTTTCCGTCGGTAATTTTGAGCGATATTTACCAACGGATTTTAAAAATCCGTCGGTAAATTGAGTCATATTTACCTACGGTTGGTTATAAACCGTCGAAAAATATTCACATTGTTATTGTTAATTTACCGATAGATTGACATAATCTTCTGTATATATACCGACGGTAACAATTTTTCCGTTGGTATATATACTGACGGAAAGTTGTTTCCATCGGAAAATGTACCGATGGAAAAAATTATCAGTCAGTAAATTTACTGACAGCCAATTTAACGACACATTTAGCCGTCTTTAAATACCATTGTTAAATTTAATTACCGACGGTTTGTTTACGCTTTTCGTCGGTAAGTTCTATCGGTACATTTCCTTTTTCTTGTAGTGAAAAGATCAAATATGACCGATGCTAGAAAACCTAATTTTGTTCCCATCAGTTATCTTACTTTACATGCAACTAGGTAGATGAAACGATAGATATAAATTAATTAACCAATTACTTGTTTATTGGTGACTCATAAGTAATGTGTATATGGAGTAGGCAAGATTTTACTACCGCAAATAAGATTATTAATCATGCACTAAGATGCTCTCAATTACTGGATTTGGTCATGTTGATGATTCATGCACACTTCAGTACTGCCACAATTGGCTGTACTAGTGAAACATTACCCGCAAATAATCTACGAGCTACGGCTACCAGTTACATAGTACTCTTGACTAGCCTCAGACACTGTTCTTACAGAGCATCATGTGTTAATACCCTGTACGTAATCTACAACATCACCTAGGAACACTAATCTAATCAACCTTCCCTTCCGCCGCTTGAATTGGCTCAATCTCCAGCACCAACCCTCTTTTGAATTCCACGAAAGGATAGGCAATTGGGCAATCGTCTGCTCTTACTTTCCACCTATAATTATTATGTCATCGCGCACATGCATAAGGTTAATTATGAGAAACGAGAAGAAAAAGAAAAAGGAAATTCATTTCAATCCCATTATAAGATAGTTAACAAGGGCACTAACCGTTTTTGTTCTAAATTAAGTGGGACTTTAGAGGGTTGATTATGAGAATAAACTAAACAATTAGGCATGTACACAGGTAATTAATGACTTTGAAGGGACAGATAAAGGTGCATGCAATTTTACCTATAACTAAGGACAAAATGATGAAGGAAAAGTGCAGTCTCCACTTTAGCAAGCTCGGCCCCCGGACATAACCTTGGTCCACCGCCAAAGGACATCAACTTTTTGCTTGTTGCTTTATCCTGTGAAGATTATCATATATATATGCTAATTAATTTGTAAGGAATCACACTTTCTACTTTGGTGATCCATTAATGATTTCATTTTGTACCTACAGACTAACAAAAAAGTTAATTGATGTCCCTACATGTCCTAACCATACCGTTATCTTGTCTTCTAGCTAGTTGTTCGTCTTTTGGACTTACATAATTAATATGGGTGGCATAGTAACTAGATTACATCATTTTCTTAATAAGAATTTTAGTTAGTTTGTCTGCAAAAGCTGTCTCCCAGTATTCCTTCTCTTTACAAATTAAGATGACATGTAAAACTTGCAAGATATGTGCATGTAAGTAATAAATTGATACCGTACGTGTTCAAATGTTTTGGTTATATGTATGTACTTACAGTGCTCCATCTGGAGGGATTAAACTCGCTAGGGTTTTCATGAAGGACTGGATCTAAATGCACCCCTGCTAGAACAGGTAAAACTTTCCATCCAGCAGGAATCGTGTACTCTGCAATAATAATTAAGAATCCACATATATGTTACATAATATACTTATTATATAATTAACATATCATTAAGTAATATGAACTTATTCTTCTTGTCATAATTCTCTAGCAACCTTTTTCACGAATAATGTTAACAGAAAATAAAGTACACAATGAAAAGGAAATATAAGCATGAAAATTTGTTAAGACCTTTGTGTTTGATGTCTTGTAGAGCTTTGCGGTGCAAGAATTTGACAACATTGCCTAATCTCAATCCTTCCAGTATAACCTATAGTTTGGAAAATTTTGTGAAGGAGTTTTCCGTGGTAATGTTCGATAAACAACAATAAGAAGTAAATGGCGAGTCTTAATTAGGGAATATATAAAAGATTAGTCACATCATTAGAAATAATTAGTTAATTATTATCTATCAAATCATTAATCTATAGCAAATCCTATTACATTCCGAGTGTAGTCCATTTTCTGGTAATCCTCCCAGCTCAAGAGCTTCCCCTTCTCTTTGCCTTCTCTTATTGATTCATGTTCTTCCTGTATCAACATTGAAATAGAGTTTAAACAAACCCTTTTAGTCTTTTAGACCATTAACGACATAAATAACATCTACTAAATATACATGGCGTGGAGAGAGAGAGAGAGAGAGAGACCTTCAATTTCTCCAAAGCACCTGGGTTATGCCCAAGAAAGTAGACAATCAAGGACACAAGTATTGAGGTTGTCTCGTAGCCTCCGAGCAATATGTCCAGGATAACGCTCGCAATCTCTTGAAAGCTTAGCCTCCAATTTGACAATATTTCATCTAAGAAATCTCCCTTTCCATCATGATGCGGGCTCCCATTTAGCCTTTCATTGACAATCTTTCTGACATTGGAAGAAAGTCTCGCTCTTGCCTAATTAAGTAGGCCAATGTTACATAATAAAGCAAATAGGTCAAATTTTTATACATTAGTCTCCCATATACATATGTAGCACATGTGCCAGAATATAGGCCAAAATACGTGCACTTAGGGGTCGTGATTTTCTTACCTTAACAGCTTTCCTATAAGCTGATCCAGGTATGTCCAATGGCAAAGAAACAAACCCTCTCATGTATGTCTCGAAATCTTCTAACATCTCTAGTGTTAATGGCCTTTCTGGTTCAAAGCCCATGAGGCTCTTCAATATTAACTTCAGAGTAAACTGTGACGTACAGAATAATTCAACAAGAAAACTGACAAATCAGTTTATACATGAGAATATACATATTACAAAGAATCATGCATATATATATGGAGATGGTTTAGATAAAAGATTACCTTTTTCATCTCACGGAAGAAGCTAACTTCTCTGCAATCTTTCCAAGACTCCAGAACTGAGACTGCAAGCTTCTCTGCGAGATTGCAGAAGTTGATGGACGACTTACATGAAGAAACAAAGTTGACGACTACATTTCTTTGCTTCTTATGCGAGTCACTGGAGAGGATTAGAAGAGAAAAGTTCCCAAGAATATCATGCATGACCTTTGGATAGTCGGCTTGGAATAACTTGTCTTCATTTTGAAGAATGAACATGTTGAGGTCATGGTCACAAGAAACTATTGTTGGGGAACCAAATAGATGTGATCTGAAGACCTTTCCATACCTGAAAATATCAAGAAAAGTGAGAGGTATTTTTTTATTGAGGAAATATATATTTATACACGTATTCATATAGATGTGCACCTGGAGCAATGTTCTCGCATGAAAGACCCAATGGAAGTCGATATATGAGGCTTTAAAAGGTTAAGAGTCTCACCAATGAAGGGCCATCCCATGGTTCCATTGGGTAACTTTGGAGGGTACTTTCTCTTCATCAAAATCTCAGAAAGTAGAAAAGCCAAACCAAGTCCTAGTACCAGAGCTAGGAAAATTTGCCAAAACCCAAACATAGTGTTCAGTTACCTTTTTGTTCTTGTAGTACTGTATCCCCTCAAATGGCTTCTCTGTCGCCCTCCTTAATCTCTGTATATATATATCCAAAGCACTTCATTTAACCAATATATTATACACTTTTTTTGGAAATTAACAAGTTAGGTAAGATTGCCTAACATATTAAATTCCAAAAAAAAAAAAAAGCTGCGGTCAACTTTCTTCCATCGTGAGATACAAAGAGGCTTCACTATGCGATTGCCGCCCACTGTTAGAAAGGATACATAAAATAGTTTAACTCTTGGGTGAACAAGTTAGCTTTCTTATGCAGGTAAACTTCAGCTTATTAAATCAATTCTTAATTCCTTGCATGTGTATTAGAGCTCCCACATTTTCTTATCTTGAAGTATTATCAAAGAAATTGAAAGGATTCTTAAAACCTTCTTATAGAGCCATTCAAATGGCAACCCTGGAGCAACAAAAGTGAAATGGGTCGATATCTGCTTTCCAAAGGATGAAGGAGGTTTGAATATTTTATCCATTAAAACTTCTAACCGTTCTTTGATTCTTAAAAGATTTTGGTGGATATCGGAGGACAAGAAAATTTTATGGATCAATTAATGGTCACACGTTTACTTTCTTAAAGGAAACAACATCTAGGCTATTCAACCGAAAGTTACACATTCTTTTTTTGTCAATCAGCTATTGAAGTTAAGGGATGAT
Source organism: Erythroxylum novogranatense (assembly GCA_029891385.1). NCBI lineage: Eukaryota > Viridiplantae > Streptophyta > Magnoliopsida > Malpighiales > Erythroxylaceae > Erythroxylum > Erythroxylum novogranatense. The sequence continues at coordinate 17,165,379 of CM057234.1, read as the reverse complement.
ATTCAACTGGAGACTCCATGTGTTATTAAAGATGGACGTTTGGTTTCTCTATAGTATGATAATTGGTCTAGTAGGGGTCCCTTAATTCTACAAGTGAATCCTTCTAGAGCTTTCCTATTATTTCCACTAAAAACACGAATGATAGTTTTCATTGATGGGAACTCGTGGAGTCTTCCTAGAAGTCTTTGCCACCTTCAACCCAACTATCCCCCAATTTCTCAAAAATCAGACGCTTTTTTCTAGAAAAGTTTGTTTTACGCTTTTTTCTGGAAAGGTTTTTTTAAAAACAAACTGACTAATAATCTCATTTGTGACAACTTGCGTAGACAGAGAACCACAATTCCTTGGTCAACCATGGTATGGAGCAAACTGATAAAATCTAAAGATTGGGATGAACACAACAACGAACTTAAGCTCTCGTCATGTAGAGAGTATGAATTTTATTTCCAACTTACAAAGAAAAAATCGTGTTTAGCCCCTTTAATAGAGCCCTCTGTTTTTGCAGATAACCGTCAAAACATAAGAAGAAAACTTCCCTAGCTAAAACCGAAGAAGAGAAAAAGAAAAAATATATAAAAGATAAAAATAAACAAAAAAGGCGGGAAATCAAAAATAAGCACCAACACCCCCCCTCAAGCTGGAGGAGGTGATTTGAACATCCCCAGCTTGGACAAAAGACGATGAAACTGAGGCGATGGTAAAATCTTGGTCAAGATATCAACAAGCTGATGTGCAGACGGTAAATAAGCAAGCTGCAACAATCCCTCCAAAACCTTTTCCCTAGTAAAATGACAATCAAGCTCTATATGTTTAGTCCGCTCATTAAAAACAGGATTCTTTGCAATGTGCATAGCGGACTGATTGTCACAATGTAAAGTGACAGGAGTTAAAGACGTGACCCCAAGCTCTTCCAACAAGCGGACAATCCAGGTGAGTTCAGCCGAAGCCTGAGACATGGCCCGATATTCAGCCTCAACCGAAGACCGAGCAACAGTGGACTGCTTCTTCTACTTCCAGCTCAAAAGAGAATCACCAAATTTAACAAGATAACCAGACACCGAACGCCTAGTAGTAGGACAAGAGGCCCAATCGGAGTCGCAATAAACATGAAGATGGAGGGAACCAGAACCCGAAAAAAAATACCATCACCCAAAGAACCACGAACATAACGAAGAACATGCAACAAAGCATCCATATGTGTCGTGCGAGGAGATTGCATATATTGACTAAGAGTCTGCACAGCATAAGAAAGATCCAGACGAGTGTGCGTCAAAAAAATCAACTTCCCAATGAGTGATCGATAGATGGTTGGATCAGCAAGAGGAGTGCCACTTGTAGAATCAAGCTTCAGATGCAAAGGAAGAGGAGCAGGAGCATATTTACAAGAAAGCATACCCTGATCACGCAAAAGATCCTGAGCAAATTTTCTTTGAGAAAGCACAAGACCGTTAGCAAGATAGGAAACCTTAAGCCCCAAAAAATAGTGTAAAACACCCAGATCCTTGATTGTAAACTGCTGATCAAGATAAGATTTTAAAGCTGCAATTTCAACCAAGTCAGAACCAGTAACAAGAATATCATCTACATAAACAGCAACAATAGTAATCTACCCCGAAATGCGCTTAAGGAATATACTATAATCATGCTTTGAAGACACAAAACCAAGATGCAAAAGAGCAGTAGACAATTTCGAGTACCATTGACGACTAGCCTGTTTAAGCCCATAAAGAGATTTCATCAGGCGACGGACTTTGTTCTCAGGATTTGGAACCCCAAAAGGCATTTTCATGTACACTTCTTCATGCAAATCGCCATGAAGAAACGCATTATTAATATCAAGCTGAAACACCGTCCATTGCCTGCTAACAGCCAAAGCTAGAATACAACGGATAGTGGTCATTTTAACCACAGGGGAAAAAGTCTCGGTGTAATCAACACCAAGCTTCTGATGATTCCCCTAAATAACTAACAGGGCCTTGTAACGCTCCAATGTTCCATCAGACTGCAGCTTGACCTTATACACCCATTTAGTGCCAATGGCACGCTTACCAGATGGTAAATCAGTTAACACCCACGAATTGTTTGCCTGCAAAGCCTGAATTTCTTTATTCATAGCATCAACCCAATGTGGATCATTGCCAGCCTCATAATAAGACGTAGGTTCAGTGTAATTAGCAAAAGTAGTAAGTTTATGCTGTTGAGAAGAAGGTAAAGCAGTAAAAGCAACAAGTGGACAAGGGAAAACCAAAGAAGAAGAAGAATCGGTAGTACACACATAATGTTGTAAGTAACTGGGTGGTTTATGAATCCTAGTGGATCTGCGTAAAAGAGGAGGAACAAAGGAGGAAGGAGGAGAAGATGAGGTAGAGGAAGAAGAAGAAGATGAAGAAGAAGAAGGATGGTGGAAAGGTGGAAAAATAGTGTCAATAGGATGAGGAGGAGAAATAGAAGAAAGAGAAGGCGTAGAAGAAGGTAGGAAAATGTGAGAGTAATCATCATGAGGAATAGGAAAAACCGAAGTAGGGGAAGAAGGAAAAGAAGAGTGAAAAGGAAAATGCTGTTCATGAAACTTGACATCCCTACTCACGAAAATTTGCTTAGTCTCCAAATTCAACAATTTATAAGCCTTCTGACCAAATGGATAACCAAGAAAGACACACGGAATAGCTCTAGGAGAAAATTTATGCCGAGAATAAAAATGTGTAGGTGGATGGTAGGATTCGAACTCATGACCATTTGGTCATAGAGGCTTTGATACCATGTTAAAATCTGAAGATTGGGATGAACACAACAATGAACTTAAGCTCTCATCATGTAGAGAGTCTGAATTTTATTTCCAACTTACAAAGAAAAAATCGTGTTCAACCCCTTTAATAGAGCCCTTTGTTTTTGCAGATAACCGTCAAAACATAAGAAGAAAACTTCCCTAGCTAAAATCGAAGAAGAGAAAAAGAAAAAATATATAAAATATAAAAATAAACAAAAAAGGCGAGAAACCAAAAATAAGCGCCAACACAAACATTTAATGCCACGAATTTCTTTCATCTTCTAGTTAGCCATTTAGAATAAACTTTTCACAACTGATTGAATTCCATATGTGCACATGGATCATTCCTGTTCCATGTGTTTTCTGTAGCTTGAATCTTGTCCTCACCTTTTCTTTGCATGCTCCTTCAACAACTCAATTTGAAAACCCGTCTGTGCCTTATGTTCTTGGACTAATTCAGGGTCGAATATTGTTGATATTACTAATTGTCTCTCTTCACATGCAGCTTCCAGCAAACTGCTTAAGATTATCGTCTTGGGCGTTTGTATATCCTTACTTTGGAGAGAACAAAATCTTCGACGCTTTCAGAACAAATCTTTTACAAAAGAAAGTTTGATCTCCTTGATAATGTCTGAAATTCGTGAGATTTTTTTGTCAAAAAACCTCCATTTAACATGCAGCTCTAATGTTTGCCCTACTTTATGTCTATAAAAGATTGTTGAAATTTCATCTTCTAAATTGAGGGCCTTCAGCAGCCGTAGAAGATAGTTGCCATAGGTATGTTGTACTAGATATTTAACAAGAGAAAATTTTGAATTAGAAGCAGCATAGGACATCCCGGGAGCACTAAACAATCTCTAATTTTCCATCTACTTGTATGTTGTCACATTTTCTTATGTTGTCTTGTATGCTAAAGGTATTCCCTTATTATATGACTTTGTAATTTTCCTCTTCTTTCATTAATTCAATTTTCCATTTTAAAACATAATAATAAGTTTTTGAAAACTAAGTCTCTAGATTTTGAAGTTTATGTCATGCTCAATAGAAAACTGACAGATCAATTCGTTGAACCACAACAAAGCCTACATATAGTTTAAAGTATATTTAAAGTTATATAGCACAAGAATTTCATAGGGTGAATTTTATTCAAAACTGCAATTGTCAAAAGATTAAAAATTTTAGTTGATTTAACCGTAGAAATTTTGAATTGCCTAATTTTAGGTTCAATTTTTAAATTTTAGTTCTAATTACTTTAATAACTCTTGTTATTAAAAACAAATCAATTTATTAATTAATTGATTAATTTTCATAAATTAATAGATTCTTATAAACCAAAATAAATCAAATAATTTTATTTAAGAATATCTTTTTAATTAAACTTCAAACTCTCCGATAGGTAATGACAATAATTTTTAATTATATTTCAAATTCTTCAAATTTATTCAATCTTTAATTAGTTTATTATGGTTTAATCTGTTGAACTTTTAAAGTTTAAAACTTTTGGTCTTACTGATTTAACTTCCAATCCAGCTTTTAAAACATTGGTAATTGTAGTTTTGAATCTAATTAATGAGTTGAAAACTTAAGAAAAATATTAAAGGTTACGAGGATAGAAATTTTACATTTTATAAGAAAAACAAAAATAATTGAATATTCTTGACTATATTTCGTATTTGTTACATTGACTAGATTATACTTTAAAATCTAGAATTTGAAATCTAAATAATATAATTAGAAGCATATAAAGTATCAAAATGACTAACAATTAAACTTATAGAATATAATTATATTGAAGCCATATATTAAAATAGAATTAATTAGTTGTCTACAAGTTTAAATATTAAATATTTCTATTTAAATGTTAAGTTGTGTTCCTTTTATTATTTTTTTTTCTAAAATTTAAGAATGCTAAATTCATTTAATCCCTTTGTTTTATCCTTAGTACATTATGCTCTTATCTATTTTAAAATGAACTTATTACCCCTTTGACCACTAGTCAAAAGAACTTAGAATTCAAAGACATTTTTTACTCTACAACTATAAGTGTTGCATTTTTGGACAAAAATACCCTTATAGTCTTCTGTTGATTAAAATACAATAATAAAAAGGAAAAATTACTAAAATATCATTATTTTCACAATTGCATTTCATGATTGTAATTAATGGAAAAATAAAAAAGATAATTTATTTATGAAACAAAATTTAAAAAAGAAATAATTAATAGTAATAAAATAAAATATCACCATTTTATGTTTCCCTTTTGTTTTATAAAACTACAAATACAAAATATAAAAACCGGTGGGTAATAGATAGAAATGACAAATCTGGGCCGGCCCAGTTGATCGAGCCACAGGCCGGGCCATGAACTGAGATTGCTTGGTCCCGTCGGGTCACTGTATTGGTAGGGACAGCCGTTTTATTTTTTTTTAGAAGACATAAAGTAGGGTCGAGCCCGACCGACCTACCTGTGGCCCGTCAGTTTGGGGGTCGTATCACAAGCTAGTAGCCCATGGTTGGGTAGGGCATAAGCCATGCAATCTCGAGCTCATCAGGTCACGAGCTAGTCAGCCTGTGGGTTGGGCAGAGTCGGGTCGAGCTCAACTCAAGCCATTGTCATTCCTAGTAACGAAATGAGTTAAAAAATTGAAAAAGAACCTAAAAAAGATAATTTATAGTTTTATAGAGCAAAAGGGAAACAAAAAAATTGATATTTTATTTTATTATTGTTAATTATTTCTTTGTTAATTTTTTCATAAATTAACGATTATGAAGTATAGTTAACGTCGGTTCTGGGAGACATTGGATGTGGTGCTTCTACCAATTTCTAATACTGAGCATATCATCCTAGGAGGTGATTTTAATGGGCATATAGGGGCTATTTTAGATGGATATACAGGAACTCATATGGGCTTTAAATACGACACTAGAAATGATAGTGAGAATTCTATATTGGACATGGCCGTAACGTATGAGTTAGTAATAGCAAATTCCTTATTTAAAAAAAACGAAACACACTTAGTGACGTTTCAAATTAACACGATCAAGATGCAAATCGATTATTTTCTTGTCAGGAAAAGAGTCAGATCATGGTGCAAAGATTACAAAGTACTTCCGGCTGCATGCCTATCAACCCAACATAAATTGTTAGTTTTAGATCTAGGAATTAAGGGATGAAGGTCACAACAATTTACCAAGTAATGTCGTAAAATTAGATGGTGGAAGCTAAAAGGGAACATGGTGGAACAATTTAGGTCTCAAATTCGGTATAATATAACATGGTCTGTGAGTGGGGATGCTAATCGAATGTGGGAGGGAGTAGTCTCCCGTAGTGAGAGAAATTGCCACAAAACTCCTAGGGGTATCCAAACGGTAGAGGGCAGGCGGATGGAATCTTGGTGGTAGTCGGACTAAGTCCAGGGGAAAGTAAAGGAGAAAAAGATAGCTTTTAAAGATCTTTTAGCAAGTACAATAGAGGCGGAGTGGGAAACTAATAGAGTAAGGTATAAACTGGCAAAACAGAAGGCAAAGAAGACAATTTCAATGGCTAAAGGAGACGCATACGAGACTATGTATAAAGATTTGGATACGTTTAAGAGAGCATAAAAAATTTTCTAGCTAGCATGAGATAGGGCATGTGAGATGAAGAATTTCAACTAAGTCTGCTGTATATATGATGAAGTATGATAGGTACTCACAGAGACCCAAGCCATCAAGAGGAGATGACAGAGATACTTTTATGGCTTGTATAACGGAGACATATTGGTCAACATAAAGTTAGCAAAACCCTCCGTATTGGGGAATTTTTTAATGGGTACTTATGGGAAAGGTCACAAGGGGATGGGGAGCGGATCGTAGGGCCGCATGAGATCCCTATAGAGGTGTAGAAGTGAATAGGAGTTGTCGGTATTAAGTGGTTAGTTTAACTCTTTAATGTGATCTTCGAGTCAGCCAAAATGTTGTATGGAAGCGAATATGAGTTGTCAGTATTAAGTGGTTACTTTAGCTCTTTAATGTGATCCTCGAGTCATCCAAAATGCCGAATGAATAAAGATTGAGTAGGTTGATCCCCTTATATAAGCTTAAAAGGAACATCAAATAATGTCACAACTATAAAGGCATCAAATTACTAAGACACACCATGAAGTTGTGGGAGAAGGTAATTGAAAAGAGGATTTGGAGAGTTGCTTCTATATCGGCCAACCAATTTGGCATGGTAGGTCCACAATAGAAGCAATACATATACTCTGTAGACTAATGGAATGCTACAGGAAATGAAAATGAGATTTGCATATAGTTTTTATTGATTTGGAGAAGGCACATGACAAGGTTTCTAAAGAACTCTTATGGAGGTATTTGAAGGCAAAGGACATTCCTATGACCTATATCAGCGTAATTAGGGATATGTATGAAGGATTATTAGCTAATATAAGGACGATAGGAGGTGACACGGAAGCGTTTTTTATTAGTGTTGGACTACACCAAGGCTTTGCCTTAAGTCTTTTTTTGTTCACATTAGTATTAGATGAACTTATCAAACATATTCAAGGAGAGGTACCTTGGTGTATGTTATTTGCTGACGATATTGTCCTGATCAATGAGACAAATGAGGGGGTCAATTTTAAGTTAGAATGTTAGAGAGAAACGTTAAAATCGAAAAGTTTTAGAATAAGCAAGATTAAGACGAAGTATTTAGATTGCAACTTTTTGAGAAGTTAGATGGTAAATGAGACGACAGTATCAATTGGTACTGATGTCATATCACACAAATCGAGTTTTAAATATCTAGGGTCCGTCATTTAGAAAGATGGTAATATTGATGTATATAGAGTACATCATATTAAATCTGGGTGGGTTAAATGGCGAAGCACATCAGGGGTTTTATGTGATAAAAAAATCCTTTAAAACTCAAAAGGGAGTTTTATAAAATGGCGATTCGATAACTATGTTATATAGGGCAGAGTGTTGGCTTGCCAAATGTAGACATACAAGATAGTTGTTAGTAACAGAAATGCGTATGCTTCGGTAGATATGTGACATTATCAAAAGAGATAAGGTCCAAAATCGTGTGGTGAGACATAGATTATAGGTGGTGAGTATTTCTAACAAGTTGAGAGAGACTAGGCTTAGGTGGTTTGAGCATGTGCGCAGGAGAAAAAGGAGGGATTACAAGAACTGGAGGGAAATGATCAAGAAAGATATGTCAGAGTTGGCCCTTATTGAGGCAGTGGCTACAAATAGAAAAGTCTGGCGTGATCGAATAAGGGTAAAGAATATCCTTTAAAGTTCACCAAAGCAGTTGAGTAAGTTAGTAGGAGATGTTTACTCTAAATCTCGCGCTACGAAGTTATCACGATGGAAGTCCAACTCAATGTCCTTTCTGCCTTTTCTAGTTGTAATTTAGATTTAACTTTCGAGCCTACAACTTGGCTTTTCAAGACAGGTGTATTGGGAAAGATCCTACGAGGCTGTCTAAAATCGTAGGGTTGTCATATCTTCAAGGTCTCTGACCAAGGACTCCTAGCTTAATTAGAGACAAGAAGAGTCAGACTTTGCAGCTTATCAGGTACTAGCAAATCTGGACAACATTAGGTATATCATTTGATTATATTTTATTTTTCATTTATTTATGTATTTATTGTAATTTTATTTACATAGTAATTTAGCGTGTCAGTTGTAATAATTTATTTTTTAACCTGGATCACTCTTTTATTGTTACATATGTATGTGGGCCTACCGGAAACAACCTCTCTACTATGTAGTGGTAAGGCTGTATACTATCAGACCTCCTTAGACCTCGCTTTATTGCAGGAGTTCGGACTGGAAGTGATGATGATAAAGTGCAATTGTGAAGACAATGATATTTTTAGTATTTTTTTATTTATTAACAGTCAAAATGTAATCCATGCTTTAAATAATTTTTATTTTTGAAACAGATAGCATAATAGAGTTTAATGTATTTTAGTGAACAAAAGATTATTTTTGTCCAAAAATGCATCATGTATAATTGTAGTGATGTCATCATAATACAGGGATAAAAATGTATTTTTAAATTCTAAGCTCCTTTGATTGGTGATAAAAAAAAAGATAATAAGTCTATTTTTAAAATATAGAAGGGCATAACATACCAAAAGATAAAACACAAGGATAAATGTATTTTAGCCGTTTAGTTTGATTGCATTCGGATCTCCCATTAAACTATTGAACCTTCTTCTGCGAATTGATATCTAATTTTCTATTCCTATTTGGTTTTGAAGTACATACAAATCTTCAATTGTAACCAATATTATGAATTTAAATAGCGTCAGCAAGCGGTTATCGACGCATGCGTGCCGTTCGGTCGAAAATCGATGCAGAATGCAGGTATAATAATATCGGTAAAAATACCGGTCAAGATTCAAAATACCTACTAAGTGCCATAAATTTTTAAAAATTAGGAGACTTTTTTGCAAAATTATCAAAAAATTTCAAACTTTCCCTCCCTCCTACCTCTTATTCCCCTTTTTTCAAAGTTTTAAAATAATAATAAATATTTTATTACTAATAATAATTATAAATTAAATAAAACTTAAAATAAATTACTTTTATTTTATTACTAATAAATTATTTTATTTTATTACTAATAAATTATTTTTATTTAAATTTATTTTAATATTTATATAATATTTATTAATAAATACTAATAAATTAGTTTATAAATAATACTTTTAAAATTATTTATTTTATGAAATAAATAACTTTAAAATTATTATTTTATATATTTTAAATTATTTATTTTATATATTTTAAATTATTTAATCAAAATTTATATATTTTAAAATTAATTATATTTATTAATAATTATTAAATTAATTTTATATATTAAATGAAATTGTGATTATGTTTAATTAAATGTAAAATGAAATGGGATGTGAAAAAACAACAATTCTAAAAAATAATTCAAAATTTTGATAAAATAGAAAATAATTAATAATTCAAAATTTTGAATTATTTTCATTATTTTACAATCACTTATTATATTTAGATAATTATTATATATTGATATATATTATATATATAGATAATTATTATATATAGAAATAATTAAAATATAATAAAGATTTATATAAACTAAAATGAATAAGATATAAACAAAAAAACTAAATTAAATAGTCTACAACTTTACAATATGACAATGGACTATTTTGTAATTTTAAAAAATTCAAGGACAATTTTATAAATTTTAAAATATTTTGTATTATTGTAATATTTTAAATACTTTGTATTATTCTTAATTTTATAATTGTATGATGATAATTGTCTTTATTTATATTAATTGTGGTTATTATTTATATGTAAAATATTTAAAATTATTATTATTTCATATTAATTGTCATTATTATTTATTATTAAGATTTTTGAAAGCATGGTTGATATTATACAAGATAATCGTATAATATACCAATATAACTATTTTGCAATTTTAAAATTTTTTAGGGATTATTTCATAAATTTAAAAATTTTCAAAGCAGTCTTAATATCAACCGCAAATCGATTCAGCCCGCTTCGAGCTTCAATCCGATAATAAATTGGGTATGGTATTCATTGTATCAAACAAAAACCTTTAAACATCTAAGAACTCTATCAAAACAACGATTTTTATATTATTAAATACATGTCAACGTCAACACGTGCATGTAAACGCTGGATCCAACTTACGACATACATCCCACAAAACCTCCGTTAACGGTGCCCAACATAGCTCTATACCCAGCGCAAATTCTTGAAACCAGCCGATTTAATAGTAAATGTTTTATACACATACACCTAACATAATAGTGAACAAACCATACTCTCCTTTTGAAAATACGTCAACTTTAGAACAGAAATGTCGGATTTTTTATTGTGATCTTGGCTTAATGCATGTAGCTTTTCTATGTCGACAGCTGCACTAGAAGTCCGGCCAACATTATAGCTACTTAGCTGAGCTAGCTTGTTTAACTATGGAATGTTCAAAGTTCACACACTAAAGGCAAACACACTTTAGGCTTTTTGTATGATTGGGTCGGATGTATGCTCACCAAGTTCACACGCTTGCTAAGGGCAAAAAGAGGAGACACGGAAAGCTAAAAGTTTTGCAGTTTGTCTCAGACTCAAAGGACTTGGAGCTAATATTGTGTGTATGGTGCACGTGTCATGGTTAATACGATGTTGTTGACCATCTAGAGTACTATAGCTGGACATCATGTACATTGCAATCATGGCTTTTAGAGTTTTATTTCCTATTCCCATTTGTTCACCGACATGTTTGAGATCATGGACTTATGTTTCAAATTGTTGACATGATAACCTGTCGATCTGTTTCTAAAGAATGAAAAGAGATGGAGGGGAGACCCCTCAAGTTGACATAAGGGAAAGCATAATAATTGGGTTAACATCATTTGAAAAATTTCACATGTTTTAATTTTGTGAAAGGAATAACATTTGATCCTTTTTCCACCTATTTTTATATGTTGAGAGAAGCCAAATTGCATATTTGTGCAAAGTAACAACAACAATAACACATAGTCAGAGTCCTCCTTAATGTGAAATTTTGAGAGATTTAATAGTACGTAGTCTTATCTTTATCAAGTAACGAGTTTCTGATAGACCTATATGAACATTATATATATGCATATTATACTAAAATAAAATAAAATAATGGAATACTAATTAAAATAGGCATAAAATAATAATAGTAATACTATAAATCAATACATGTAAATGAAAACATAGAAATATGTAGTAAAATACACAATACAATAAATATAGAGTAAAATACATAATACACATATAAAAATATAAAATATATGGTAAAATTCATAATACAATAAATATTCGGTAAAATACATAATACACAATTAAAAAAGGTGTAAGAATACATAAAACAAGTCATTATAGTAAGAATACATAAAACAAGTCATTATAGAAAATAATTAAGCTAAGTAGGAAACTGTTTAGGCCAAATAACTAAGAGAGAAGTATTATAAAATAAAAAAATTAAGCTAATTACAAGATATAAGATTCGAAGGAAAATATTTAAAAGACCTAAGAGAACGAAAATAACCTCTCAAGTAATCAAAAGTAAGTGAAAATCACCATGGATAATAGACATTATGAAGTTGATTAAAAGTCTTGACTTAAGATCATGTATTTAGAACTAGTGTAAGACTTCCAACTACTCGTGAACTAAATTTATCCAAAGAGGGTTAACTTCCTTAATTGTGAACCTAAAATTGAACAAAAAGAATTTTAAAACATGTTGTGCCAAGGAAAGTAAACAATGCAAATTGCTAATCACTTAACCATAATATTGAAATTTGTTGTTCCTTTTTTCTATCAACCTAATTAATTCTTTTGCTATAATTAATATTTGTTCTTCCTTCCTCCAAACTCATTCTCTTTTATTTCTCTTCTTTTGTTTATGGTTTGGTCATTTTATTTAGAATACATTCACACTTGTGTTAGATTTTAGAACCAGAAACTAACTAAACAAATATAGTAAAAAAGAGGTAATACAAGAGACAATTTATAATGGGTTACCTTTAAATAGATACCGAATGCTTAAATATATAGGCAATGAAACAACCAATTTAGCTAATATCTCAGTAAAGATTAACCAAATAAATCAAAAGTTTAAAAGTTTATATCTTAATAGATAACAACTTTATCTTTAAAAATAAAATTTTATCTTCTAATAGATAACAAATCTTATCTTTACTACTCTATCTTACTACTCTCAAATTTTATCTTTAAACAAAAATCACATTTTTAACAACTTTGAATCATTCTCCAACATTCCTTCTAGATTCAAAGTTGTAAGACTTTTGAATTTTAATGATGTACTTCCTATCACCTTTAATGGTTGGAGCACATCTCTTCGCATTTCTTTTCTTTAGAACACTTCTCTCCAATCTTCTTAATAGAGCTCCTCTCTCTATGATGCGTCTTTACAAACTTCTCACCAATTAGAAGAGGTTGTCTTCTTCAATCACTTACACTGTATCTGCTTGTTCTTCATTTTTAAACTTCCGTTCCTTTTTCAATTGTCCAAATCGTTTACACCTAACGCATCAAGACTCCCCTTTATGGTAGCAATCTTTCTTTTTACGACCAAATTTCTCACAATGACCACATTCAGAAATGTTTCCTTTTTTGTTTGATGATGGAACCTTTCCTAGATAGCTAGGCTCCCTCCACCATCTTTCCACTTTCTTGATTTCTCATTGCCCTTCTTTGCTCTTGAGCTTATAAAGCATTAATCACTCATAGATGCCTCAAGATCTTTGAGAGCTCTAATACTATGTTGGATTTTAGAACTAGAAACTAACTAAAAAATAGAATAGAAAAGAGGTAATGCAAAAGGCAATTTATTAATGGGTTACCTTTACATTGATACCGAAGGCCTAAATATATAAGCAATAAAAAAACAACTTAGCTAATATCTCAGTAAATATTAATCAAACAAATCAAAAGTTTAAAAGTTTAAATCCTAATAGATGACAACTTTATCTTAAAAGATAAAATTTTATCTTCTAACAAATCACAAATTTTATCTTTACTACTCTATCATACTACTCCCAAATTTTATCTTTGAACAAAGACCACATTTTGAACAACTTTGAATAATTCTCCAACATTCCCTCTTAATTCAAAGTTATAAGACTTTTTAAACTTGATGATATACTTCTTATCACCCTTCAATGGTTAGAGCACATCTCTCCACAATTCTTTTCTTTAGAGAACTTCTCTTCAATCTTCTTAATAGAGCATCTCTCTCTATGAGTGTCTTGGTGCATTTCTTACCAACTAGAAGATGATGTATTCTTCAATCACTTACACTGTATTTGTTTATTTTTTCATTGTTAAACTTACAATTCTTTTTCAGATGCCCAAATCATTTACACATAAAGCGTCAAGAGTTCCCTTTATACTAGTAATCTTTCTCTTCATGACCAAATTTCTCACAATGGCCACATTAAGGAATGCTTTCTTTCTTCTTTGATGACTATAAGTGGGCATTTCACTAGATATGTCAAAAGGTATAAGGGATATAGATTCTATTGTCCATCACTTCACATTAGGATTGTGGAATCAAGAAAAGCAAAATTTCTTGAGAATGACTTGATTAGTGGGAGAGGTCAATTTCATGACATTGTTTCTGATAATGATCATATGAATAGTCAACCTTCTACCTCAAATAGTAACGTGATTGTCATTTACAATGATCCTCAAGTTCAAATAAATATTGTACAACCAACTATTGAAATTCAATAGCCTACTGCAAACACAAATGATAATCAAGAAATTCCACAAGCTGTTGATAATCTAGTAGATCCAGTTATTCAAGAATTACTTGAAAGTATTAAACAATCAGATGAACAACAGACTTTACAGGAGGATGTTGGTACAACATTAAGGAGATATGGTAGAACAAGGAAATCAACAATTACTAGTGATTATGTTGTATATCTATAAGAATCTGACTACAATATAGGAGTTGAGAATGATCCTGACATCTTTTCACAAGCAATGAATTGCAACGAATCCAATTTATGGTACAATGTCATGAAGAAAGAAATGAATTCCATGAAGAATAATGATGCTTAGGATCCTATTAAGTTGTCTAAAAGAGCAAAACTCATAGGCTGCAAATGGGTATTTATGACAAATGGATGTGCATACGACTTTCTTAAATGGTGACCTAGAGGAAGAGGTTTACATAAAACAACCAAAAATATTAACTCTAACAATGGTAAACATTTGGTTTACAAGCTTAAAAGATCTATATATGGATTGGAACAAGCATCCCGCTAATAGTATTTGAAATTCCACAATATTATCTCTTCATTTGGTTTAGAAGAAATATCATAGATTAATGAATATATCAAAAGGTTAGTGGGAGTAATTTTTTTTCTTCTTGTATTATGTGTGGATGACATATTACTTGCAACCAAAGATAGGGCTTTGTTACATGATGTGAAACAATTTCTCTTTAAGAATTTTGAAATGAAAGATATGGGTGATGCGTCTTATGGCATTGACATTAAGATTCATCGAGACAGATTTCGTGATATTTTGAGTTTGTCTCAAGAAACTTATATTAATAAAGTTTTAGAGAGATTTTAGATGAAATATTATTTACCTAGTGTATCTCCCATTGTGAAAAGGGATAGGTTAAATGGGGACCAATGCCCGAAAAATAATTTTGAAAGGGAATAAATGAAAAACATTTCATATGCTTCTGCAGTCGGAAGCCTGATGTATGCTTAGGTTTGTAAAAGACCTAACATTGCATTTTCTATTTAAATGTTAGGCAGATATCAAGGTAACCCAGGATTAAATCTCTAGAGAATTGCAAAGAAAGTATTGAGGTACCTTTAAGGGACTAAAGATTACATGCTTACGTGCAGATAAACCAACAATCTGGAGGTAATAAGAAACTCATATTTAGATTTAGCTGGGTGTGTTGATTCATGAAAATCGACATCAGGTTATATCTTCAATTTTGCCCATGGAGCCATATCTTGAAGGAGTGCCAAGTAATCTTTGATTGTTACGTCCACCATAGAGGTTGAGTTTGTTTCTTATTTTAAAGCTACAACATATGGTGTATGATTAAAGAGTTTCATATACGGGCTTAGACTTGAGGATTTCATTTCTAAGACATTGAGAATATATTGTGACGATTCAACTATTGCTTTTCTAGGTAAAAATAATAAGAGTTGTAGTCACAATAAACATATCGACATCAATTTTTATTTATAAGCGAACGTGTTAAAGACAAGAAAATGGTCAATGAACACGTTAGCACTGAATTGATGATAATTGATCCTTTAATAAAAAGCACGCCCCCACTGAAATTCAAGGATTATGATGTTAGAATAAGATTGAATTTTTTTATATAGTTTTTATTGTATGGACAATGTTGTTTTTGTGAAAATCTTATAAATTTTCTCATATTATGGTGCAGATTATTGAATTTTGATAAAATTGATTATTTTGGACCTGAATTAAACATATAGTTTATTCATTATGTAATGTTACCACATTCGAGCTGATAGAATTATAGTGTACTGTAATACATGGAAGATAATACTCAACTACTAAAGGACCTATCGCCATAATTCGTATATTATGCTTAGATCAAGTTATGATTTGATACCAAGGTAAACACATGGACTAAGTAGGAGAATGTGAAAACTATTCATATTCTTGGTAGTAATAGTCCAACGTTATGTAGTTAATAAGTATAAATATCTTGGTTTTATGGTAACTAGATAATGTGCTTGATGGGAGCACATTTATATAGGCTTTTCTTTGGGTTACTAAATTTCTTGTCTCTTTTGAAAACATACACCATCAAATTGGCAATTGAGAGCTTAGAAAAATTCCAAAATATAGATTTATCAAGCAAAGGCAACAATGACTGGAGGTATTTCGTTATCTTCAACATTAAATTTTTATGTTATTCTAACGTGTATATGTTAGAATTGGCTAGCAGACCCTTGAGAAAAAGTTGTAAGGAGAATATGCAAAAGAGGTAGTTGAGGCTACAGTTGGAGGTCATGTAAGCTATCAGATATGTTGGAATAAAAAAATTAAAGACATAATTACAACATCTCTTTTGCTATCCACCCTTTTCACATTTGAGACATTATATCTATAGATTATTGTATTTTCAAAAGAAATAAGTTTGACTTGTAGAAACATGTATATTATATTTGACAATTATACAACAAGTAGAGTTTCCTCATTCTAAGTTGGAAAAGGCAACCGTTATCGTAATGGTTTCTACTCGAGAAAACATTTCATAAACTGACTCATCAAAATGATTAATCAAGTGATTAGTGGAGCTGAGTGAATTCAATATAAGGTATGGTCCTAGATTTACACTAAGTTTTAAGTAATTGCTGACTTTCTTATAAGAGATGGAGGAGCATAGACTAATGCATGAGTTGTACATATGAATGAATCATTTATGGCCTGTTTGGTTCAAGGAATGGAATAGACAGGGAATAGAATAGTTATTCTTGAGAATATAAAAGATGAGGAATAGGATAAAATGAGTATTACTTTGTTTGGTTTAAAGAATGGAATAGATAAATAATTTCTATTCCAATGTTTGGTTTGAAATTATAAACTTGGAATAAGAAAAGGAATAAGTAACAAAAAGACCAAAATGTCCTTATTATTATTATTATTATTATTATTATTATTATTATTATTATTATTATTATTATTATTATTTATTATAATTATTATTTGTTATTTATTTATATTTATTTATTTATTTATTTATTTATTTTTTGAAGGTGAAAATTTTCATTAAAACAAAGAACGAAGACAATCCGGAATAGAATCCCAAAACATAAAACTAGGAAACGAAATAGACTGACGAGCTAAAGTATGAGCTAACTTATTGTCTGGACGACGAATCCAAGCGACA
Source organism: Erythroxylum novogranatense (assembly GCA_029891385.1). NCBI lineage: Eukaryota > Viridiplantae > Streptophyta > Magnoliopsida > Malpighiales > Erythroxylaceae > Erythroxylum > Erythroxylum novogranatense. Next base: position 17,148,148 of record CM057234.1, on the reverse strand, counting down.
CTAATATCAGGCCGTTGCAGTAACAAAGCTTGGCAATCATGAATTACCGAGCCGTATTCAGACCAATCTGGTTCATAATTTCGTAAAGAGAGAACAACACTTTGCGCATCGGAGAAGACGGTTCCCACACCAGGGCAACATGCGACCACCTGCTGCAAGGAAACACGCAGAGCAACTGCCTCGGCAACCCTTGGGGAGAAGAAGCCAAGTCGAGATGTAGAAAAAGCGTGCAAAAAAGAACCATCAGTGTCGCACGTGATTGAACCGGTGCCAACACTTTGCGAATTTTCAAAAATTGCGGCATCAGTATAACAATTCCAACCACCATGACCTGGGTCGACAATGTGATTGCTGGAAACAGAAACAGAAACAGCAGCAACAGGTTGCCGACATCGAGCTTGTGCTTCCTGCCACTCATGCAAGTGATCCAAAGACTTGTTGCATTCTGATGCCGGTGGAATGATGAATGATGCCACGGGCCTCGTTCCTTGCCCACCAAATTCTCCAGCTTAGCATCGCAAATTCCTCGACAAGCCGCATATCATGCCGATCCCATAAAGAATCGAAACAATCAGCAAAAGGAAGTAAAATAGATGTACCACCCTTACCCCAAAGATGCCAAACGGACCGAGGTAACCCGCAACCAAGCAAAGCATGGGATAAATCCTCGATAGAAGTTCCACAACCACAAAGTGGGCTTACATTAACCCTTCTTTGATACAAACGACCCTTAGTTGGAAAGAGATCACGTAACGCTCGCCATAGAAATTCTCGGACTTTCGGAGGAACACTCAAACGCCACAATTGCTTCCACTTAACGTTTGGAATAACCTCTGCAGGGCGAGTCAAATAGGAGGCTACATAATAACCTAATTTGATTGAATACGTACCTTTCTTATGAAAATGCCAGATACATCGATCACAAAAAATTAGGAGAAATGGGGATGGAAAGAACAGTACGGGCATCATCCGCATTGAAAGTGTGATTGACTTTGTCAACATCCCAATGAGTTCCCGATGAAGTAAGCAAATCTGAAACACGCAAATCAGATTGAATGGAACCGGAAACGTCAGAAACATAAAAGTCATGGTCTCTAGGTAACTAAGGGTCACGCCAAACTCTAATGTCACTACCATTACCAACACGCAACCTTAAACCAGCTTTGAGAACGGAAGTTGCTTGATAAATACCCCTCCAGGTAAAACTAGGGTTATGACCCAAGCTAGCTGAAAGAAAATCACCACGAGGGAAATAACGAGCTTGAAAGAGACGATAGAACAAAGTGGAAGAAGGCGTCATAAGTCTCCAAGCTTGTTTAGCAAGCATTGCCAAATTAAAGCACCGCAAGTTACGAAAGCCAAGCCCACCATCTACCTTCTTTTCACACATACGATCCTAGCGTAGCCAGTGAATTTTATGAGAGCCATCATCTTTTGTACCCCACCAGAACGAGTTCATCATCCGTTGAAGCTCATAACAAACTGAGATAAGAAGCAGAAATACACTCATACAGTAAGCAGGAATAGCTTGAGCAACGACTTTTAATAAGATTTCCTTCCCGACACGATAAAGAAATTTATTCTTCCAATTTTGTATCTTTGCCCAGAGTTTATCACGGAGAAAAGAAAAGATTGTGCGCTTCTTACTTCCAATCAGTGATGGTAAACCAAGATAACGACTATGGTCGAGTGGAGTGAACACCTCAAGAATATTAGATAGAATTACCTTCTGCACTTCGAAGACGTTTGAACTATAGAAAATTCCAGATTTACGCAAATTAATAGCTTGTCCTGATGCATGTTCATAGGTACTAAGGATAGTACGAATCTCATGACACTGACCTTCTGTAGCTTTGAAGAACAAAAAGGAATCATCGGCGAACAAGAGGTGGGAAATAGGAGGGGCACCACGACAAATGGAAATCCCTGTGATGGTACGTCGACGCTCCGCATCCAATAATAATGTCGTTAAGCCTTCGATACACAACACGTAAAGATACTGAGACAACGGATCGCCTTGTCGGAAACCCCTGGAGGGAACAATAGGTCCAATCTCTTCACCATTAACAGAGACTGCATAACTAACACCTCGAACGCACATCATGATCATGGATATCCATCTATTGTCGAAACCAAGTGCAACCATCATACTCTCAAGGTAACCCCAATCGATTCTATCATAAGCTTTGCTGATATCTATTTTCAAAGCGACATCCCCACCAGCACGTCCTGTTCGTCGTTTCACGCAGTGTAACAACTCAAAAGCGACAAGGATGTTATCGATTATCAGTCTACCTTTAATAAAAGCGGATTGATATTTAGAGACAACATGAGGCAAAATCTTTTGCAACCGGTTAGCAAGTACTTTGGCGACGATTTTGTAGAGGACATTACACAACGAAATCGGCCGTAAATCTTTAACAGTTGTAGGATTAGCAACTTTGGGGATAAGAACTATAATCGTGTCCATTAGGGAGGCTGGAAAATGACCCGAAGCTAACCAAGAAGTACTGGCGGCAACTATCTCTGGTCCAATTGTGTGCCAAAACTTTTGAAAAAATGCGGGATTTAAACCGTCAGGGCCCGGTGCTTTATCGGGATGCATCGAAAAGACAGCATGATGAAACTCCTCGGCAGTGAACGGTGCTAAAAGAGCAGCGTTATCAGCTACAGAGACGCGGGATTGAACAAGGCTGGTGACGTTTGTATAATCGACAGCATCAGCAGCATACAGTGTGTCAAAATAGTCTCGAATTACAGCTTGCAAGCCTGCTTTGTCTCGAATCTGCGTACCTGTGTTATCTTCAAGAAATGAAATTGTATTATGTCTCTTGCGAAAACTTGCTGATAAATGAAAAAACTTTGAATTCATGTCTCCTTCTTGTAACCAAAACTCCTTTGCGCGCTATTTCCATTTAATTCGTTCAAGATCGAGTAGCTGATTCAGTTCTGATCTCAACACATGAAACTCAATACTGTCTATAACTCGGGTTGCCTCCATACGCAGTTTAATACGTTTCTTCTCTGCCTTCAAAGCACGATCGAGACTCTTCCCCCATTTATTCAACTTGCTGTATAGATGTTGCTTTTTGACCATAAGATCTCCCTCCCTAATACTCCAAGCCTCTTCCACAATTGTAAACAACTCAAGTAAGTTTAACCATTTATTTTCAAACCTAAACCTCCTCTGGTGCCATCGGAAAATGGTTACATCGGTGGATAAGACAATTGGCGAATGATCGGAAACAGAAGCTACAGCCGTCTTAAGAAAAGCAAAGTCGAAATGTTCGAACCATGTCGTATTTGCAACCGCGCGATCAAGCTTTTCGCGAACCCAAGCCGAAGTGCCCCTACTCCTCTCCCATATAAAAGAGTAACCGAGCCATTCCACCTCTTGAAGATCACAATTCTGCAAAGCATTTCGAAAACCTGAAAACAAATGACTTGTATGAATCCCACCCCCTAGTTTCTCTGAGGAGTATGTAAGATCATTAAAGTCGCCGATCACGAGCCACGGTACATCAAGCCCTCTGTTCAACGATTGTAACAAATCCTAAGAAGCTTGTCGGCGAAAATGCTCGGGAAAGCCATAGAAACAAGTTAAAAACCACTCAAAGCCAATATCCATGCAAATCTTTACATCAATATAATTCGAAGAACTCCGAACAACTTCAAACCCGCTCGATAATCTAGTGAAAATCCCCAAACCACCACTGCGACCAACGCGACTAACGCTGACATCTTTTTCAAAATGTAAACTCCTACGAAGCTTCTCTATACGAACATCATCTACTAAAGTCTCCATTAAAAATATAATGTCTGGCTTATGTTGATGAACAAGATCGTCCAAAGCTTGAACTGTCAAAGGGTTGCCAATGCCCTGACAGTTCCAACTTAGGATTTTCATAAGGACTGGTCGGGTCGCACGCCGGCTCCCGCCAATGTAGAAGGGGGACAAACGTTGTGTTTGTCAGAAGCAACCATTGAATCGGAATGACTCGAAACGTTGGTTGCAAGAATATCACCATATCGCTTCCGTTTGGAATTATCGCAGTTGAGCAAAGGATCATCCTCACGATCACCTGTATCCATATCAGACCCATCTCGACCAAATTCAGGAGACAACAGAAAAGAACTAGCACTACTGCCTTGAAGAAAAGAACCATCCTCGTTGCGAAGCCATTGACTACGAGGTTGGTTTTGACGCCCGGGAAAGACACGGATAGAAATATCCCATCCAAAGGGTGGGGCAATATCTGGGTTACGTAAGCGCTCAGGGCAGAAGCTCTCACCATGCCCTAGTCAACCACATAGAAAACAAAAAAGCGGTAGTCGCTCATACTTAAACTGAGCATAAAAGAAAGATGTCTCGGAAATCTTGATTTTCTTGCGACGTTTCAAAGGAACACGGACATCTAAACGAACACGGATACGCATATAAGAACGAGAACCTGTTCCAAGATTGGTAGTATCATATTCGACAAAAACTCCGAGAAAGTTACCGAATTGCCGGGCCAAAGAATCAGACATCAAACCAGATTGTAACCCATGTACTTGAACCTAAATATCAGTATATAACAACAGAACCTCAAGAGGAAGCTCTCCCTCTTTTAACCGATGCAAGATAAGAAGATGACGATTGAACTCCCAAGGACACCGTTTCATTACATGATCAATATCCACCTTATGGAAAAATCGGAACAAATAACGTCTTGCACCGAGATCGGTGATCGCAATACCAGCTTGCGGCTGCCATGTGTCCGCAAAATTGTCTTGGAAAGCACGGAAGTTGACACGCGAGGAAGACAAAAGGCAACCTACGAGACAAAGATCATAGTCCCAGCAAGAAGAGCCGACTGCAGCCGGTACGTCCCAGTCCTCATCTTCATCACCGGATAGAGACAAACTAGCAATATGCTTATCCAAACTCATGAGGAGACAAAACCACTACGGCGGCGAAAGGCGGAAGAAACGACTAGGGGAAAACACTAACGACTAGGGGAAAACCCTACCAGATAAGTTATATTTTATATATTATTTATTTATTTATTTATTTATTATTATTTGTTATTTATTTATTTATTATTATTTATTTGTTATTATTATTATTATTTATTATTATTAGTTATATATTATATTATATATTTATTTATTTATTTATTTATTATTATTATTATTATTAACCTCATTATTATTATTATTATTATTATTATTATTATTATTATTTATTACTTATTTATTTATTTGTTATTATTATTATTACTATTATTACTATTTGTTATTTTATTAATTATTATTATTATTTGTTATTTATTATTATTATTATTATTTGTTATTATTACTATTATTATTATTTGTTATTTTATTAATTATTATTATTATTAGTTATTATTATTATTTATTTGTTATTATTATTGTTCTTATTATTGTTATTAATTATTGCTATTATTAATTTTCTACTTATTATTATTCTTATTATTATTAATTTTATTATTTTAATTAATTAATTCTTTATTATTATAATAATAATAATAATAATTATTATTATAAGGATAAAAGAGTCTTCAAAAAATAACTCTATTCTTGAAATAGCTAAAGACATCCTTTGATGATTTTTAGCTATTCCTAAAAGTTGAGGAATACATAATCTTAGGATTAGGTATTCTGACATTTTTGTCTAACCAAACAAAGGAATAGAAAAGTTTTAAGAATAGACTAGGAATAGAATTCCTATTCCCGTGAACCAAACATTCCTTAACCAAACATGCCATTAAGGAAGAAGGAAGTGGTGCATGCCGATTCCTTTAAAGCATCTATGATCTGGAAGTTGGGTACATTCGTATACACGAGTTCAAGGAGTTAAATAATAAGGCGTAGTACGAAGCTTTGTTGTGCGAATTAAAGTTGGTGATTCATCTTCAATAATGAACCCTCTTGGTTCGTCAATATTTTCAATTATTGGTGAATCAAGTTAAAAGAGACTGAAATCAAGGAGGAAACCTTGCATAAACACTATGTTAAATTCTTTCAACTGATGTACGCAATAAACGTGGATGTAGAGCTCATTCCCATATAGTGGCAAATCTACTAATAAAAATGGGTGGTAAAAGAAGTTACGCGTAAGAAAGACAATGACGATCGAATGATAACACTTTGCCACTGTATATAAGCTTGACGATCAAATAAGTCCAACAACATGAAAATCCAACCAACCTATCAAGTTATGTTGTAGAAACATCAAAAGGTGATTAGAATAAATAATGTTAAAGAGAAACAAAGATATCTTTGATGAGATATGATCATCCTCGTGATAGAATTTTATCATTATTGTGGACTAGCATAATTGAAATTAATTTGTACAAATCCCGATTAATTAGATGTCAATTGTAATTCTCTTTTTTTAACGTGTCATTGGGCTTGTGTTCATGGGCTTGCTATGATGGGTAAACTTGGCCCATGTATTATAAAGCACGAGAGGCCCTTCTTAATTTCACCTTTAAATACAAATGTCCATTTAAATGTAGATGCGTCTTTTTTCGATTAAGATTCTGAATAGCGATAGTAAATCTTACGCATCTCTGTCGCTTCGCTTTCTGGCTTCACTTCACGGAAAACAACAATGGATTCAATGTTTCCTCAATTTTACGGTATTTATCAATCTAATTATTGAATATAGTATGTTACAATTCTAGGGTTAATTATTTGTGTAGATTAATCAAGAAATTAATCTTGTATTTCGTGTATAATTTTCTTTCAATTGGTATCAGAGACAATTAGCCCTAATTGTGACTGCTATTTTTGGGTTCATATTTGTTCATGTATTTTCGTTTTCGGTGTTGTATAAATTTTTCTGTGCAATCGGTTTGGATAATTTCGTTTTTGTTTTTCGATTGGTTTTGGTTTGACGTCATAGCATGTAGTAGTTCGATTTGCTGTTGTCTATCTTAAACCTCAAGAACGAAAGCACCGAACCCATTAACGTTCTCTTCGATTTTTTCGACCCATATACAGTAGCGTTTTTCATGAAATTTATTGAGGGGTTTGATAGATCTTGAAATTCTGAATCTAATGACGTAAATTTCGTTGAAAACGGATCAAAAATAAGGAAGATATGGACGTTTATCCAAACCGGGTTGCGAATCGAGTCGCGCAACCCGGATACCAGTCTGGCTGGTGGAGAAGATGAAGTCCGACCATGGACACTCACCCATCGCCAGACCGGTGACGCTGTGGTAGCGGTGGAGTCGTCCGGTGGTCTTTTTTCCCCAAATTTTTTCCTACATGCTCCACTTGCCCAGTACTATTTTATGGTAATTTTCTGAAATTTTTGGAACGCTAGAATTTTTATTTTATTTTCCCAATTTTAAAATTAATTAAAATATCTTGTACTCTCAATTTTCCTTGAAATTTTTGTACTTATTCCTAGTATTATTTGGGCTTGTGGAGTCTTGTGTACTCTCAGAGTTATATAGTTGTGCACCAAAATTAATTTTGATGTCGTTTATGCATATAATGTTATATTATATGATTAATTATGGTTATTTTTGCAATTATGGTGCTAATTGAATATATGGGAACAATCTTGGGGAATGTTATTAGACTATTGTCATTAATTTTGTGTAATTGTGAGCTCGCCTATCGTGAGACCAATTATTACAAATTGTTGTTGTGATGTTGTTATTGGGCATACATTAGATGCTATGTTAATGATGCACTTACCCTATCGGTTTGTCTTTATCAATGTGGTTTCTAATGTTTGTTTAATTCACTGAATTATGTCTTTAAAGTTTTCAATATCCTATCGATATTAGCTTTAGGGCATAGTTTAATGTTCTGGGTGATCTATGTTGTAATTCGAGACCCTTAGGCAGGATTGCAATTGCATGAGAACCTAGTGCGTGTTGTTTGCCCAATTATGCTAGTTTTGATACATTTGCTAAATCTGCTTGCTTTGTATCAATTTCCACTTTGAATTCTTTGATTAAATTTGAATGGGACCAATTATGAGGACCGGCTTGAATCTTTAAATCTTTTTGGCGGTTTCTAATGTTGATGTTGCTCTCATCGAGGATGAGCTGCACCTGACCAACTGTTGAGTCTTCCATTGCAGATAGGGCTAAATATGATAAATGGGTTCGTGCTAATAAGGTTTGTTTGATGACCATCAAGTACACAATGGAGAAGACTATTAAAGAGAGCATCACAGAAACTGATAATGCCAAAGATTATCTTAAGGCTGTTGGTGAAAAATTTCAGAAGTTTGATAAGACTGAAAAGTCTAATTACTTGTCTTTATTGTCTAAGACCAAGTATGATGGTGTGGGTGGTGTTCCTCAAATCTTTGTCTGTTTTGAATCAAATCTGGTTGATGTTCCTACTAATTCATGGTGGTTAGACACTGTCGCCACTATTCATGTAACGAACTCATTGCAGGAGTTCAAAAGTAGGAGGAAACCAAATAAAAGGGAGGTGATGGTGCAACTCGGAGATGGATCTAGTGTTAATGTTGAGCACATAGGAGTAGTTTCCTTGAAGTTGAGTAGTGGACATGATTTGTTTTTGAAAGATGCTGTTTATGTGCCTTCTATGAGAAGGAATTTGATTTCAGTTTCTGTTTTACACAGTTGTGGATACAATTTCCATATAATCAATAATGGAATTGTTTTGTACTATGATTCTGCTATTGTTGGTTCTGCAATTATGCGTGATGGATTGTTTATGCTGATTGCTAATTCTTCTCGTTTTGATCGACTGCATGATAATATTAATGCTGTTGTTGGAGAGAAACGTGGGAGAGTTGCTGAAAAATCTTCTATGTTGTGGCATAAACGATTAGGACATATCTCTAAGGAGAGAATGGAGAGGTTGATTAAGGAAACTATTTTGCATGATTTGGACTTCTCTGATTTTGACACTTGTGTTGATTGCTTAAAGGGGAAGTTTACAGCTAGAGTGCGAAAGGAGAAAATGATCAGGAAGGAAGAACCATTACAGATAATTCACACAGACATTTGTGGACTCATTACTCCTATTGCCATGGGAGGCTATAGGTACTTTATCACCTTCATTGATGATTTTTCGCGGTATGGATGGATTTAATTGTTGCGTGAGAAATCTGAATCCTTGGATGCTTTTAAGTCACTAAAAAATATTGTTGAATTGCAACTTGGGAAGCAGATCAAATGTGTAAGATCTGATAGAGGTGGTGAGTATTATGGTCGGTATGATGAAACTGGAAGAAACCCTGGCCCTTTTGCTAGATATTTGCAGGATTGTGGAATTGAGGCACAATATACCATGCCTGGCACTCCTTAACAAAATGGGATTGCAGAGAGGCGAAATCGTACTCTTATGGAGATGGTTAGGTGCATGCTTAGTCACTCCACCTTACCAGAGTTTTTGTGGGGAGATGCTTTGAAGACTGCTGTTTATGTTCTGAATCATGTGCCTAGTAAATCTGTACCAAAGACTCCTTTTGAGCTGATATCAGGAAAGAAGCCTAGTTTGAAGCATTTCCGTGTTTGGGGTCAGAAAGTGAGGTGAGGATTTATAATCCTCAATTGAAGAAACTTGATCCTAGAACTGCATTTGAGTTATTTTATTGGTTATTGTCTTGGCTCAAGAGGTTCAAGATTTTATTGTCCCAATCACACTCATCAGTAGTCATTGAATCGATCGGGCTGTCTATTTTGAAGGGACATGGAATATAATGAAAGGCATGAGTCTCGTGTTGTTGATTTTAGGAGAATCGTGTTATTGTTCCTACACCTATTGTTTTCATCTGAGGAGATTGAGACTCCTCGATTCTTGATGATATTGTTGATTCAGAAATGATGTTGATATTCCTCAACAGTTGGCACCGATTCTGAAGTCCCAGATGTAGTTGTAATTCCACATAGGAGATCTGAAAGGATTCCTAAACCTACTGAGTCTTCTAAATTTCGAGACTATTATATTTACTTGGAGGAGCATGAATTCAATTTAGTTGAAGACTCAGATCCTATTTCTTTTTAGGATGCCATTTCTTGTTCTCGTAGTTCACAATGGTTGGCAGCCATGGAAGATGAGTTGGCTTCTATGAGTATGAATGGCGTTTGGGATTTGGTGGAATTACCCAGTGGTTGTAAGACTGTTGGGTGTAAATGGGTCTTTAAGACTAAGCGTGATGCTAGGCGAGATAGAAAGGTACAAAGCTAGACTTTTGCAAGGGATATAACCAGAGGAAGGTATAGACTATAAAGAGACTTTTTCCCCGGTCTCTACTAAAGATTCATTACGTATTGTGATGGCTTTAGTTTCTCATTTTGATTTGGAGCTCCATCAAATGGATGTGAAAACTGCTTTCCTGAATGGTGATTTGTATGAAGATGTGTTCATGAATCAGCCTGCTGGTTTTGTTGAGAAAGGTAAAGAACATATGGTATGCAAATTGAGAAAATCCATTTATGGGCTGAAACAAGCCTCCAGACAATGGTATTTGAAGTTTGATCAAATTGTTTGCTCTCTTGGCTTTAAGGAAAATGTTGTTGATCAATGCATTTACTTGAAGAATAGTGGGAGAAAATTCATTATTCTTGTCTTATATGTTGATGACATTCTTTTGGCCAGTAATGATGTGAATTTTCTTTTTGAGACTAAACAAATGTTGACAGCTCATTTTGATATGAAAGATCTTGGTGATGCTTCTTTTGTTTTGGGCATTGAAATTCATCGTGATAGATCTCGTGGTGTTCTGAGTTTGTCTCAGAAAAGATATATAGAAAGGATTTTGAATAGATTCAACATGAAGACTTGTAATCCTTGCAGTGCACCCATTCAAAAGGGTGACAAACTCTCGAATAGCCTGTGTCCTCAAAATGATAAAGATAAGTCAGAGATGGAAAAGGTCCCATATGCTTCTGTTGTTGGCAGTCTTATGTATGCTCAAGTTTGTACACGTCCTGATATTGCTTTTGTTGTTGGTGTACTTGGGAGATACTTGAGCAATCCTGGTGTGGGTCATTGGCAAACTGTGAAACGAGTTCTGAGGTACCTACAAGGTACTAAAGATTACATGCTCACTTACAGGATGTCTGATCACCTTGAGGTGACAAGTTATTCGATTACGATTATGGTGGTACCGATGATCACAAATCCACATCGGGATATATCTTCATGCTTCTTTGGAGGCAGATATCTTGGAAAAGTGTTAAACAAACACTTACAACAACTTCAACTATGGAGGCAGAGTATGTGGCTTGTTATGAAGCTACTCGACAGGCAATATGGTTGAAGAATTTCATTTCTGAGCTTCATCTTGTGGAGAGTGTTTCTAGACCTCTAACCATATATTGTGATAACTCTGCTGTGGTGGGCTTCTCTCAAATATGCAAGAACTCCAAGCATTCAAAACATTTTGATACAAAGTATATGTTTGTTAGAGAGAAGGTTAAGGAATTTCAGACTCATATAGAGCATATACCCACCGACCTTATGGTGGCAGATCCTCTAACCAAAGGCTTGACTGTTAAGGCTTTTATGAATCATGTAACCCGTATGGGTCTATTTAGATTTTTTGATGCCTTGGATTAGTGGGAGTTTTATGTTATTTTTGATAGCAACATTGTATTTAACTATTTTGTCATTCAGTATAAAGACTTTTGCCTATAATTGTTGCTATTATTGTTGTTGCCATATACTTTGTTGAGATACTGCGCAGATATATTTAAATGTTTGTATATATATGACATTTTGTTGGAGACATTTTGTACCAAGTATCATCTTGTTTTTCTGAGATATTTGGTTAAATCTCAATTGGCATCTTGAGTGGATGCTTAGGCCATTTTGTTTGGAATTGCACAAACGGATTACCATTTTGTGTGCATTTCCTTATGACACATTTTGTTTAGGTCATCGAGGTATGGGTATCTTGCATATATGTTACCAGTACTCCTATCGGGTCTGATTTCTATATTGTTGAGATACTTGTAACCTCATTTTGGACTTATGATTGAGAGATTGTTGACTCTATTTTGACATCTTATTGTGGCCACATATTGTTATATTATCTGGGATCTGTTTATGTTGTTTAATGATTTTGGTTATCTTTGTCCAGTGGGAGAATGATAGAATTTTATCATTATTGTGGACTAGCATAATTGAAATTAATTTGTACAAATCCGATTAATTAGATGTCAATTGTAATTCTCTTTTTTAACGTGTCATTGGGCTGTGTTCATGGGCTTGCTATGATGGGTAGGCTTGGCCCATGTATTATAAAGCACAGAGGCCCTCAGCTAGCTTACCTTTTAAATCTGATTGTCCCATTAAATCAGCTGCTCGTCTTTCTTGATTAAAGATTCGGAATAACAGTAGTAAATTCTCTGCATCTCTGTCGCTTTCGCTTTCGCTTCACTTCACGGAAAACAACAATGGATTCAATGTTTCCTCAATTTTCAGGTATTTATCAATCTAATTATTGAATATAGTATGTTACAATTCTAGGGTTAATTATTTGTGTAGATTAATCATGAAATTAATCTTGTATTTCGTGTATAATTTTCTTTCACCTCGTAGAATCTATATTAAGTTATAATTGATATTCGACGCTGGAATTTTTAATGCTTGCTTTCAGATACTTGTACTTCTTTTTAAGTATCAATCTGAAAGTAGAAGACTCAGATCTATAGTGTATTAACTATGACATCATGATTTGAAACTTCAGCTCCGATTAATGATATTTCCAAGCCTTACTTAAGCTCCGATTAATGATATTTCCAACCCTTATGCTTTAGGGTCGCTAACAAAAGCAAAGAATTCATTATTTATCTAATATTTAGGGTCTGTTTATTTCTACTAAAGTTTTGATTTTAGTTTTCCTTTTCAAATTCAATAAAACATGTCTGTGAATTTTTTATTTTTACTTTTTAGTTTCTTTCGATTTTGTATCTTAAGAAAATCATAAGATTTATTTTTATTTTCAGTTTTCATTTTTGTGATAATCTAGTTTAATAACTATACTATTTAACGTTAATTACTAATAAAAATATGAATAATATAATAAAATTATTTAATTTATTTTAATTTTATAATTAATTAATTCATAAAATTAATTTACCTTAAAATCTTATCTAATATTTAACATTAGCAATCGTTCCAAATAATTGAAATTAAACTTTTAAAACAAAAGTTGAAAACCACAAAAATAAAACGATAAAACTACATTGACCACTTAGTAACTGGTGACAGGTGATAACAAAACAATCAACTTCATTGACGCGTTTCCTTGAGAACTACACAGAGGCACATAAATTCCTCTTGTACAGTGCATTCCTCTTGTACAGTGCTATCAGGCATACAGATCTGGAGCTGACATACAGTGCCAAGGTTCATCTACAAATGCCAAGTACAAATTGACCGTACAAAATGAGAGCTCTCGCAATATTGACCTTATGAGAATACACAAAATGAATTTCAATGTACAATCAACCAATGGAGCCAAACCCCACTGAAAGAATCGTCTGAAGTTTGCTCTATGTCGAAGTCTGGAGGCACTTAAAAAATGCTCTACTCCTTACCCCTAGTCTAGACTTAGTCCACAGTATTTTTTGTCTATGTGCAGGAAAGAAATGGCAGGAAGTGGGAATTCACGAGCAACCTTCAGCGGAATCTCTTGCATCAATTTCTAATAAAAATATAAATAATATAATAAAATTATTTAATTTATTTTAATTTTATAATTAATTAATTCATAAAATTAATTTACCTTAAAATTTTATCTAATATTTAACATTAGCAATCGTTCCAAATAATTGAAATTAAACTTTTAAAAACAAAAGTTGAAAACCACAAAAAATAAAACGATAAAACTACATTGAACTCTTAGTAACTGGTGAACTTGGGAAGAACAAATATAACCGGATCATTTAAGAAAATCAAGATAAAAAATAGATACAGAAAAGTCAATTAATTTGTTTATCAGAAGAAGGTTACGTATGTAGAGAACTCGAAACTCTCTTATTTAGCTAACACTTTTGATCAATCTTTGACTCTAGTTAGGTTCAACTTGAATATAAATGGAATACTCACATGCGGACTGTTTCTTTTGACCGGCAATAAATGCGGACCAATCTCGTAACTCGTAAGCCGCCGTTTTAAAGTTGAAATGATTTGGCACCTGCATTAATAATAAATATGTGTTGCAGTGCAAATGAAATTGGAGAGCGACAGGCACGCAATCTGTTTAGCTTTAGCTGCTTCCATTCATTTGTGTTGGAGAATGGAGATCTGCCACGTCTTTTGTGGGGCCATGACATCCTGAAACAACTCGTCCTTTTCTCTTACAAAGTCTTGTGATCAATCACCACCAGTCCCCACCATTATCGCCGCCACCACACCACACCATTTGTTTTGGACTTTATGAACGTTACGGAGAGGCGGTTAGATCTCTCCCACCTGTCATAAAGAGCAATAGCTTCTGGAGTACTGGTCTCAGTCGTACTTGGAGGTTCTGTTTTCCGAATAGCATAGTCTATATCCATCCAGCCTAAATGAAGCAGAATTCTCTTCTTCTAAACCTTATAGTTGTCACCTCTTAATTCAGGAATTTCACATTAAATATTATATGAATGAGTAGCTGCAAATTGAGAAATAAAAATATATGCTCGTTATATATATGTCGAGACCCATAATGATTCATAATTTACCAATGTAAATCATGCATTTAATAGATGACTCTAATGACATAATACTTGCCTGTGGGCTAAAGAATTACTCAATTAAAGTCATCTTAAACGTTATGATAAAACTATAGAATTATGTTCCTTTTCTTAATTCCTGTGGGTAAATTAAGAAATATAATCCGATATTTTATCCTAATTAATCATACAAATATAATAAAATTCACATGGGTAGATTTTATTATATCACATATGATTAATTACAATGTATGTATTAATGTGATCTTAAGCTAAATATATAATTAAAATTAATTTGAGATGTTGTGGCTACTCCCAATTAATTCAAATCATATGATCACTAACATTATTGTAAGCTTTAAATTAAAGCCTTCATATTTGCATCCAGTCATAAATAATGCAAATAAATGAAATAATCATGCACAAAATAATTAAAACAATTTTTGCATGTATAATAATTGTTGGACCCCGAATCTTTTAGTAAGCTAAGGCTATTAAATGAGAATTTTGATGATTATTCATAAGTAAAGAAATTAGGAATTTACGAAATTGACAAGAAATGAAAAAGATGGTTTAGATACAAGGTGGATTGCATGAGAAATATTAGAAGTGAAAAGTTAGAAAATGTAAGTTCATTGAGCATGTTGTGGTGTTTCAGCCATAAGTTGATCTCTAGTTATCCAAATGAGATGATTCTTGATTTGGATTAAATTAGAGACATAAGGCTACCAGTTGTATGAAGACATTGAGTTCTAATTTGATTGTTAAGAAGGTCAATTTTAGGATGGAAATCATGTGCAGGAAAATGTTTTAATATAAGAACAGTATGAAATGTTGGTGAATAACTCATAGGATATGAAACTAAATTGGATTATTTTGGGTGTCTTTATGAAATTAAGACAATGAGGAACAATTGTCTAGAAGGAAGTTTTGTTAAATTCCTTCAATTTCATGATTTAAAAAATGTCTTGATCTTTGGAGAAAATTAAGTATGAATTAAATGAATTTTAGTGTCTTACTAAAGTATTTTATGAAATTAATTAGCATGTTAATGAGATTTAATTAACGTGTTAATTTGACTAAGATCATATGGCATGAATTAAGTGTATTAAGGTGGTAAATAGCATTGAGGGCAAAATGGGAAGACAACTTAAGTCATTTGTGTTGCAAGGCTATTCATTAAGGGTATTATGAGCAAAAGACATGTGAGCTTGGTATATAAGGAATGAGTGTCACGAAAATTAGAAGAAAAATAAGAGAAAATAGAGAAGAGAGGGAGAGATGTCGTGGAGGAGAAGAAGAAAACGAAGAGGGAGAGAAAGAAGAGAAGAAGAGAAGGAAATTCAAAAGAAAGGGAAGGAATTTCGTAGAACAAGGAGAGGAATCAAGCTTTCTAAGGTAAGTTCTCCCACTTTTCATCTTCTTTGTTGAGAAATGGTTAGGGTTTGTTCATGGAGAAGTTTCTAGAGAGAGAAACTTAAAAGGAAGAAGAAGATGGTGAAATCCTTTGGAGTTTTGGGTTTCTAAGCTAGATTTGAAGTTTTCTAACCCACATGAACCATGGATGGGTTAGATTAAAGCTTGATTAGGGTTTATGGAAGTTATGTGATTATTAGGGAAATTTGGGGGTTTTTCAAGTTTAATAGAAATTTATGGAATATTTGTTTGTGTTAAGGCTATTAAGGACCTTTCCAAGGGCAAGAAGAAGGAAGTCATTGATTTTGGATTTCCAAGAACAAGCAAGGATTTTTTTTAAAGGTGGGTTTTATGTTTATAGTTGAATAATGGGCCATTGATATATTTTCAAAATCAAGAAGATAAATGATTTCAAATTCATTATTTTTAAATGCTTTGAGAAATTTTTACAATTGATGCATTTATTGTTTGAATGCTTGAGAACCTTTATGTGAATTTGGTTGAACAAATGATGAAATGATGGATGCTTGCATTTAGATGAATTGAGAAATGATGATGAATTTTCATATGGAATGTTACATGCTCATGAAAGGATTCATGAAAATTTGCATGATTTATGAAAAACAAGAATTCCAAGAGTTTTGCCATTTGGGCAATCATTTTTTTCAAGAGCATGATTACATGTTATGTGAGTTCGGCATAGTCCCTCATGTGGAGTCAGTGCACTGGTTTCATTCTTAAAGCCCTTTCCCGGCTGCCCGCAAGTGGCACGGAGTTCCTTTTAGGACTCCCTTATGTGTACGACTACACAAGGCCATTTTATGGAATTGTGTAGTCATCATGTGTATTGAACTTGCCAAACCATTATGATGCGTTAGATGTTGTGTTATGTGATTGAATTGTGACAAGTTTACTGCATTCATGGTTTTATGCTCTTTTGAAAAAAGGAAAAATGCATGAATGGTGATTTTAAGCATATGACAAGAATCTTGAAAGAAATATGTGTTTTGTTACTCAAAAAGGAAGTTGTCATGATAAAGAACTTTTGAACAGTTTTTGCTTGTTATTTAGTTATAAGCATATTACCTATTGAGCTTCCAAGCTCACCCCACTCTTTTCCCCCATCTCCAAGTTTTTTAGCAAGAAATCAAGTGGAAGTGGATCAAGGCACCAATTGCATGTTTTGGTTGTGTTTGGAAAAATGAATGTAAATAAGGCTTTAGTTGTATGTTAAGAATTATTAGAAAGTGTAAGTTATGTAATTTGGTTATTGATATAGATGTTGTAAATTGGCTTGGAAATGCCAATGAAATTGTAAAAACTCTTGATGCATGATGTTAATGCAATATGGATTGGTATATGAATATGAATTATGTATTGTGTATGATGATGTGGGTTGAAATTAGATGCAAATGAATAAGGTTATCCTTTTGAGTTAAGGAATGACATATTGTTATATATGTAAATGAATGGTTATGATGAGCGTTGTTGAATGTAAGAAATCTTATGAATTGGGGTTAATATGAAGAGTAAAAATGAAATGAAGTTGAAATATGACTCATCATGGATGAGCTTAGATTGAAATTAAGTAGAATTGAAGAAATAAATCAATTGAATTAAGGGATTTGAATATGAGTTGCCTTTGCTTGGAATTGAAATGTTATGATAAAGAGGGATTGAGAATTGATATGAATGTGTAGTTTTGATGAAGCAATTGAGAGAAGATTTGAGAAATTGATGAAATAAGAATGATGGTTGAGTTACTAGGAAGTGATTTTGCATGATAAGAAATGAAAATTATAAAGTGTATCGGTATATATGGTGTTAGGATGAAGTTTGAAGCATTGGAGATGCTTGAAAGAAGGTTTGGGACGCATTGCCCCGTTTGTGTCCGTTTAACGGACCTTCTCTGATGGTTTTGGACACTTTGGGCAGTGTGTGTCCGTTAAACGGACATAGATGTCCGTTTAACAGACTGTCTCGGGTGAAAATGGACAGTTTGGCCAGTCCATGTCTGTTAAACGGACATGCATGTCCATTTAACGGACAGCCACATGTCAACTTTAGTAATTTGCATTTTTGACCAGTTTTGAGGTCGAATCTCGTTTTGAGGCCTCTAATACGAGTTGTAGATATCGATGTTATCTTTCCAATGGCATAAGAAAAAAGGCATTTGGATATTTGTAGAAAAAGTTATGGCAATCGCGCCAAAGTATGTTCAAATTGATTTTGGGGAATGAACATGGTATACTCTTTTGATCATAACTCCCTCATCAAACCTCCAATTGAGGTGTTTCTTGAGGCAATGGTTTTATAAGACATGTAGCTACCTCTCCATAAAAGTTTGTAGCATTTGGAGATGATTTGAGGAAATTTGTATTAGAGCAAGTAAGAAGTCGGTTAGGAGAGCATGATTAGGGTTTGTGCGCGTTTTAGTATTTTTGATGATATCTTGAGCTATAAAGCTCCAATTGAAGTGATTCTTGCTTTAAAACAAACAAGAGATATATAGTTATGATTTCTGCGAAGAAGTCAAAAAGAATTGAAGATGGTAAGTCTTACAAATTCTGTGCACAAATAGGAGAAATGAGGTTAAGCATAGTGACTGTTTTGTTTGGGCACACCATGGAATATTGTAAGTGAATTTTGGATTGTTATAAGCATGAAGATAATTTGATGATGCCTAAATGGATTAAGAATGAAAATTTTTTTTAACCCTCCAAGGTTATGTTCACATTCCCGTTTCATGATCCAGAATAAGCAAGGCTTCATAAATGAGAAAGAGAGTTGGGTTCCAGTAACGAGATCCAACATTTGTGGTATCAGAGTGTCGGAATTGAGATCTTATATGGGCGCATATGTATAAGTGATATGCATGAGGAATTGAGAAAAGTTTGAAAGGATAAGATTGAATTAGTGAGAAAAAAATGATGGTTGTGGAAAAATGAAAATGAGAAATAGTACATGGTCAAATATGACAGATAATGGTTCGATGTTTGTGTAGTGGAGCATGCATGGTATGGCATTATGGTGATATGTCCCTGAATTTGATCTAGATGTAAATACATGATCATGGCTTGTTTGAGGAAGGCAAGGATATAAGGGGGGAAAGGTTGAGTTTAAAGTGAACAAGGGGAACGTATTGAAAACAGACATTCTTATGATCTTAAGAGGATGCAATCGGAACCTAGTGGGTACATGCTTATAATAAGCCAATTTGTTTTCTTTAAAGCAAGAAAATTTCATGATTTAAATTGCATCATAATTGTTGCATAAGTTTTGCTTTGAATGCATTGCACGATTGCTACTTGTTTGATATGTGATATGTGACTTGTGTAATGATTTTTCATGTATAAGATTGAATTTTGAATTAATGGCGAATATATATATATTTGAGTGATTTGAACATTATGACCTTGTGAGGATAATAGAAATTGGTCCTCCTGAGAAATTAAGAATAGCCGAAAATGTGATGATAATAGGTGATTGATCAAGATTGCACGAATAGTATAGATGATGGTAACAAGAAACCCTCTTTGCAAGAAGAATTTGATTAAGTTAGAATAAACAGATCAGATAGTTTTTGTTAAGGGTGATCAATGAAAGAAGTGATCAGAAAGGAATAGTTAATGATTTAAAAGGGAGTGCCCTCCCTAACAGGGATTCAAGTCAAGAGGTAGAACATGTTATTGAACAAGATTGTATTTTGTTGATGTAAAGGTTCAGATGAGTGAAATTCTGAATTGAGGAGACATGGATTACTAATACGAGGAGTATATATATAAATTCATGATATATATATTATGTGAAAGTATGTTCGGGAGATACAAATATGATTTTTAAAATCACAAGAAGTTGATGCAAGGAATAGAGAAAATCAGTCGAGCAAGGAAGTTAATAGGGAAATTGAAAAGAGAGTGAGACAATGTACCTCATTGAGGAATCAGTTAATTAAGGGATCACGAGGGTTAATCATGAGGTACATGAAATTTGATAATAATTATTTGGGTTACCAATGCCCGATAGCATTATGGTATTGGAGACTAATATGATCCAAGATTTGATGATGTATGGATGAAAACATGAAGAAGAATGTTTAACGCGTATGAGCAATGTAAGTAAAGAGACTTTTGAAAGAATTGTGGATACAGATTTTATCATATGGATTTGGAAATTCTACTCTAGCATTAAGAGTTTTGGATAAATTAAGGGTAGCTTAATGCATGGAGATAGCTAAAGATCTATAAGTTGATTTTGATACATGATTTAGAACAGTTGCATTAATGATGGTGTTGAAAGTTGGAGACAATGTATGTACATGAACATTTTAAGTATGCATATGCAAGTACAGATCGTAAAAGTTCAAGGAAATTATTAAATTGGGAGAATTAAATATGAGACTCAGGAGATTGATGTAAATACTGGAAGCCTATGATTGTACAAGTGAGAAATTCCAAGTGAAGCTAAGTGTTATATCAGATACCTTAAGTAGAAATTCAGTATTGAGGTTATTAGAACTAATGCAAAAAGAAACATGGAATTGGGGGTTTAGTATATCCCAAATTGAGGAGTAAAAGATCGTGAATTTTATGGATGGATTGAATACATATTTGAACTTTGAGTTGAATAGGAAGAATGATACATGGTGAATGAAATAAGAAGTATGTGAAATTGCAAAGTGCAACTGGTGACATAGGCTATGCATCCCAGCAAGAATACAATGAAAGATTTTTTTTTAAACTAAGAATGTCAAAGCAAGCAAGTGAATAGTTAAATTGATGGTCTTAACTATCAAGAATATGCTTAAGGCTTATAATTTGATGTTCATAGGACCATAAGATCCAAGTAAAGTTCTAGTTGAACTTACACTGTATGAGGAATTAGAAGATAGAAAAAGTCATTGCTTTTGTATTATGATGAGTAAGGCTTACACGTCGTTAAAAAGCTAGAATTGGAGATGTATTGGACAAGTGAAATGGATGAATGATAAGCATCAAGTGAATTAAGAAAGATGAATAAAATAAAACGATAAAACTACATTGAACTCTTAGTAACTGGTGAACTTGGGAAGAACAAATATAACCGGATCATTTAAGAAAATCAAGATAAAAAATAGATACAGAAAAGCCAATTAATTTGTTTATCAGAAGAAGGTTACGTATGTAGAGAACTCGAAACTCTCCTATTTAGCTAACACTTTTGATCAATCTCTGACTCTAGTTAGGTTCAACTTGAATATAAATGGAATACTCACATGCGGACTGTTTCTTTTGACCGGCAATAAATGCGGACCAATCTCGTAACTCGTAAGCCGCCGTTTTAAAGTTGAAATGATTTGGCACCTGCATTAATAATAAATATGTGTTGCAGTGCAAATGAAATTGGAGAGCGACATGCACGCAATCTGTTTAGCTTCAGCTGCTTCCATTCATTTGTGTTGGAGAATGGAGATCTACCACGTTTTTTGTGGGGCCATGACATCCTGAAACAATTCGTCCTTTTCCCTTATAGGTGCGCAGTCAGTCACCACCCAGTCCCCACCATTATCGCCGCCACCACACCACACCATTTGTTTTGGTCTTTATGAACGTTACAGAGAAGCGGTTAGATCTCTCCCATCTGTCATAAAGAGCAATAGCTTCTGGAGTACTGGTCTCAGTTGTACTTGGAGGTTCTGTTTTCCGAATAGCATAGTCTATATCCATCCAGCCTAAATGAAGCAGAATTCTCTCCTTCCAAACCTTATAGTTGTCACCTCTTAATTCGAGAATTTCACATTGAATATTATATGAATGAGTAGCTGCAAATTGAGAAATAAAAATTTATGCTCGTTATATATATGTCGAGACCCATAATGATTCATAATTTACCAATGTAAATCATGCATTTAATAGATGACTCTAGTGACATAATACTTACCTGTGGGCTAAAGAATTACTCAATTAAAGTCATCTGAAAAGTTTTGATAAAACTATAGAATTATGTTCATTTTCTTAATTCCTGGGTAAATTAAGAAATATAATCCGATATTTTATCCTAATTAATCATACAAATATAATAAAATTCACGTGGGTAGATTTTATTATATCACATATGATTAATTACAATGTATGTATTAATGTGATCTTAAGCTAAATATATAATTAAAATTAATTTGAGATGCCGTGACTACTCCCAATTAATTCAAATCATATGATCACTAACATTATTGTAAGCTTTAAATTAAAGCCTTCATATTTGCATCCAAATCATAAATAATGCAAATAAATGAAATAATAATGCACAAATAATTAAAACAATTTTGCATGTATAATAATCATGAATTTATACACACAAAATTGAAAATTAATCACATGTAATTTGTGCAAAATTAAATAATTAGTATATGCATGTCATAAAATTAAATGTTAATAATAAGACATGCATAATTAAAAGGAATAATTAAAATCATATTGGATCTGAAAATAGCATAAGCCCAAGACCAAGACCAAAATAAATCAAACCCAAAATGATTTAAAGGTGGGATCTTCAATAACCAAGCCCAAGCCCAACAATCAAAGACCCAAAAGTGGATCTGCTAAAAATAAGGCTGGATCTACAATGCACAAGCCCAAGCCCAAAATCAATATATATATATATATATATATATATATATATATATATATATATATATATATATATATATATATATATATATATATATATATATATATATATATATATATATATATATATATATAAAGCGAAGGAGTCGTCTTCAACCTTGACCCGGCTGGAGCAGACGGAGCCCCGACGCTCCAGACCACAGGAGGACACCGGAGCTCGCACGGACACCGGCGTTGGGATGACGCCGACGACGCGAAATGCACGAGAGGTCGGACAATCGACCATGTAGCGCCTCCCGAGTGACGACGTCCGAAGCTCTTCATACGGTCGTCGTTCCACCTGCTCCTTCACGGTCTAGACAGCGTCGAGTGTTCCAAGGATGACGAAAATACGACCCGCACGGCTCAGAAATGTTAAAAAAATTGGAAAAATCAAACAACCACAAGATCCATTTTTCAGCAGAAACGCAACCAAGAAAACAGAGTAAAACAGAGGCTGAAAATTTCAGTGGACTTCCTTGGTATATATGGCAAGATAGAGGCAAGCAAATAGCTCTGATACCAAATGTAAATTCCAGCATGCATTTCATACAAAACATAACGTATAAAACACATGCAGATATCAACATATATATCACTGTAATATATATATGTAAACAACAGTAGCGGAAGCTTAAACATGAATCCATATCATACCTCCAGTCATTGCCTCCACCGTGGATCTGAAAGTTTGTTGAAGATCTGATTTCTATCCTCTTCCTCAAGTAAGCTCGATGGTGTGCTCTGATGCTAGGCGAGGATAGGACCGAAGAGGTTGTTTTTAACAACCAAAACCACTCAAGTCTTCTCTGGCTATCACAAAGAAGAATAGTCGGGTAGCTAGGCAACCAAAAATAGTGGGTAGGGCATAACCTTTCAAATGGACCATACTAAATAATAATGAGAATAAAACTTACACTGGAAGTTGGGTACATTCGTATACACGAGTTCAAGGAGTTAAATAATAAGGCGTGGTACTAAGCTTTGTTGTGCGAATTAAAGTTGGTGATTCATCTTCAATAATGAACCCTCTTGGTTCGTCAATATTTTCAATTATTGGCGAATCAAGTTAAAAGAGACTGAAATCAAGGAGGAAACCTTGCATAAACACTATGTTAAATTCTTTCAACTGATGTACGCAATAAACGTGGATGTAGAGCTCATTCCCATATAGTGGCAAATCTACTAATAAAAATGGGTGGTAAAAGAAGTTACGTGTAAGAAAGACAATGACGATCGAATGGTAACACTTTGCCACTGTATATAAGCTTGACGATCAAATAAGTCCAACAACATGAAAATCCAACCAACCTATCAAGTTATGTTGTAGAAACATCAAAAGGTGATTAGAATAAATAATGTTAAAGAGAAACAAAGATATCTTTGATGAGATATGATCATCCTCGTAGAATCTATATTAAGTTATAATTGATATTCGACGCTGGAATTTTTAATGCTTGCTTTCAGATACTTGTACTTCTTTTTAAGTATCAATCTGAAAGTAGAAGACTCAGATCTATAGTGTATTAACTATGACATCATGATTTGAAACTTCAGCTCCGATTAATGATATTTCCAAGCCTTACTTAAGCTCCGATTAATGATATTTCCAACCCTTATGCTTTAGGGTCGCTAACAAAAGCAAAGAATTCATTATTTATCTAATATTTAGGGTCTGTTTATTTCTACTAAAGTTTTTGATTTTTAGTTTTCCTTTTCAAATTCAATAAAACATGTCTGTGAATTTTTTATTTTTACTTTTTAGTTTCTTTCGATTTTGTATCTTAAGAAAATCATAAGATTTATTTTTATTTTCAGTTTTCATTTTTGTGATAATCTAGTTTAATAACTATACTATTTAACGTTAATTACTAATAAAAATATGAATAATATAATAAAATTATTTAATTTATTTTAATTTTATAATTAATTAATTCATAAAATTAATTTACCTTAAAATCTTATCTAATATTTAACATTAGCAATCGTTCCAAATAATTGAAATTAAACTTTTAAAAACAAAAGTTGAAAACCACAAAAAATAAAACGATAAAACTACATTGACCACTTAGTAACTGGTGACAGGTGATAACAAAACAATCAACTTCATTGACGCGTTTCCCTTGAGAACTACACAGAGAGGCACATAAATTCCTCTTGTACAGTGCATTCCTCTTGTACAGTGCTATCAGGCATACAGATCTGGAGCTGACATACAGTGCCAAGGTTCATCTACAAATGCCAAGTACAAATTGACCGTACAAAATGAGAGCTCTCGCAATATTGACCTTATGAGAATACACAAAATGAATTTCAATGTACAATCAACCAATGGAGCCAAACCCCACTGAAAGAATCGTCTGAAGTTTGCTCTATGTCGAAGTCTGGAGGCACTTAAAAAATGCTCTACTCCTTACCCCTAGTCTAGACTTAGTCCACAGTATTTTTTGTCTATGTGCAGGAAAGAAATGGCAGGAAGTGGGAATTCACGAGCAACCTTCAGCGGAATCTCTTGCATCAATCTGAAGAAGGGATAACTACAATGAAAAGCCAAGGTTCGAACAATGACCACTTGCAAAACTTGTGCCATCACAATGAGATGATGTCTAACAGTGAGGTACCTGAGAGCTGTCTAGCCTTTTCGACTGCTTCGACGTAGTAATATAGTCTCCACAGCGTCGCATTATCCTAAAGGAAAATTAGTTAGCAATATGAAGACTATGAATCAGCTATTTCCATAAAAAAAAAAAAGAATCCAAAATTATCTACAAGTCACAGAACTCATTTTTCACTTTCTTACCTCCTGTTCCAAATTATTAAAAATTTCATCTTGGTGTTTTATTTCCATTTTCTTGCCGGGTTGGACAATCTCAGCTACACGATTCAGATTTTCTGATGGTAGCTTCTGAATAAGTTTGCATAATTGTTGCTTCTCGAAAATAGTCATAGCTCTGCAATTGGAGTTGGCAGTTTAAGAGAACTTATAACTGGAGATCTAAAAGATTAAAAAGAAAGGGTTAGATCTTGGGCTTATATAGGCCATGCCATATAGTGTTACATGTTAAGGCTATCACATAATCACAAAGGCACCAACTTAAAAAGAGTGTTATCTCCTAAATTATCTATAACATTAGGCATCAGCCCACTTCTTTCTTGATGCATAAGACCTTCAGATCTTATGGTTTTAGTTCAAAATTTAATGACCCTAAATCTGTTTTATTTCTCTAGTTCCTTTCTCTGCCCTCTTCTCGAAGAAACATCAGATCCATATCAAGGAACATAACAACTGCTACAAACTAAAATTTCACAAGCAAATGCAAATTATAAGCCAGCAATCTAAACTCCGAATAAGACAGTGACCCTGCTAAACTTTGTACAAAATTTTACCTGCATGTGGACATCACTGAATCAAGAAGTTCTTCAAGCTGCTCCTCCATGTGTCCTAGCTATAAAAAAGAATTTTGATGAAGTTTAGTGATAAAACAACTTCCAAACCATGAGCATGGTGATACAGTGCAATAGTTAGAAGTGAATCAGGAGAGAATGAATTTATGGGAAGGAATTGGCAAAGCTTCAGAAAATGACCGTATTGAGCAATTCATCAGAGTGTTTCTTCAATATACCCTCAACCAGTGAGCTATCATTGTTTAGTAGGAATTGCAGATCATCATTATCCTAAGAAGAAGGAAATAAAAAACTGCATTAATTGTTAAGTCATATAAGTAACATTAGGATCAAAGCCTTGAGTATTACAGTCACTGACAGGCATAAATTAAATAAAAAATTGCTAGATGCCATCCCACACTAATTTCCATTTTCTTTTTGGCCCAATATTTTCAATGTTTCTGCTCCTTCATTCCCAGATGCTACTTTAAACTCAATCCTCGACTTGCAGCTGTTAAACATTTTTATGAAACAGACGTTCTGAACATCAGTGCAATGGAATTCACAAGCCAAGACCCTCATCAAACAATCTCAAAACCATGACCTTTTGATGTAGGAGCATCCAATCCAACGTCCAAGATTCTTATCTAGTTTATTCTTAATTAGTTATAATGTTTTTCAAGTCAGTTTAGACTTTCTAACATTTTCCTATTTAGACAAGTTATGTAATCAACAAGTCTTATATGGACAACTAGGTTTATTTTTTCATTCCTGAATAAGCTTTGTCTAATATAAACTATTTCTAACTTGCAGCAGCAGTCATTGCTTTTTGATTGTTGAAAATAGAAGGTTTTGTTACAAAGCCTAACTATTCCAACCACAATCAAACTCTATTATAACTCTAATTTTCCTAACCCTTTCCCTACATCAAGTATCCTATATCCCAATAAGGATCTTCAATTAAGGAACCTATGGTAAATGTAAAGACAGAAGCAACTGGCCAGCAAATAAAGTTGGCTGCAATGTTGTAACTTGACTTGGGCTTTGCAAGTGGTATAAGAAACCCATGGGAGACAGTATCAAGAAACTGAAAGGGATTGCAAATCCCACGACATTACAGAAGATCTTAAGGTTAAAAATGTCATAAAGCAAGAAAGCTCTTATCATGAACTTGGACCCACCAATTGAGTGGCATAAGGTTGATTGAAAGGTCGAATAGTCCACAAATTTGATAAGGACAGAGGAGTAAGGCCAAAATTACTGATTTACATGACAATTAAACACAAAATGAACGAGGTAGAACTTGTCTATGATAAATATGATGAAGCAGTGAAGGTTCTTACCATACAAGAAGAGGCATTATTGGTCCATTGATTGATAGGTATATCAATCAATGAGGAAACAGAAAATTGGATCTCTAGTATCTGTGGCACACCTTGTTTATAAAGTTAATATGTGATACTATAACTAATGATGGAAGGATGAAGAGTATCATTTCAAAAAGAGCTATAGACAAACCAAAGTTTCCAACAACTAGAAAAATTCATAAAATTTGTGGCTATTTTTTTGTTAGAAAAAGAAGTTGAAAGTAATGATATTTAATAGCAGATAACTGACAAAAATTGTCTAACAACTTTTGTTGTATGTCTGACAAGTAGAAAATTTTATAACGATGGGTATAACTAACTGATAGTTGCACTTAATGATATACAAAATAACAAAAAAGGTATATTTATATGTTTGATAAAGACATACTTGGTTCATTGTTTAACACCTAAACAATTAATTAAAACATACTTTAATTATTATGTATTAATTAAATTAAAATAAAAGGTTGAAATGGTTAATAATTGGTTTAAAGTATCTGCCCTTAAAATATAACGTTTTCATATTAATTTAAAATAAAGATTATAGTACAACAATGTCGGGATTGTATCTTATATATGAACAATAACAAAAACAGTTAATGATGCACCGCATTAGATATGGGTATTATGGACCTTTTAAGAGAGACGTTAAAAGCTCTCAACTTCTTTTTCAATGATAACACAATTTCTAGAGGGATTCAGAAAACTCCTAAATGTCCTCAAAAGCTCCGTGCATATTTTACTTAATACTTCTATGTCAACTTCAAACCACTCCTAAAAGCTCCAAATCCTGAATCAAACACCCCCTTCACAAAATGTCCAAATTGAATTCAGGAAAGATGCCCAGATTGTTTATTTGAAAAAGGCAATGCTCAAAATACAGGTTTGTGTATTCACTTGTTGAATCAAGATCCATCCTTGATACATGTAAGTGTGAACTTTGTTCTGAAATTCCTAGATGGCAAAAGGTAATTTCAGTGCAAGTGTGAATTTTAGTTTGAAACTTTTGAAAACAGAAAAAGGTAATTATCACAAGCTCAAAGTCTAGGATTTTTGGACCTTAAAACTGTTGAAGAAAATCAATTTGAACATCTATTTAGTTGAGCTGCCACTAAGCCAGAAAATCAGCCTAATCATTAATATTGGGACTTGCATCTGTCTGTCATATTTAAAGCTAATGCATTTACCTTCAGCAACTGCCCATTGCTAAAGCTGATGTCATAAACAATGTGCTAGATGAAATTGAGTTCCAATCAAGGCATGGCAATCCATGTGGAAGATTTTTAGTGAAAAGTCATAGTGAAACAGCCAATGAAAGCACTTGGATTGCCAAAAAGCAACTAAATCGAGTTGACCTGAAATCTATGAGGATTATGTCAAGGTTTACACATGGCATTTGAGTTCTTTGCCAACTAAGGGAGACTGATGCAGGAGAACCCAGTCCAAAATAGGATTGCCTTGAAATGGCGGCAAAAAAAATTTGTTCGCAACAATTTTAAAGATGTTATACATCCTAGTTGTTCCAACACAATCAACCCTATTCTAGCCCTAATTTGTTGAAGCCTAGTTTCCCCAACCTTTTCCCTAAATGACCTTTATTGTCTGGGTAAAAACTCCTTGTATTAAAAATAGAGAGGCAACTCAATTCAGATGTATTGACCTCTTACTGATTCACAGAAGCTTGGGTTGCCAGCAGTTTCTCACTATCATGTGTGTCAAGCATTTCAAGAATGCATAAATGTAGCTCTTTCTCAAGTCCCATGAAACAAACAATACTTTCAGGTAAAAGAAATACAAAAATCAAAGAGTTAAGATATCTGGATTCTCCATGGAATGTAGAACTTACAGAACCAATAAATGCAGTGCTGCTGTTTGAAGAGGATGAAGATGACATCTCAAGCTTCTTATCAGGAGCTTGATTTTTATCATCATGAGATGCTGCACTTGTACGCTGTAAGGTAAACTTCTTGTTTTTTATATATGATTGCAGCTGACGCATATTTGCAACAGGATTAACTAACTGCATTGACCAACACATAGTTAAATTCAACATATGTCCAGTTAAAACCATGGGTTTATGAGGTTCAAATAATAAAAAGCACAGTTAGAAGAAGAAAGACAAATCATATTGGCAAACAAACCCCACCCAAAAGAAAAAACAAATAGAAACTTCAGAAAGAAGAACAAAAGCAAGATCTGGCTATCCCTAGCTAAACAAATATTTTGCTTTCTCCAGTAATACTTCAATTAAAACATGTTTCTTTTGTACAAAGTACTAGTCAATCAACCACACCAAACTGTACCTGATCAACTTGAGGAGAAAGGATAACAACAGCATTCCGAAGCAGTGAATGCAATCTCTCTCTTTTATAATCTGAAAGCCCTGAACCCACATTGTTAGTGAAAAATAAACCAGGATCATTGCTATTACGATTGAGTTCCTCCTCACTTGTGATTTCCCTGCATTTGTCTCCGGTTACTTCAGTTGAAAACGGAAGGAGCTCATCATCTTCTGACAGCAATCTTTTTACTTCACGAGTGTAGTAAGCAAAATAATCTGGTCCATTTGTATTCTGTCCAGCTGAAGCACCCACTTCTGACATAATGATGCAGATAGAGTCCTGCACTTGACAGATATACATCAATAGAGGATATTTTTTCATTTGAAATACTATAAAATTTACAGAGGGAATAGAATAGTCCTTGGGTTCATAACCTCCCCATCCCGCCAAATGGCATAAATGCTAAAAGAATAGAGTTATGATAGGAAACATGTCTAAAAAAATAGTATAACAAAAACCTAGTTTTATGGAAAAATATGTCTTCACTAGATTGCTACTTGTGGTTACAAAACTAACAAAATTCATAGTTTACCAACTACGTATTGTGTAAACTAACGATTTCAAGCAAAGGATGGAGCATGAATTGTAAGTAGTTTGCGAAAAACCAAGAACTTGGGAAAAGAAGCAACTCTTGCTGCAATTCATATGCATGATTAGTCCAATCCCACATTCAAAGTAGATGGACAGCACAATTCGGAATCATGATGAGACAAATTTGTAGGGTTTGCTTTAATCTTTGCTTCTGTTCAACAACGCCCACGAACATTAAGTCAGTCAGCACACAAACATAATGCTTCCAAAAGAACCCAATTGAGTCTTCAGTTAGCTACTCAATACACACCACAGAAAATTTCAATCCATTCTTTCAAAAACATAACACTTATTCTGCTCCCTAATCTTCTAGTCCACCAGCTCGATCAAACTACAGTAAGCCCATGCCCTAAACGAAACTTCCACCATCCAATTCGATGAAAGAATGTTCACATACACGGAAACGCACATACACAGTAAAAACGCTAAACCCAGCGTAATAAACCGAAATTCAGCGGGAACTGCCAGGAATTGCTATTTTCAATGAAAAGAGAAAGCAGATCACAAAACCTAATCCCTCACCCAATCGAAACCCACCAAACAAACACAAAACAGTAAAGTTCGCCGCAATTTCCCTTGAACCCAACATAACTCGATTCTCCAACTTTACCATCCCATAACAATCTCAGAAAAACAAAAACGAGAAAAGGAGGATTAGTGAGGTAGAGAGAGAGTGTGTGTTTTTACGTGCTCGGAGAGTAGGCCGACGTCGAGAGAGCGTTAGGAACGGGAACTGATCGGATGCCAGATCCTGCTCCTGGTGTCGAACGAGAAAAAGGAAAAAAAGAATAAAGAAAATAGCAAGCAGGAAACGATGCACTTATTTTAACAACAGAAGAATGAAAACGTCCTGCCGTTTAGATGCTAGCATTTGTTTTATTTTACAGGTTCCCGAACGAGATTAATGCTCTAGACTAAGAAATAAATTAAATCCCCTTCACTCTTATCTGTTATCTCCCCCAAATTAAAGCTCCTATTTTTTTATTTCTTTTATGAATCAAATGCTATTCAAGCAATTTTTCTTTCTTTACCTGTGTAATTTAATTTCTTTAATTCTGCTTAACACCTGTCATGGCTGGATAAATGTTTTTTACCCCTTTTCTGAATACTAAAACTTTTTGGAAGCAAGATAGTCGATTCCATTTCTAATGGCTATATAAAGGCCTAGGACATTGCCGGTTGAACATGATCTTGAGTTGTTTGATGTGTAAGAATTTAATATAGAGAAGAATGGGAAGTTGGGATCTTCCAAAGATCGGTCCTTCCAATGAATGAGGAGTTCAAGCTTGGGTCGATGTCTACCCTTTTGAATAAGTCATTAGTCCATTATATCTACACTTTTGAATAGGTCATTGTCCAATGCCAACTCTGGTTGTGGAACCAAAGAATAATCGACTTGCGTTGGAGGTGGAGTGGGAGGTGCACTAGGAATGAAATCTACAGCTTTGTATAATTCTTACGTGAAAAACGTCATGGATCAAAGAGCCAAGGGGTAATGCAAGACGATAAGCTACAAACTCCAACACGCTGTAGGCTATGATAAAGGCCAAAGTATCGCGGGGCCAACTTGACAGGAGAGCGAGAAACACTGAAATTTGGCGATATGGCTAAAGCTTCAATAAGATATAATCACCTACTTCAATGACAACTCCCTGACAGTACCGATCTGCCTGTCATTTCATCTGATTACCTGCCAACACTAAATTAGTTTTAATCTCCTGCAAAATTGCATCCCAAGAACACAAATCATTTTTGACCTCCTGATTAGTAGGCGTGCCAAGAACATAATGTAAAGGTCCCCGTAGCGAAATGCCATATACGACTTTGAAGCGGTGAGTTTGGTAGCTGAATGTACCGTTGTGTTATAACGATATTCAGCCTAAGAAAGCCACTAAAACCATATTCGTGTCCGAGAACTAGCAAAGCAGTGTAGGTATTGTTCTAGGGCGCTGTTGAGAATCTCAGTTTGCGGGTAATAGGTAGAACTCATGCATAACTTTGTCCCTGCAATCGAAATAAGTGCTGCCATTAATGAGGTAATAAAAACTTTGTCACGATCACTGATAATAGTAGAGGAAAACTTGTGCATTTTGACTATATTATCCACAAAAGCTTTTTGCGACGGTGAAGACAGTATAAGGATGCTTCAGTGAGCGTACTTGGATAGTCGATCGATGATGACCATGATAATCGAGTACCCATGGGAAATGGGTAGATTATTGATGAAATCCATAGAGACATCGGTGTTGTATTTTTTGTTGACTTTTGATGGCATGATATTTTTTACTTTTAATAGCACAATTCATATCTCGTATTAGAAGGAGATGAAGATGGGAGGAGTTTTTGAAGTTATAAAATAACCCCTCCCTCTTCTAATCAAACCCATTCCAAAAATTTGATAAAAATACTCAAAAGTTATATGCATATCAAATTTAGTATTATCTTCTTAATGAGAGCAGGCTGCCTTAAGTGGTGCTCGGAGAAGTAGGCAAAATTGGTCAAACTCCGTTATCAATTTTCGGGTGTGTTCTTTCCTTATCTCTTTTATTTATTTCGCATTTATAGTATTCAATATTATTTGTCGGGTATATTTGTAGTGTTGTGTTCAATTTATTTGGGTGTATTTATTGTTCGTGTGTGTACACAGGTTTAGGTTGTGATAAATACACCATGCACGTAATTTCTGTCTAGGAGGTCGGGTTTTAAGTGGGACCGTTTGTGACCCCTCCGCCCTTTCCTGGGATCTTACGTGGAATGGTAATACTGTCTCAGGAGTCCGTTTGGCGGTCTTTCCTGAGTATTATCGAATCGGTTCACTTCACTAGTTGTTTACTTTAGAGAAAAAAATACCCGATCTTTCCAAACAAGTGGTATCAGAGCCGAAGGTTTATTCTTTAGTTTGTTTGTAATATTTGTAATATTGAATACTATTATTTGAGTCTATAATGACGTCTGTAAATTCACCAACAACTAGAGACATATCAAATATGACACAGGTGACATCGACTTCCTCATGGCAGAGGACTCCAATGTCAAGTATGAAGTTGGCGGTGGAAATATTTGATAGTACTGATCATTTTGGGATGTGACAAGGTGAGGTTCTGTATTCTCTTTTCCAACAAAGCCTTGACATAGCTATTGAAGAAATGAAACCAGACTATGTAGAAGATAAGGATTGGAGTATCATAAATCAGTTGGCATGCGGAACAATTTGATCATATCTGTCTAGATAGCAGAAGTATGCTTTCAAAAACGAGACTTTTGCGCACAAACTGTGGAAGGCATTGGAGGACAAATTTCTGAAAAAGAGTGGTCAGAATAAGCTCTTTATAAAGAAAAGGTTGTTCCGATTTGATTACCGACCAGGTACTACTATGAATGAGCACATCACTATGTTTAATCAGTTAGTAGCAGACCTGTTGAATTTGGATGTGAAATTTGAGGATGAAGATTTGGCTTTGATGTTATTATCATCCCTTACGGATGAATTTGAACACTTAGAAACTACTTTACTTCATGGGAAGGAGAATGTATCTTTAGATGCTGTGTGTTCTGCTTTGTATAGTCATGAATTGCGAAAGCAAGATAAAAAGAAAAGTAAAGCAGTTACAGAAGATGAAGCATTTGTGGCAAGAAGCCGTCAGCAGAGCCAGTCGAAGGGAAGAAGAGGAAGATCCAAATCAAAAAGTAGAGTTGCAAAAGATGAGTGTACTTTCGTCACAGAGAAGGGCACCGCGTAAAGACCGCCCAAAATTAGAGAAGAAAGGAAAGGCTCAAGATGCAAATATTGCGAATGTAAAAGTGATGTAGAGTCGATGTCTCTTTGGTGGTATCACCTTCAACATTCCATTCGCATTTAGTGGATTCGGATTCAGTTGCACTTATCATATGTCTCCCATCCGGGAGTGGTTCTTTGATTTTGAAGAAATTGATGGTGGAGTTGTTTACATTGGTAATGACAATCTATGTAAAACAGTTAGAATAGGTTCAATCAAGCTGAGGAATCATGATGGATCCACCAGAATTTTGAGGGACATGCGGTATGTGCCGAAATTGAAAAAGAATCTCATCTCTTTGGGGACCTTAGAATCAAAAAATCTAGTTGTGATGATGCGAGATGGAATTCTTAAGGCAACTTCAGAAGCACTTGTGATGTTGAAAGGCATAAGAAAAATAATTTGTATTACTACCAAGGAAGTACAGTTGTTGGGACAGTAGCGGCAGCAACTTCTAATAGCAAGAAGGATGCAGAGGCAACAAAGTTGTGGCATATGCGGTTGGGACATGCTGGTGAAAAATCCTTGCAAATTCTTTCCAAGCAAGGATTATTAAAAGGTATGAAGACTTGCAAATTAGAATTTTGTGAGCATTGTATTCTGGGAAAACAACGAAGAGTGAAATTTGGCACTGCTATTCATAATACTAAGGAAATTTTGGATTATGTGCCCTCAGATGTATGGGGACCTGCTAAGACTTCATCTCTAGGAGGTAGGCATTATTTTGTCACTTTTGTTGATGATTTTTCTAGAAGAGTTTGTGTGTTTATTATGAAGAATAAAGATGATGTGCTTGGAAATTTTCTTAAGTGGAAAGCTCAAGTTGAAAAGCAGACAGGAAAAAAGATCAAAGTTCTCCGAACAGACAATGGTAGAGAATACAAGAGTGATCCTTTCCTAGAGGTATGTCAAGAGTCTGGTATAGTTCGCCACTTTACAGTTAGAAAAACACTACAACAGAATGGGGTGTCGGAGCGTATGAACAGGACACTGGTGGAGAAAGTTCGTTGTATGTTGTCTAATGTCAAGGTTAGCGTAAAGTTTTGAATGAGGCAATGACATACGCTTAACATCTCATTAATCGTTTGCCATCATCTGCAATTGGTGGCAAGACTCCATTAGAGGTATGGTCTGGGAAACCTGCAACAGATTACGATTCTTTGCATATTTTTGGTTCTACTGCATATTATCATGTGAATGAATCAAAGTTGGACCCACAAGCAAAGAAGGCTCTATTTATGGGCTTTAATGCTGGAGTTAAGGGATATCGTTTGTGGTGTCTAGAGTCAAAGAAGACAATTGTCAGCAGGGATGTTACCTTTGATGAATCTGTCGTGTTAAATAAGGTAACTCCAGAAGGGGCTAATAGTACTTCTCAACAGGTGGAGTGTATACCGAAGCAGGTGAAGTTTGAACAGACAGTAATGATCCCAGCGAAAAGCTCTACTAATGACTCTCCTATAGCAGAAGAAGAGTCAGATGAGGAAGAGGTTCCGACCCAAGAACCTCCGCAACAATCAGAGTCAATTGTCGTTAGAAGGATAAAACGAGAGATTAAAAAACCTGCTCGTTTTACTGACATGGTAGTTTATGCACTTCCAGTTGTTGATGATGTTCCATCTACCTTCCCAGAAGCAATCCGAAGTTCAGAAAGTGGATGATGGGCAGGTGCAATGGAAGAGGAAATGCAATCTCTTGAGAAGAACAAGACATGGAAGCTGACACAACTACCGAAGGGAAAGAAGGCAATTGGATGCAAATGGGTATTTGCAAAGAAAGAAGGATTTCCTGATAAAGATGATATTCGCTACAAGGCAAGGTTAGTGGCTAAAGGCTACGCACAAAAGGAAGGAATTGATTATAATGAGGTATTTCTCCGGTTGTTAAACATTATTCCATTAGAATTTTGTTGGCCTTGATAGCGCAGTTGAATTTGGAGCTAGCTCAACTTGATGTGAAAACCGCGTTTCTACACGGTGATTTGGAGGAGAAAATTTATATGTCTTAGCCAGATGGATTCAAAGTTGCTGGTAAAGAAAACTGGGTTTGCAAATTGAACAAATCGTTGTATGGACTGAAGCAATCTCTAAGGTAGTGATACAAACGATTTGACAAGTTTATGAAGGGTCAGAAATACATAAGAAGTAAATATGATCATTTTGTATATTTGCGCAGACTTCAAGATGGGTCCTACATCTACCTACTCTTATATGTTGATGATATGCTGATTGCGGCAAAGAGCCAAAGTGAAATTGACATATTGAAGAATCAGTTGAGTAAAGAGTTCGAGATGAAAGATTTGGGGGAAGCCAAGAAGATTCTCGGCATGGAGATAAGCAGGGATAGAGAGAGAGGCATGCTTTGGTTGTCACAGAAGCAGTATTTGAAAAAGGTATTACAACGTTTTGGTATACATCAAGATTCAAAACCTGTAAGTACCTCACTTGCTCCTCATTTGAAACTAAGTAGCCAGTTATCTCCAGAGACGGATGAAGAACAAGAATACATGGCAAAAGTCCCTTATGCTAATGCAGTTGGAAGCTTGATGTATGCAATGGTGTGTACTAGACCCGATATTTCATAGGCAGTAAGTGTTGTAAGCAGGTACATGCATGATCCGGGTAAGGTTCATTGGCAAGCTGTGAAATGGATTCTACGGTATATCCTACATACCGTAGATGTTGGTTTAGCATTTGAGCAGGATGAATTACTTAATCAACGTGTAATTGGATATTGTGATTCTGACTATGCAGGTGACTTAGATAAGCGACGGTATACAACTGGCTATTTGTTCACTTTAGCAAAGGCGCCAGTTAGTTGGAAGTCTACTTTGCAGTCAACGGTGGCTTTGTCTATAACAGAGGCAGAGTATATGACTATTACAAAAGCTGTGAAAGAGGCAATTTGGCTTCATGGGTTGCTTAAAGACTTGAGAGTTGGTCAGAAACAACTTGAGGTATATTCTGACAGTCAGAGTGATATTCATTTAGCAAAGAATCAAGTCTTTCATGCAAGGACGAAGCACATTGATGCTCGCTATCACTTTGTGCGGAAAATTCTGGAAGAAGAGGAGATACTTATTCAGAAGATTCGGACTACAGAGAATCCTGCAGATATGCTGACCAAGGTGGTTACAAAAGCCAAGTTTGAACATTGTTTAGACTTGGTCAATATTCTGCATATTTGAGTTGGCGCCTGAGGGCGCAAATTGGAAGCACCACAAAGGCTGTTTTGTTTGATTGAGAGGATGAATGATGCTTCCATTTGGTGGGACCAGAAATTGTGGCAAGGTGGAGATTTGTTGTATTTTGTTGACTTTTGATGGCATGATATTTTTGACTTTTAATGGCACAATTCCTATCCCATATTGGAAGGAGATGAAGATGGGAGGAGTTTTTGAAGTTATAAAATAACTCCTCCCCCTCCTAATCAAACCCTTCCCAAAAATTTGATAAAAATGCTCAAAAGTTGTATACATATCAAATTTAGTATTCTCTTCTTAATGAGAGCAGGCTGTCTTAAGTGGTGCTCGGAGAAGTAGGCAAAATTGGCTGAACTCCGTTATTAATTTTCAGGTGTGTTCTTTCCTTATCTCTTTTATTTATTTTGCATTTATAGTATTCAATATTATTTGTCGGGTATATTTGTAGTGTTGTGTTCAATTTATTTGGGTGTATTTATTGTTCCTGTGTGTACACGGGTTTAGGTTGTGATAAATACATGGTGCACGTAATTTCTGTCTAGGAGGCTGGGTTTTAAGTGGGATAGTTTGTGACCCCTCCGCCCTTTTCTGCGATCTTGCGTGGAATGGTAATACTGTCTTAGGAGTACGTTTGGCGGTCTTTCCTGGATATTACCGAATCGGTTCACTTCACTAGTTGTTTACCTTAGAGGGAAAAATACCCGATTTTCCCAAACAATCGGTTCATATGCAAATTGGTAATTGTAGAGGTTAAAGTAAACTAGCGAGTTGTTGGCAATAAGCTTTGTGTTGTTGCCAAACATCACATTGGCAAATATGGCACTTGATAGTGTTACGCATGTTTGCCCAAAGAAATGTTTGTTTGATGCTGCCAAGGGTCTTTTGAAATGCAAAGTGGCCACCAATAGGAGAGGAGTGACAATCAGCCAAAATGTGGAAAATCAAGGAGGAATGTGGACTTAAAAATACCTTTTCATGTTTGAACCAAACCCCATTGCGAATGAAATATGGTGTGGAAGAAGAAAAGGCAGATAACTTGGTATAAAATGGGTCGGTGTGCACTTCATCTTACAGGATTGTCCACCAATTTGATGTTAAAGTAGAAATAGCCAGGAGAGAGAGTTCAATTGTGCGAGAGAGAGAATCTGCTATTGTCATCACCCCCATTTTATTGAATCTCATAATCATAACCAAGCAAATTTGGCATCCAACATGCCTGAGCTGAGGTGGTGATGTGCTGCTCCAGGAGGAATTTCAAGCTTTGGCGGGCTGTCCGGATGATGAAATGATTGTCAAAAAGATAAGATCACCATTGTCAAGCTGATTTCACCAAGGCTAACATTTCCTTTTTCATATGTGGAAAGGTTCAATGCACTCCTTTTTAAAGCTTCGTTAAAGTAAACAATAGGATAAGCTTGTTGTGTTAAGATTGCTCCTATTCCCACTCCACTAACATCTCATTCAATCACAAATGGTTGTGTAAAATTAGGTAAGCGAAGCACGGGAGGAGATGAGACAACTTGTTTCAATTGTTGGAAAGATTGTTGGGCAACTTTATTCCACTAGAAATTATCTTTTTTGAGAAGTTGAGTTAGTGGAGCTATGATTCCTCTGAAATGGCGAATGAATTTTCTGTAATACCTGACTAAACCAAGGAATTTGCAAACACCTCGAAGAGTTGTAGGTTGTAGCCATTCCAAAATGGCTTGGATTTTACTTGGATCTACTTGTACTCTTTGTCCTGTAATGATATGCCCAAGATACTCCACTTGTTGAACCCGAATTTTGCACTCGGATTCTTTAACAGAGAGTTGATGTTGCAGCAAAACATAAAAAATTAAATGTAAATGATGTACATGATTTTCCTAAGTAGACGAATAGACTAATATGTCATAAAACAAGGACAAACTTGCGAAGATAAGGGCAAAATATGTCATTCATTAAACTCTGAAAAGTGGTCAGAGGGTTAGTAAGGCCAAATGGCATTACTAAAAACTTGTAATGTCCCTTGTGTGTGTGGAAAGCTGTTTTTAGTATATCTTCACATGAACTCTTCTGATGATAACCTGCCCGAAGATCTAGCTTGGAAAAGAATTGAGCTCCATGTAGTTCATCAAGTAATTCAACAATGACAATAATTGGATACTTATCTTTAATGGTGATATTATTGAGGGCGCGATAATCTACACAGAACTGCCATTCCCCATTGGCCTTTTGACTAACAAAACTGGTGACGAGATAGGGCTCCGACTTGATCGGATAAGCCCATTAGTAAGCGACTCTCGAACAAGTCTTTCGTTCTCAAATTTTTGATAGTAAGGATATCTAAATCCATCAATGTACGTCCATGGACAAATCCATCTTCTATTACCAAGCTCACTCATGGTGCAATTTCGTCACTCCATGACTAGGTACAAGTCACAATATGAGTTAATATTAAACCTCGCACACTTTACATACCTTAAACATGTCTCGTCGAAGTTAAGTGCTTATGCGCCTCGTCGCGTTTACATACCTTCGTAGATCCTCGCAGGGCCACTCGCGTACCTTTATGCCTTCTCGTGCACCCTCAAGTCTCGCATGACTTAGTTTTCTAACTTTGTGTGGCTTCGCATCCGAATCTCACATCTTATCAAAGATTTCCTTCAATGCACACCTACGCATATTGAATCTTGCCTACTCTCGAGATCTTCACTGATACTTCCCGCATTCCTTGCCTACTTTGCAAGTTTCTTGGGTTTTGTTCGCCAACTCGTAAGACTTCACCTTGTTCCCTCGTCAACATGCCTTCCTCGTGCCGACTTGTGTGCTAAGTATTGGCTAAGGCTTGCCAACACTCACACGATCCTGCAACCTAGATTTATAGGTCTAATAAACCACTCCCAGTAGAAGAATTCGATGCCCTCATCAAAACAATATGTGGAAACTCCTCCACGAGCGATTCCCTTGAAGACTCTTTGACCAACTGTTGAAGACTGGAGCAAGCCTTCTCTTCTAATGACACCTTTTTCTCATACCATCTCCTCATTCTATTGAGTTTATCCTCCACAATGCTCCCGACATTCAAATAAGTGAAGTTGTTGATGACTCCTTCTCCCAAGTCATCTTCCTCGCTCCCTCTTTTGTCCTTTGCGATAGTGGAGTTCATCTACTCCTCGCCCTTTTTCCTCTTCGGGCATTCTTGAGCAAAATGCGGCCCCTCACAGATGAAGCAGACAACCTATCCCTTCGATTGTTTCTTCTTATGTTAAGAAGATTCTCCCACCTTCTCTTTGCCTTTCTCCTTGTTATCCTAGGTTCCACCATTTTTCTTGCCCTCTTTATAGGGTCGAATTGGTGGTGGCAATTGGAGATCTACTATGACATCTGTTGCCGCTATTGCGCTAGGGAGGTCCTTCATGTTTTGCCTCCAAAGTTCCATTTGTGCCCAACCTTGCAAGCTTCTAATGAAGTTGAACAACTTGTCTTCCTCTAACATGTTCTGCACATCGAACATCACCGATGTGAACTTTCTCATATACTCCCCTACCGAGTCGTCTTGCTTAAAACCCCTCGAAGCTTCCCTCGTGAGCTATGAAGTGTTGTTGGGTAGGAACTGATTTGTTAGCTCCTTCTTCATCTTCTACCAAGTGTCAATGGGAGGTCTACCTGCACTGATGTCATTAGAGGTTCTTGTTCTCCACCACAGCTTCACATCACCCACCAAGTACATTGTTGTGATTGACAACTTCTCCAAGTCTGCCACCTTTGCTGCTGCAAAGTACTGCTCCATGTCTCACAAAATTTTTTTGAGCTCCTTAGCACTCCATTTGCCATCGAAAAATTGTGGATCTCTCACCTTCACTATAGTACTTTCCACTCAGACACCCATCTCGTGCCTTAACATCGCACGTTTGAGCACCAATAAATCATAACGCATCTCCTCGCGAGCCTTCACCTGTTCTTCGAACTCTGTCATAGTAGTTTGAAGCTCCCTTTCCAAGACTGCTATACATTTCAATAAAGGAACTACTCCCTCATTCGTCGGGGCTAGAGACTCAAGAATTGCTTTTATTATAGTAACCTTTTCAATTAGATTACTTCCACCAGCCATCACTCTAGATTGGCTTTGATACCAACTGCCACAAAGGTTTTCTATGGACTCGAACTTCTATCGCAAGTTGTGTCCACCTTCGTGCGGCAATCCCGTTTAGATCCGCTTAAACAAGATTCAGCCTTCTCACGTTAG
This sequence comes from Erythroxylum novogranatense, assembly GCA_029891385.1. Classification (NCBI taxonomy): domain Eukaryota; kingdom Viridiplantae; phylum Streptophyta; class Magnoliopsida; order Malpighiales; family Erythroxylaceae; genus Erythroxylum; species Erythroxylum novogranatense. The sequence continues at coordinate 17,106,523 of CM057234.1, read as the reverse complement.
CCCTCGAACACCTCACGTACACATAAGTGTTTAAAATATTTCTCTCACATATATAAAAAACACAAGTGTAATAAAGTAAAGAAAGCAACAAGAGATTTTAAATATAGCCGAAGCTATTCTTTCATTAACTCTTACAAAATGTTAACAAAAGACACAAGTACCTCCTACTCGAAGCACTCAAGGAACTCCCTACTCGAAGCCCTTATAAGGAACTCCCTACTCGAAGTCCTTATAATGAGAACTCTCCCCAAAAGCTCTCAACTCTCAAAGCGCTCTCCTCTGAGTGATTTCTCTCAATAATGAGTGAATGAATAGGTCTCAACACTAATGAGCTATTTATAGGCTCTTCCAAATAACTAAAAGTCCTAGTAGAATTGTACTAGCTAAGATCACAATCTCATCCTATCTAATATAATTAAGTTACATCACATTTAAAAGATTACCTTATCTAGGAATGATTATCCTTATCTACGAAGATCTCCTCTATCTTCAGATGATCCTGTCCCGTGATCTTTATCTCTTAAAGATGAAGTTCATCCACTGTGATCTTATCCGCCACGTCATCATATACCACATTATCTATAGCTACCATGTCACTGCTGATGTGTTTTCACCACAATCTATCTGCACATAAGTCCATCAATACACGTCCATGGACAAGCCTCTCTTCCATGACCAAGCTCACTCATGGTATAGTCTCGTCGCTCAATGACTAAGTACAAGTTACAATCTGAGTTAATAAAAAATCTCACACACTTTACATACCTCCGACCTGCCTCGTCGAAGTTAAGTGCTTATGCACCTTGTCACGCTTGCATGACTTCCCGCATCCTCGCAGAGTCTCTTGCATACCTTTGTACCTTTTCGCACACTTTCGGGTCTCGCATGATTTAGTTTTCCAACTCCACGTGGCCGCGTATTCAAATCTCACGCCTCGTTGAAGATTTCTACCAATGTGTACCTATGTATGCCCACGCGTATCGAATCTCGTTTACTCTCGAGATCTTCACCGATACTTCCCGCTTCCCTGCCCTATTTCAAAAGTTTCTCAGGTTTTGGTCGCCAACTTGTAAGACTAGGTGTTACCATCCTTCCTCTCGTCGCATGTTCACCACTATGGACTGCGACTTCTTTGAAACAGAATACTTCTATTCCACCCAACCCAGTGGTCAGGGGGAAAAGTCTGAAGTCGACACACTGAGTTAGCTCTTAAGTCCTAGTTCATCAATTCTTGAGCCCACCAGACTAGCCACCACCTCAGAAGACGTAGCAGTGCCCATCAATGAACTCGAATCACCCGAAGCTCCTTAGTCTGATGTTTCTTCAAAGGTAACAAACCCCTATTCAGAATAACTCTGTTGTTTTACATTTTAACCAGTCTTATACAGCCACATCAGAAACCGAAGCAACAGAGTCTACCCAGGGGTATGCGTTGCCGCCACAGAGTACACCGGGAATACCACCCATAAGATACTCACCTGAGCATGTCTCCAGAAAGTTCAAATATCCGATTGCCAATATAGTAAGGGGGAGCTTGTCTAAAGAAGCTAAGGCGTTTACCTCAGCATTGTATGCTGAAGCAATTCCTAGAACAGTTGAAGAAGCGCAGAAAAAGAAAGAGTGGTGCGAAACAATGGATGTTGAGATGAGTGCCTTAGAAAAGAATGGTACGTGGGAGACGTGTCAGCTGCCAATGGGAAAGAAAACAGTTGGGTGTAGATGGGTCTATACCGTCAAACACAAGGCAGATGGAACAGTGGAAAGATACAAAGCTCGACTGGTGGCGAAAGGGTATACTCAGACATATGGGGTAGATTACTCTGAAACCTTCAGTCCAGTTGCAAAGCTTGATACTATAAGGGTAATTTTTTCCTTGGCAATGAATCTAGATTGGTCATTACACCAATTTGATGTGAAGAATGCTTTTCTACACGGGGAATTGAAAGAAGAAGTTTATATGGAAGCACCACCTGGTTTTTCCCATGGATTCCAACAGAATGAAGTATGCCGTCTAAAGAAAACACTCTACGGGTTGAAACAATCGCCACGAGCCTGGTTCGGAAGATTTACGGTAGCAATGAAACGTCTTGGCTACAAACAGAGTAACTCTGATCATACTCTGTTCTTGAAAATAAGAGGTGAGAAGATTACTTGTCTGATCATCTATGTAGATGATATGATCCTCACTGGGAATGACCTGGAAGAAATAAGAAGTCTCAGGGAGCACTTGTTCGAAGAATTTGAAATGAAAGATCTGGGAGGACTCAAGTACTTCCTGGGCATAGAAGTGTTGAGGTCAAAAAGAGGAATATTTATCTCTCAGAGGAAGTATGTGTTGGATCTTCTTACTGAAACTGGGCTTTTAGACTGTAAACCAACTGAGACACCGATGATGATGAATCATGGTTTGAAAATTGAAAAAGAAACAAAATCTGCTGATCGCGGAAGATATCAGAGACTGGTAGGACGATTAATATATCTCACTCATACCAGAACAGACATAGCGTATGCAGTCAGTGTCATAAGTCAGTTTATGCACAAACCACAGGTGTAACATTTGGACGCCGTTATCAGAATTCTCAGATACTTGAAGGGAACAACCGGGAACGGGGTTTTATTTCAGAAGAATGGAAACCTAGAAGTAAAGGTTTACACTGATGCAGACTGGGCCGGAAATCCAGTAGACAGGAGGTCAACTTCAGGGTACTTCTTTCTTGTTGGAGGGAACCTAGTAACCTGGAAAAGCAAGAAACAAAAGGTGGTAGAGTCATCGAGTGCGTAGCGAGTTCGAGGCATAGCTAAAGGTTTGACAGAATTGCTCTGGCTTGTGAAGTTGTTGACAGAATTGGGTTTTCTGCCTACAGGTGCTTGTGAGTTGTTATGTGACAATAAGGCAGCAATCAACATTTCGAAGAATCCATGCTGACATTTACGTAACCAAACATGTGGAGGTTGATCGACATTTTATTAAAGAGAAGTTAGAAGACGGAATTGTCAGCCTACCATATGTTCGATCGGAAGACCAGTTAACTGATATTTTGACTAAGGTAGTTGTGGGACGAACTTTTCATGAAGCTCTACGCAAGTTGGGTGTTGGTGATCCTACCGCCCAACTTGAGGGGGAGTGTTAGACGAAATCAAAAGCAGTTGTAAACATATTAGAGGTAGAAGAAGTCAAAAGCAGTTATAATCATATTAGGATTATCTATGTAGGAGTCAGTTTCGTTTATGAACACTAGTCAAAAGCAGTTATAATCATATTAGGATTATCTACGTAGGAGTTAGTTTCGTATATGAACACTAGTCAAAATCTATCTATAAAAGCATCACACTATACATCAATGAAATCAACGAAAAAGAGATTCAAATCTAATATGTCTTTGTCTATTTTTTCTTTATCTGTTTAACAATATATAAATGTTATCATGAAGGTTTTTTGCTTTTAAGGATCGTTATCTTCCCTTAGGTCAACCACGACAAACATGAAGTACATGTCCTAATTAAATATAGATGCATGTCCTGCAAATGTGGTCTGGACTTGGGGACAAAATATGCAAAAGCATATTTAGTTTTGCTTTTTGGTTGATTTACTTGGCTGTCAAATTCCATTTTCTAGTTGACAAGCAAAAGAGAAGCCAAGAATAAAATCTTACCTTTTACTCCGTTCAAGAACTGTTGAACAAAAAGAAAAGCTGTCAACTCTTAGAGCACGTAAAAGGGCTATCAAGGAAGGAAGCAACGCACATGGGGTATTCGATTTTGACAGTTTCAAGTTATCATTTGAATCTATTGATAATTCAGCATATTCCCTTCTTTGGGAAAATGTCAGGATTGGATTGTGAAAATGTTCGAATCCCTTTTTTCCTAGCAGATAACATTTTCATTCTGAATCTTTTGTATTATTAACATTTTGTACACGTTCAGCTGTAAGAAATAGTTGGAGCCTTAAGCAAAAAGGGCATTGATCTGACGAAGACACTGGTTCAAAACCTCCAGCAAAAGTCAGGTATATGGAACCGTAAACGTACAATCTTTTAGTTAACGTTGGAAGACTCTTGTTAATTCCAGTTGAAGCAAGGAAGGTGATTCAAGTGAACTTTATTCCTTCTCTGATGGCTATAAAAAGGCTCATCCAATTTGCTTAGGAGACACAGGCAAGCCAGTGTTTTCCTTCGTCCGATTCTGCTAAGCCTTAAAGGTTTACTATTTTAGCTTGCTGTAGCTGAGCACAATGTCTTTCAGGCAACTCATAAGCCCAGCTATCTAGTGCGAGCCAGCAAATGATCAAGAGTGATCGCAGCATGCTGACAATTTCTGATGACAACGTGATGATGAAGCAGATTCTGGCAACTCACGCTGCTGATGGCCGAGATGTCGATGTCGGACCACTTCTCCATCTTGTTGAAGATATCCTGAATCGGACCACCCTGCAGGTCGATGCGAGTTTTCTGGTACATCAATCAGAATAATTTATTGGAATTCTTCAATTTTCAATGAAATATTTTAGTCAGATGCACTAGGATTGTGTTTGTCTTTAATATTTAATTAAACTGGGCAGGTATAAATGTCAAATGTCACTAATTACTCCTTGTTTAATGCAGCCTACGCAAGCTCACGCAGAGATTGAGGAGGAGAATGATCAAGCTAACCTTGTTGCCATGATTGATGCATTGTCGTATACTATTGATCGCATTTCGTGCGAGGTTATATGAAAGACGGCACATCATCCTGATTTGTTGTATTTAAGTTTTGGTAGCTAGGAACTAGTTACAGATGAAATTCATGAACATTTTAGCCTAAGGATGTTTACAGTGTCAGTGAACTTGATTTTGCAGATTGCTTACAAGGTTCATGGTGGATCAGATTCCCACGCAACAACTCTTACAATATTCAACATGCTAGCAAGCTATTCCTGGGACGCCAAGTTAGTGCTAAGTTTGGCCGCTTTTGCTTTGAACTATGGAGAGTTCTGGTTGCTTGCACAAATTTACTCATCGAACCAACTTGCCAAATCAATGGCAATCCTCAAGCAATCGCCTGTAATCCTGGAACACAGTGGCCCTCTGAAGTCTGAAGCCTCGATTCGATGCACTCAACAATCTTATCAAGGCAGTCATGAACGTGACTAGGTGTGTGGTTGAGTTCAAGGACCTACCACCCATGTACATTACACAGGACGTGCCTGCTCTGTCTACTGCATTGGCCCATATTCCAACTGCTGTCTACTGGACCATCAGGAACGTTGTTGTCTGTGCTATTAAGATTACCAATCTTACTACCATGGGCCATGAGTACGCTATCTCTTTTCTTGAAACTGTAAACTAATGCATCTTAACATAATCAATTGTTGCAGGTGCTCTTTTAGAGCATATTTCTTAGGTCGTCCAAAATCCAGTGTTAAGCAGATATTATTGAATTTTCCAGATTTGCTATATCAACCACTGAGGCCTTTGAGTTATACACCTTCGCTCACGATCTCGATAACATCCATAAGCATCTAAGGAAGCAGCTATCAACTTGTTATCAACATATAGGTGACGAATACGTTGTTCTTTGCTGTTAAATAATTGAAACCTTATCTGTTAAAAGATGTCTATAAACACATATGATCCTGTCCCTGATGCAGATGAGAGGAGGGAACATGAATCTTTCCAAACGCTTCTTAATCTCTTTGAAACAATCCACATAGACAACATGAAGGTTCTCAAGGCCTTGATCTGTGCCAGAGATGATATACATCCACTTATTGATGGCTCCACCAGGAGAACGGTTTCGGTCTTCAAACTCAGTACTCCGCTAATTAATGCAACGAATACTATCTGGTTGAATCATAATACTCCTTTTTATTGTTCTTATAGATTAGCCTTGATGCGCTGAGAAGGAAGAATGTGCTATTGTTCATTTCGGGCTTAGAAATTTCCCAGGACGAGCTCTCAATTCTAGAACAGATTTACAATGAATCCAGGCCCCACGCAACTAGGCTAGATAGTCAATATGAGGTGGTTTGGATCCCAGTTGTGGATCGTTCAATCAAATGGAATGAAAGCATGCAGAAGCAGTTTGAGAACACGCAATCCACAATCCCATGGTACACTGTGCACCATCCTTCTCTTATCGATAAGGCAGTCATTAGATTCATTAAGGAGGTGTGGCACTTCAGGAACAAGCCTATCCTTGTGGTGCTTAACCCTCAAGGCCGGGTTGTATGCCCCAATGCCATTCACATGATGTGGATTTGGGGAAGCAATGCCTTCCCTTTCACTAGCTTGAGGGAGGACACTCTCTGGAGGGAAGAGACATGGAGACTTGAACTTCTTGTTAATGGGATTGACCCCATGATTCTCAACTGGGTAAGTTAGGTTCTAACTTGTGGTCTACCACCGCAATTGCAGCATTACTGTTTTCATTTCTGATACTAATATCAGCTGTAGTATTACTAATGCTAATGTATATATCTATCGATTGCATCAGATAAAAGAAGGAAAATACATCTTCTTGTATGGAGGGGACGATGTTGAGTGGGTGAGGAAGTTCACAAACTCGGCTCGAGCTGTTGCACAGGCAGCTCGCATACCTCTCGAGATGGTTTATGTGGGGAAGAGCAGCAAAAGGGAACAAGTACGACGAGTCATCACCACCATCACAGTTGAAAAGCTGAGCTACTACTGGCAAGATCTGACCATGACATGGTTCTTCTGGACCAGGCTAGAGGGCATGCTCTTCTCCAAGATTCAGCTAGGCAAAGCCGATGATCACGATGTCGTGATGCAGGAAATCAAGAAGCTCCTTAGCTACGACAAAGAAGGTGGATGGGCTGTACTGAGCAAAGGATCCGACATTGTTGTCAATGGCCATGGCACCACAATCTTGCCAACTCTAGTGGAGTACGACACCTGGAAGGAGCACATCTCTGAAAAAGGCTTTGACGCGTCTTTCAGAGACCACCACGATAAGCTTCATGGTATTGCTCATCCCTGTTGCCGGTTCGAGTTCCCGATCACAGCTGGTAGGATTCCGGAGACCATGAGTTGCCCCGAGTGTCAACGCGGCATGGAGAGGTTGAAACATAGATGAAGAAGAGAATTCACTTGTATTTGTATATTTGCTATAAGCGATTTGTACAACTATTTATATAAGAAATGAAAGTATAAATATGGAAATATAATTACAGTAGAAGATTCTAAGGCTAAAATTATGTTGCTGAAATCATGGAGTTGTCCGTTGTGGCTGAATCAAAAGCATACGTTATCATCCCCCCTCAAGCTCAAGGTTGACGCAACAGTAAGCTTGTCTCATAGTTGGCGAAAAGTTGTGGTAGGTAAGGGTTTGGCCATGGCATCTGTAATTTATTCCTTGACATAAATGTGTTGTACAAGGAGAGATTTTTTTGCAACCAAATCACGAACAAAATGTATATCTATTTCAATGTGTTTGGTGCGAGCATAAACAATAGGATCAGTAGTGAGGAAAGTGGCACCAAGATTGTCTCACCAAAGTGTTGGTGGTGGGATGGAAATACCAATTTCACGGAGAAGTGATGTAATCCAACATACTTCTGTTGAAGCAAGTGCATACTTCGGTATTCAGCTTCAGTACTGGAGCGAGCAACTGTAGGTTGTTTTTTGACACTCCAAAAGATAAGATTAGGGCCCAGATAAATACAATAACCAGAGGTAGAGCGACGATCATCGGGACATCCAGCCCAGTCAACATCAGAGTAGGCCGCGAGGGTAAGTGTTGGGGATTTGAGAAAGTGTAAACCGTGAGAGATAGTGGAACGTAGATACCGGAGTATTCGCTTAACGACTATGCAATGAGCATCAGTAGGACAATGCAGGAATTGGGAGACTTTGTTGACGACAAATTGAATATCAGGACGGGTAAGGCAAAGGTATTGGAGAGCACCAACGGTGCTTCTGTATTCAGTTGGGTCAGAAAGTGGTATTCCATGGTTTTTGGAGAGGGGTAAGGTAGGAGTCATTGGAGTAGGTGTGGGTTTAGATTGATTAAGATTTGTACGAGAAAGGAGATCTTTGGTATATTTTGTTTGAGTAAGGAGAAGGCTATTTGATGTGGTAGTGATTTCAAGGCCAAGAAAGTAGTGAAGAGGACCCAGATCTTTGATAGAGAAGGTGGTATGTAGAGTATCTATGAGAGTGGTAATGAAAGGTTGGGAAGAGCCAGTAACCAGGATATCGTTAACATAGACCAACACAAAGGTAGTAGTAGTGGAAGTAGTGTGAATGAAGAGAGAGGTGTCAGATTTGGATTGAGTGAACTGGAGGTCTATGAGTTGTTGGCTTAGGCGTTGAAACCAGGCACGGGGTGCTTGCTTTAAACCATAAAGAGCTTTATGAAGATGACAGACATAATGAGCATATTAAGGATTGACAAATCCTAGAGGTTGAAGCATGTAAACTGGTTCATGAAGATTCCCATGAAGGAAGGCATTGTTGACGTCTAATTGACGGATGGGCTAAGAATTGGAGAGAGCAATGGTGAGAATTATGTGAATGGTTGTTGGCTTGATGACTAGACTAAAAGTGTCAGTATAGTCAATGCCGGGTGATTGGTGATAACCTTTGGCTACGAGGCGGGCTTTGTAACGATCGATTGTCCCATCAGGTTTTCTTTTAGTTCGAAAGACCCATTTGCAACCTACTATATTGGCATTGTTTGGTGGTGGGATAAGAGCCAGGCTTTATTTCGATGGAGAGCGTGAAGTTCTTCTAATATAGCTTGACACCAATGGGAAAATTTTTTGGCTTCAGTATAACAGGTGGGGTCAGGAAGATCAGGAGAGGAGTTGGTAGTATGAAAGGTAACATAATCCGAAAAGTTTCGTGGTCTTCTAGTATTTGTGCGAGTGCGGGTTGTCATGGGATGATGGGTATGTTGAGATGAGTGGTTGGGTAAGGGTTGGTTGATGGGTGTCGAATCCACCAAAAATAAGTCCCAAATACAAAACAAATATAAATTGCGCACAGTGGTAAATGAGGTCGATCCACAGAGAATGGAATAAATTGATTCTATTCAAATGCCAAAGAACGAATGAAATTAATTAAAAGGGGAGTTTTTGGATTTTGCTACTAAAACTACTAATTGAACTAATCACTAATGAACTATTAACTCACTTAATAAAATGACTATTCTTCAACTGACAAAGAACGCAGATAAAATTGATTAACTCAATAAATGACAACTTAGCTAGGAAATTCCTAATTATGCATAGATCGCGATCATTGACTCAAATATTTTCTTTGGTTTAATAATAGGTTAGCTATGGTTACCAACTACCTCTGGCTCCTTCGTTTCTTCTTAATTTTAGAACAATCAAAGAGACTCCTTTGAACTATTCCCTAATTAACTAATAACCCCTTCGAGACTCTCTCCGAGATTCAATTAATTAACAACATTAAACTCCAAAGAAACACTAACCCTAACTGACTACGCACTGACTCATACTTCATCTAGATAGATCGCAAGTTTCTTAACACGAAATCAGACAAGTATTATGTCCTAGTGCCAATTGTCACAAACACTAATCACCAGTTAACACCACCAAGTAAATCAGTTGGCGATATGCAAATTAACTGACTCTACAATCGGGCCCTAATCGCAGAATCAATAAAATAACAATGACAATAAAGCAGAAACTGTACGAATATTATAAACCAAATAATCAGAACAATAAGGTCTCATGAGTCAAAGCATAACAATTGGAATTTCCCAACTAAAATGGTTTAGCTACTCATAACGGAATTAAACAAAATAAGGTTCTTAATTAACATAATCTAAATAACAAAGGAAAGAAGAAAATCTAGAAACGAAATTCTAGAAATTGATTCACGATGATGCCTTGCGTCCTCCCCTTGGTATCGTCACCGTTGCTTCACAAAATCTCAAAGACCAAAAGAGAGTCCTCCTCTGGCTGTCGTCACCCCCCTCTTGATGGCCTCCTTTCCTAAACAACGTGGGCCCTTTCCAATTAACCAAAAGCTTTAAAATCTTCCTCTTTTGGGCTACCACGTTGCTTTCCCACATGCTACTTACTTGTTTAATTCTTTTGCCTCTCTCTTCAATTGCGTCATATGCGTTCTCCTTGGATGGACTACTGTCCCTCTTCTTTGTGTCACATGTTTATTGTTGATTTCCCATTTAATTTGCCTCCATACGTCTGCGCATCTTTTGTCCAAGTCTCCACTTATTGTTGATTTATTTAAGCTCATTAAGTTAATAAATGCCGCACAAGCATTATGGGTCACGCCCCTTTACTTCCACTTTATACGATGCTTCTCCCTGTTGCCTTGATTTAATTTGCAGCCTAAATTAGTCTCTGATCTCCTCTTAATTTCCCACCTCATGTAAAAGTTATAATTTCCTACAAGGAAACATTAAATCAAGTTAAGTCCCAATAATTGAATCAACAAGACGAGTAAAAAGGAATAATTAAAACATAAATATTGGACAAATATGCACTTATCAAATCTCCCCACACTTAGACGATGCTTGCCCTCAAGCATAAAAGAGAACCAAGACACAATGAAAAACCACTCTACTAAATGAAACATGCACAGAGGTAATGTAAACTAGGAATGAGAGCGCAATCTTATCCCAATGTCAATGAAATGTTAAAGAAATGCAACAAATTTCCTACACGAGAAGACACAAGCCTGAACTCAAACTGAAGCGCATGCATGAATTACCAAATTTTAATTAAAAACCAATCAAGCCTAGAAAACACACTTCACTTATCAGGTGGTTAGTATACATGAGGAATTCCAAATTTATGTGGTAGTCATGGAAAGATCGGGCTAATCTTAATTACTTAGTTAGGTATTTTTAGCTATAATTTGCTCGGAATTGTCATTGGCCTTTTTACGCGAATGCAAACATTTGTGATGAATGCCATCTGGTTACTCGGTCAATCCCAATGCTAAGTGGCTTTAGCCTTACTCGTAATTACTCAGATGCTTGCAATATTTTTTTTTTAGTAATCAGAGGAGTAGTTGGTTGCCTCACACGTCATAGTTGTTCGAGACCTTTTTACGCGAGCGCAAACATTTGTGATGAATGTCACCCGGTTACTCAGTCTCGTCCAACCTTTTGACGGATTTTTGGGTTTGCTTACAATCACCTTTGGCGATTGGCGGAACGAATCTAACACCCTTTTTATTTGTATTCTTCATTCCCTTTCTCCACCATAATTTCCCACCATCAATCGAAAGTTCAACACATATACTAACTCAACTTCTAAGCTTAACATGACTCTAGACAAGAAAGGCACCGATTAATCACACAATTTTTTTTTAAATTCTAACCAATTAACTCAGGCTCGCAACTTCAACACATAGGACAAAATCATTAACATTTAATTAACATTAAACAACAAGGGACTCAATCATACTCTCGACTCCTTTAAAACAATCCACCATTACCTAAGGCACAAGAATTCATCGAGCAAAATGGAGCAAAAGAGGAATTTTTTTTAAAGTCTGCCACGACATCAACAGTTAAAAGTCCATAAATACCAAAAGGCAACGGTGGGCACAACCCAAAGCAATGCATCAAACAAAAACAGTATGCATCTCAAAAGCTATAAATCACCTCCCCACACTTAAAGCATGCGTTGTCCTCAACATAAAAGTAAATGAAAAAGGTAAACTGAGGACTTCCCTGAATCCAGGGGGCGATGACGCTGGGCTGGCGGTGTCGTCAGTGGGCTAGTCTGGTGGCTCCGGCTAGGTGAGAGGCGGCGGCTGGCGATCTGTAGTGTGAAGATGAGGGCTTATACCTGAGCTCTTTTATGCATCCCGTCAGTAGGGTGTAGCCAGTATAGTAAGGGACGAGAGCCAACAACTCCAATATCTCCGAATTTTTCCAACATTGAACCACCTGAAAAATATAGGGAACGAGGGGAAAAGATCAAAATAAAAAGGGAAGGAAACAAACGAGACAAAAAGAACACAAAAAAAGCAAAAGAAAAGAAAAAAAATAAAATAAAAATATGGGCTACCTCCCATTAGCGCCCTTGTTTAACGTCCTAGGCTCGACGATCCTCGTCTCGATGTTAACCACCTAAATATGCATATTTGAAATGCTTGGGAAACTTTTTGAGCTCCAGCTTTGGGGCCTGCAAAATCGAAGGTAACAGTGTAGATTCTGATCGTGATAGCTTAATAGGCGCAAATTTCATATTTGTAGTCTTGAGAGCTTCCAGAGCGTAAACCACATCAAGTATATCATCGAAAATTTCAGACCGATCAAGAAATCTCCTAACTCTATCAATGTATATGCTATGACACAAAGCATAATTCAACTCATCATCATAATTTAAAGCAAAAACCTCATGAGTCAAATCTTCAATGATATCAACATTATAAACACAAGACACATCTTCAGCACATTTCATGGCATCATAAACATTGAATTTCACCACTTCCCATCAAACTCTAAAGTTAATGAACCACTATGCATCTATCTCTTCCTTAGCCGTGCTAAGGAAAGGCCTACCCAACAAGATATCGTAAGATTTAGATGAACTATCATTTTCCATATCAAGAACAAAGAAATCAAGAAGAAAATTAATCCATTAACTTGAACTAGCACATCCTCTAAAACACCTTCAGATAGACAATCGATCGATCCGCCAATCAAGTATAACTCAAAGACTAATTAATGGACCAAGACCCAGAGAAGTATAAACAGATAAAGGCATCACATTAATAGAGGCTCCTAGGTCACACATAGCTTCACTTATACCAATATTCCCAATTTTGCAAGGAATGGAAAACATACCTTGGTCGCGACACTTAGGAGGTAATTTCCTCTGTAAGACAGCTGAAATATTCTCACCCATACTCACCCTTTCATTACCTGTTAACTTACGCTTGTTTGTGCATAATTCCTTAAGGAATTTGGCGTAGCGCGGAACCTGTTTAATGGACTCAAGGAGTGGGATGTTTACTTCGACTCTTTGGAATAACTCCATGATGCTTTTATCCTCCTTTTCCTTCTTGCTCTGAGCCAGTCTCTGTGGGAATGGGGGTGGAACCACTAGAGGTTTAGGTTTTTGAGGATTTTCAGCTGGACCTGAATCCTGTATGTGGTCTCGTTTAAGCTCCATTTCGGCTTCCTGTTCTGTCTCTGCATGAAAACCCCAGGCGTGGTCACGTTTAGGGTTCTTGTCGACTGGGGGTTTCAATTCCTTACCATTTCTTAAGACAATAGCACTCACATTATGCCTCGGGTCGAGTGTCGGAGACGACAGCTTGCCTTGGGTCTCCATTTTGCTAACTGAGGATGCTATTTGGCTCATTTGAGTCTCTAAAGTCTTCATACTCTCTTCTATCTTTTGAAATCTGGTTGCAGTGTCCTGTTGAAATCTCTCAGTATTAGTAGCTAACATATGGATAATTTCATCAAGAGGCTTACCTGAGCCCGAAGGCTGTTGTGGTGGTGGTGGTCCGTGATGGAAGTTCTGTTGGTTCGGTTGGTTGTTAGCATAACTGAAATTTGGGTGGCTTCTCCAACCGGGGTTGTAGGTGTTTGAATAAGGATCAAACTTCCTCTGTTGGAACCCAATAGCATTCACATTCTCCGGTGTTTCATCGTGGAGTGTTGGGCATGCATCGGTTGGATGAGCTAGGCTAGTCTGCAGATGCACACGCCTCGGGGTGGAGGAGTACCTACATTCAAATTCGGACCAAAGTTGTTAGCAAAGATTTTACCTCATCGAGAAAGTAACATTTACCTCGCTCACCCTTCGCGGTATATCTTGCCGAAACACCAATTGTTGGGAGTTTGCTGCCATGGTTGATATCAACTGTGGCTTCGTGGGTTTTCTTGACGATGGCCCCACCACTTGCGGCGTCCATCATTCTGCGCTCCATTGGAATCGCACCCTCGTAGAAATATTGGATGATCAATTGTTCGATATGCCATGCTTGCGGCAGCTTGCTAAAATTCTCTTGTACCTCTCCCAAGACTCGTAGAGGTTCTCGAATCCTTCGCTTAATGCCACATATTTCACGCCTAATGTTGGCGGCTCGGGATGCTGGGAAATATTTCTCTAGAAACTGTCGGGACATCCCTTCCCAAGTGTTGATTGTCCTCGGAGGTAGGTAGTAGAGCCAGTCCTTGGCTGCATCCTGCAACGATAATGGAAAAGCTCTCAGTTTGATTTGGTCCTCCGTGACATTGCGGGGCTTCATGGAAGTACAAACGAGGTGAAATTCCTTCAGATGCTTATTCGGATCCTCGTTTTTCAATCCACGGAAGGTGGGCAACAAGTGGATGAGTCCGGACTTCAATTCGAACCCTTTTTGAAGTTCTGGAAAGTCTATGCATAGTGGATGCTGTGCTTCAGTGGGTCTACCCAAGTCCTAGAGGGTTTTGTTAAGAGCCATATCCTGCGCGTGGTCACGGTTAAGCTTCCCGTCAGTCATTGCTCAAATTCAATCTCTTCTTCAGATTGCTTTGAGATCCGACTCTACCGAGGTCGGTAATCCACTAGCTTCTTCGTGCTTCTTCCTTAGTTTGCTCAACTTCTTTAGCCTCTTAGCGGTCTTTTCGATATCAGGGTCGTACAAGATGGAATCTCCCGTACGAATGTTCCTAGGCATAAAAAAAATAAAATCAATTAGTTACCAATTCCTCGGCAATGGCACCAAAATTTGATGAGTGTCGAATCCACCAAAAATAAGTCCCAAACACCAAACAAATATAAATTGCGCACAGTGGTAAATGGGGTCGATCCACAGAGAATGGAATAAATTGATTCTATTCAAATGCCGAAGAACGAATGAAATTAATTAAAAGGGGAGTTTTTGGAGTTTTCTACTAAAACTACTAATTGAACTAATCACTAATGAATTATTAACTCACTTAATAAAATGACTATTCTTCAACTAAAAAAGAACGCAGATAAAATTGATTAACTCAATAAACGACAACTTAGCCAGGGAATTCCTAATTATGCATAGACCGCGATCATTGACTCAAATATTTTCTTTGGTTTAATAATAGGTTAGCTATGGTTACCAACTACCTCTGGCTCCCTCGTTTCTTCTTAATTTTAGAACAATCAAAGAGACTCCTTTGAACTATTCCCTAATTAACTAATAACCCCTTCGAGACTCTCTCCGAGATTCAATTAATTAACAGCATTAAACTCCAAAGAAACACTAACCCTAACTGACTACGCACTGACTCATGCTTCATCTAGATAGATCGCAAGTTTCTTAACACGAAATCAGACAAGTATTATGTCCTAGTGCCAATTTCCACAAACACTAATCACCCAGTTAACACCACCAAGTAAATTAGTTGGCGATATGCAAATTAACTGACTCTACAATCGGGCCCTAATCGCAGAATCAATTAAATAACAATGACAATAAAGCAGAAACTGTACGAATATTATAAACCAAATAATCAGAACAATAAGGTCTCACGAGTCAAAGCATAACAATTGGAATTCCCCAACTAAAACGGTTTAGTTACTCATAACGGAATTAAACAAAATAAGGTTCTTAATTAACATAATCTAAATAACAAAGGAAAGAAGAAAAACTAGAAACGAAATTCTGGAAATTGATCCACGATGATGCCTTGCGTCCTCCCCTTGGTATCGTCACCGTTGCTTCACAAAATCCCAAAGACCAAAACAGAGTCCTCCTCTGGCTGCCGTCACCCCCCTCTTGATGGCCTCTTTTCCTAAACAACGTGGGCCCTTTCCAATTAACCAATAGCTTTAAAATCTTCCTCTTTTGGGCTACCACGTTGCTTTCCCACATGCTACTTACTTGTTTAATTCTTTTGCCTCTCTCTTCAATTGCATTATATGCGTTCTCCCTGGATGGACTACTGTCCCTCTTCCTTGTGTCACATGTTTATTGTTGATTTCCCATTTAATTTGCCTTCATACGTCTGCGCATCTTTTGTCCAAGTCTCCACCTATTGTTGACTTATTTCAGCTCATTAAGTTAATAAATGCCGCACAAGCATTCTGGGTCACGCCCCTTTACTTCCACTTTATACGATGCTTCTCCCTGTTGCCTTGATTTAATTTGCAGCCTAAATTAGTCTCTGATCTCCTCTTAATTTCCCACCTCATGTAAAAGTTATAATTTCCTACAAGGAAACATTAAATCAAGTTAAGTCCCAATAATTGAATCAACAAGAGGAGTAAAAAGGAATAATTAAAACATAAATATTGGACAAATATGCACTTATCAAATCTCCCCACACTTAGACGATGCTTGCCCTCAAGCATAAAAAAGAACCAAGACACAATGAAAAACCACTCTACTAAATGAAACATGCACAGAGGTAATGTAAACTAATGAGAGCGCAATCTTGTCCCAATGTCAATGAAATGTTAAAGAAATGCAACAAATTTCCTACACAAGAAGACACAAGCCTGAACTCAAACTGAAGCGCATGCACGAATTACCGAATTTTAATTAAAAACCAATCAAGCCTAGAAAACACACTTCACTTATCAGGTGGTTAGTATACATGAGGAATTCCGAATTTATGTGGTAGTTATGGAAAGATCAGGCTAATCTTAATTACTTAGTTAGGTGTTTTTAGCTATAATTTGCTCGGAATTGTCATTGGCCTTTTTACGCGAATGCAAACATTTGTGATGAATGTCATCCGGTTACTCGGTCAATCACAACGCCAAGTGGCTTTAGCCTTACTCGTAATTACTCAGATGCTTGCATTTTTTTTTAGTAATCAGAGGAGTAGTTGGTTGCCTCACACGTCATAATTGTTTGAGACCTTTTTACGTGAGCGCAAACATTTGTGATGAATGTCACCCGGTTACTCAGTCTCGTCTAACCTTTTGACGGATTTTTGGCTTCGCTCACAATCACCTTTGGCGATTGGCGGAACGAATCTAACACCCTTTTTATTTTTATTCTTCATTCCCTTAAATAACAAAGGAAAGAAGAAAAACTAGAAGATCTCCCTCCAACACTGATGCTGATTGCTTCCCTCTCTAATTGCCGCCACTTCCCTCCTGCGTGAATTTCTTTATTTTCTTTTTCTCCGTTTTTCCCAGCCTCTTTCCAGCCGCAGCCACTCCTTCGGCTTTGTTGTGTCTTTTCCTCTCCAATTCCACGTCAGCCTCTATTAAAGCCTCCTAGGTTTTTGTATGAAGTGGGCCCTCTCTTTTTCCCACCTCCGTTGGGCCTCCACTCCTATTTCTTATTCTTGTGGCTCCTTTATGATGTGACCATTAAGGGTCTACATCAATTAAAACATCTTGCTTCCTACTTGTTTCCTCTCCAAAACGATGCTCTTCTCCTTTAAAACGTTGTTGCCTCATATGTGTCCTCCCTTGTAGCGTGGATCTTGGCTGCCTTGGTCCTCTTATTTTGCCCTTTTGTCTCTAGTGATGATGTGACAATTAAGTTTGCAAAACCCTCCTTAATTCCCTTCATGCTTCTTCGTTTCTTGGTCATGCCTTTAACTACTCATTTAATTCACAATCGATGGGCTCCTTTCCTCAAACCTCTAAAAATTAGAATTCCCTACAAGGAAATATTAAATCAAATTAAGTCCCAATAATTAAACCAATAAGAGGAATAAAAAAGAATAATTAAAACATAAATATTAGACAAATATGCACTTATCAAATCTCCCCACACTTAGATGATGCGGTATGCGGAGTGCGGTGATGTTCTTCGCAGTGTTGCAGCGTCTGGAGGCTCTAGACCGTGAAGTCCAGGACCTCCGTGAGCAGGTGAAGGTTGTGAAGGACGAGCTTTCAGGGGTGAAGGAGGAGAGAGACCTCTTTCAGGCTCAGAACTCTTCCTTGGAGGAGGAGAAGAAATCCACGGAGGATGCGATGGGCGTCCTGAAGGCTCATACCATCAACCGAGAAAAAACTATCGAAAATGGTGAAATATCCAATCAAGTTACTGTGGATTCGCTCGTTCCCCAGGGCTAGCTGGGGTTCCCAGGACGTGGGGATGAACTCCCCCACGGTCATCGTCGATTCGTTTCTCGGCGACGCCTTCATAATTAACCCATCCTTCCTTTCTCTTGTCGATATTTCTTCAACACCTTCTACCATACTTCTAGAGCTGGTCGTCGACATGCTTACCAGGAACAGAACTTTTGAAAAGAAAAACTTTAGAGGAGGAGATGAAGAAAAGGGGCGTACCTATTTAGTGAATGGAGAAGGGGAAATCGAACGTCGGCTGAAGGAAATTTCCGGGAACTGAGAGTAAGAAAGAGCAAATGAAAGCAAAGCGGAAGCAAGAACGAAACAAGCGTGAAGAAAACCAAACAGTTTGTCGATCCTGAACATTTATAAGGAAACGTTCAAATTGCGATCCAGTCAGAACGCGACGTGTGGAGAAAATCCGAGCTATGCTCGAACACGCGGCATAATCCGAGCCAAGGGGAATTAGGGTTGTTCGAAATCCGGAGTGGCGCGATAGTTGAAAGGACGTCGGATACCGCACCTGGCGGTTACAAGGACGATCGTTTGGATTACGAAAAGTCGCCGAGGGCACGCACGTCAAAGAATAAATGCTTCAAGTACTTTCACGCGCTCACCAATGATGACCACCCGATCTGCTTTAGCGCTAGCTATCATGCAAAAAGTACCGATGCCAATCAGTTGGGGCATTTAGTCGACCGATCCCAGTACGAGCGGTCACGCATAACCAGTCGACCGATCCCAGTATGAGCGGTCATGCATAACCAGTCGACATCCGATCGATCGGGCCTACCCGAGCTATCCCATGAACGAGCTACAATGCCAATGTCCGACCGATCGACCACCTCACGAGCTGTCTTACGGACGAGCTATAAGATAGCAGACGAGCAACAAAGTCCTAACATACTCCTTCGACCCTTCACTTCGCTCAGACTCGAGGAGTAGGGGGGCTTATGGTCGGGTCGGTCGTGCTGGGCCCGCACCCAGTCATAACGACCCGTGGGCCGATCGGTCCGTTCTTCAAATATCAGTCTTGTACCTATGCCAAGCCCAGGTCCAATCCACGATCTCCTTGGCCCATTCGCATGTAAGAGTCCCCCATGCATACGTAAAGACCTAAACCTAGCTATTGCTCCATATATAAGGTATAATTCTACCATAACAGAGGTACGTAATTACAACCTAGTTTTCTCTGCATACAGAAACCTCACCTTCATAAAAAGAGACTGACTTGAGCGTCGGAGGGGCTTATAGGGAAACAACCCCCGACGTGCCTTCCTTGTTTTGCAGGAATCTTCAAAGCCGAAGCTCTTGCGAGAACCAGCTAGCTCCATGGATCCAAACGGCAACGTTCAGCTTCACCAGAATCCGATAGAACCAATATCAAAGAAACTCCTTTAAATTATTCCCTAATTAACTAATAACCCCTTCGAGACTCTCTCCGAGATTCAATTAATTAACAGCATTAAACTCCAAAGAAACACTAACCCTAACTGACCACGCACTGACTCAAGCTTCATCTAGTTAGATCGCAAGTTTCTTAACACGAAATCAGACAAGTATTATGTCCTAGTGCCAATTGCCACAAACACTAATCACCCAGTTAACACCACCAAGTAAATCAGTTGGCGATATGCAAATTAACTGACTCTACAATCGGGCCCTAATCGCAGAATCAATAAAATAACAATGACAATAAAGCAGAAACTGTACGAATATTATAAACCAAATAATCAGAACAATAAGGTCTCACGAGTCAAAGCATAACAATTGGAATTCCCCAACTCAAACGGTTTAGCTACTCATAACAGAATTAAAGAAAATAAGGTTCTTAATTAACATAATCTAAATAACAAAGGAAAGAAGAAAAACTAGAAATGAAATTCTGGAAATTGATCCACGATGATGCCTTGCGTCCTCCCCTTGGTATCGTCACCGTTGCTTCACAAAATCCCAAAGACCAAAAGAGAGTCCTCCTCTGGCTGCCGTCACCCCCTCTTGCTGGCTTCTTTTCCTAAACAACGTGGGCCCTTTCTAATTAACCAAAAGCTTTAAAATCTTCCTCTTTTGGGCTACCACGTTGCTTTCCCACATGCTACTTACTTGTTTAATTCTTTTGCCTCTCTCTTCAATTGCGTCATATGCGTTCTCCCTGGATGGACTACTGTCCCTCTTCCTTGTGTCACATGTTTATTGTTGATTTCCCATTTAATTTGCCTCCATACGTCTGCGCATCTTTTGTCCAAGTCTCCACCTATTGTTGTTTTATTTCATCTCATTAAGTTAATAAGCGCCAAGACAAGCATTCAGGTCACGCCTTTACTTCCACTTTATCGATGCTTCTCCTATTGCCTTGATTTAATTTGCAGCCTAAATTAGTCTCGATCTCCTCTTAATTTCCCACCTCATGTAAAAGTTATAATTTCCTACAAGGAAACATTAAATCAAGTTAAGTCCCAATAATTGAATCAACAAGAGGAGTAAAAAGGAATAATTAAAACATAAATATTGGACAAATATGCACTTATCAAATCTCCCCACACTTAGACGATGCTTGCCCTCAAGCATAAAAGAGAACCAAGACACAATGAAAAACCACTCTACTAAATGAAACATCCACAGAGGTAATGTAAACTAGGAATGAGAGCGCAATCTTGTCCCAATGTCAATGAAATGTTAAAGAAATGCAACAAATTTCCTACACGAGAAGACACAAGCCTGAACTCAAACTGAAGTGCACGAATGAATTACCGAATTTTAATTAAAAACCAATCAAGCCTAGAAAACACACTTCACTTATCAGGTGGTTAGTATACATGAGGAATTCCGAATTTATGTGGTAGTCATGGAAAGATCGGGCTAATCTTAATTACTTAGTTAGGTGTTTTTAGCTATAATTTGCTCAGAATTGTCATTGGCCTTTTTACGCGAATGCAAACATTTGTGATGAATGTCATTCGGTTACTCGGTCAATCACAACGCCAAGTGGCTTTAGCCTTACTCGTAATTACTCAGATGCTTGCAATTTTTTTTGAGTAATCAGAGGAGTAGTTGGTTGCCTCACACGTCATAGTTGTTTGAGACCTTTTTACGCGAGTGCAAACATTTGTGATGAATGTCACCCGGTTACTCAGTCTCGTCTAACCTTTTGACGGATTTTTGGCTTCGCTCACAATCACCTTTGGCGATTGGCGGAACGAATCTAACACCCTTTTTATTTTTATTCTTCATTCCCTTAAATAACAAAGGAAAGAAGAAAAACTAGAAGATCTCCCTCCAACACTGATGCTGATTGCTTCCCTCTCTAATTGCCGCCACTTCCCTCCTGCGTGAATTTCTTTATTTTCTTTTTCTCTGTTTTTCCCAGCCTCTTTCCAGCCGCAGCCACTCCTTCGGCTTTGTTGTGTCTTTTCCTCTCCAATTCCACGTCAGCCTCTATTAGAGCCTCCTAGGTTTTTGTATGAAGTGGGCCCTCTCTTTTTCCCACCTCCGTTGGGCCTCCTCTCCTATTTCTTATTCTTGTGGCTCCTTTATGATGTGACCATTAAGGGTCTACATCAATTAAAACATCTTGCTTCCTACTTGTTTCCTCTCCAAAACGATGCTCTTCTCCTTTAAAACGTTGTTGCCTCACATGTGTCCTCCTCAGTAGCGTGGATCTTTCTTTGCCTTGGTCCTCTTATTGTGCCCTTTTGTCTCTAGTGATGATGTGACAATTAAGTTTGCAAAACCCTCCTTAATTCCCTTCATGCTTCTTCGTTTCTTGGTCATGCCTTTAACTACTCATTTAATTCACAATCGATGGGCTCCTTTCCTCAAACCTCTAAAAATTAGAATTCCCTACAAGGAAATATTAAATCAAATTAAGTCCCAATAATTAAACCAATAAGAGGAATAAAAAAGAATAATTAAAACATAAATATTAGACAAATATGCACTTATCAAATCTCCCCACACTTAGATGATGCGGTATGCGGAGCGCGGTGATATCCTTCGCAGTGTTGCAACGTCTGGAGGCTCTAGACCTTGAAGTCCAAGACCTCCATGAGCAGGTGAAGGCTGTGAAGGACGAGCTTTCAGGGGTGGAGGAGGAGAGAGACCTCTTTCAGGCTCAGATCTCTTCCTTGGAGGATGAGAAGAAATCCAGGGAGGATGCGATGGGCGTCCTGAAGGCTCATACCATCAACCGAGAAAAAACTATCGAAAACGACGAAATATTCAATCAAGTTGCTGTGGATTCGCTCGTTCCCCAGGGCCAGCCGGGGTTCCCAGGACGTGGGGATGAACTCCCCCACGGTCATCATCGATTCGTTTCTCGGCGGCGCCTCCACAATCAACCCATCCTTCCTTTCTCTTGTCGATATTTCTTCAACACCTTCTACCATACTTCTAGAGCTGGCCGTCGACATGCTTACCAGGAACAGAACTTTTGAAAAGAAAAACTTTAGAGGAGGAGATGAAGAAAAGGGGCGTACCTATTTAGTGAATGGAGAAGGGGAAATCGAACGACGATTGAAGGAAATTTTCGGGAACTGAGAGCAAGAAAGAGCAAATGAAAGCAAAGCGGAAGCAAGAACGAAACAAGCGTGAAGAAAACCAAACAGTTTGTCGATCCTAAACATTTATAAGGAAACGTTCAAATTGCGATCCAGTCAGAACGCGACGCGTGGAGAAAATCCGAGCTATGCTCGGACATGCGACATAATCCGAGCCAAGGGGAATTAGGGTTGTTCGAAATCCGGAGTGGCGCGACAGTTGAAAGGACGTACGGGACAACTGCATATGTAGCGCCCCCTCACCGTAAGGTATACATCGGGAAACCCAAAGGTCGTTCCGATACGTATCCCACGATAAAGGTACACCACCAGAACATTTCCACTAATAATCCACATGGCATCGCAATAAATTAAAAACCATAACATAACACAATATCAGAAATCAGTAACTTTAAAATCATAATATCAATCTGATACAGTCATCCAATAGCAGAATAGACAAGTCTATCAGTCCCCTAAACAAAACCAAAAAAAGGAAACTGATACAAATATCTATCCTAAGTCATCCTCAAAATCCAACCCAGCTGACCGACCTGTGAGCCATCGCTTCTCCTGCCAGAATGCTCGCACGGTAGGAAAAAGCTATCTCCGGAGCTAGGGGTCTACTCTATCGATCCTGAAAAATTAGATGCAATTTTGGGTGAGTTTGCGAACTCAGTGAGAAACCATCATCGATGGTTCACTCAAATCATGCATTACTCAAATCATGCGTAAAGACGCAGCACGATAATATTCAATTAACGGTATTATATAACAATTTACGATGATACTATAACGGTTTACGATGTCGCGAACAATTTACGATAGCATAGAGCGATTTACGGTATCACATCACAATTCTGATAAATCATGGCATCACGCATTCATGAATCGTCACACAATTTGACAATTCAATCAGTCATGTATATAATACATATGAGACTCTTTCCAGTTATTCAGTATTGTCCCCAAGTGCTCGATCGGTGTTCATGGGGGACGTCGATTTTCTCCCTCGGGCTCGAGGCGGTCGATCTGATGTTGAGCTCGAGGCTCTTTTCAGTGATATTAGCACTTGGGTCACATGTCCATTATCTGATCATGCATTTATGCATGCAATGCAGTGTTCAGTAATTCAGTATTCAGTATTCTACAGTGTACGGCTATAAAAGCCCAGTATTGTGATTCTCAGTAACATACAGTAATTCAGTCCAGTACAGTAATCCAATCCAGTACAGTAGCAACATGTCATTTAATCATGTACATTTCAGACATTTCAGTAATCATGCAATTTCATAGTCCAATATAGTAGAGGCATACCATCTGATCATGTATATCTCAGTAATCATACAGTTTCACATTTAGCAAGTAATTCACGTTGAGCATTTAAACAGTCAGGAATTTGAGAAACTAACTAGGTTACTCACCTGTAACTTCCGAGCTACTGCCTGGAAGTTCCAGCAATGTCCGTGGAATGACGATCTAACGGCGCCTCTATAATAGTAAAATACAGTCCCATTACTAGATGCTTAATTAAATAGTTCAGTAATGCATATGTCTCTATGAAATTTGTACAATGCATATTCATGATTTTTCCGGCGCTAAAACCCAATTTATAACTCTTATGTCCCTTTCTAACTCTTCACTCAATTGATAGACAATAATTGATCCAATCCAATAATTTAGTTCAATTTTCTCAATTCATAATCCTCATAGCAATTTCCTATCCATTGGGTCAAGACCTCTATTGAAATTCCCAATTAAAACTCCAATTGTCTCAATTCGATATTGAGGTCACACTGTGAACCATAATTGACCTTAATCTCGATAAATCAATACTAATTAAATTAAATTCTAACTCCCATAGTCATCCTCAATTGTAGACCTCTTTCTCTAGTTCGTAATGAATCTATAATCACCTCAATCGGAGGTCTATACCATAAGTTATGCCCAATAAACAAACACTCATTCAATCAGAAAACTGTCATTCGCCGTGACCTACAGCCCTCGCCACGACGCACAGAAGATCGCTCGCCGCGGCGTGCATCCTCTTCGCCGCTCGTCGCGACGCAAGCCAGAAGGCTCGTCGCGACGTATCTCAGCGCTTCGTCGGCGTCTCCGCTGCACTCGTCAAGCGGCGAAAGCACTAAATTTATTCGCCACAAGAGGCACGCCAGACGTCATGACGCATGCATCGCGCCACCTTCTTCTCCGATCGATTTTCCGCCATTAATGCAATTTAAAACCTCCATTAACACTCTAACCACTCAATCTAACCCAATAAATGCCATAAATGCTTGAAACAACTACTAATAACAACATTAAAGCATTAAAACTTACCAATCAACGATCAATCCACAAATATCTCAAAATCACTGTAAACCCTAAATCTTTCTTAAATCAACGATAACTCACTCCAATCCTTCTCAACCTTCATCAATCACAATAAATCAGTTAGACTAGCACAATAGAAAGAAGACCATAGAGGCAAGATTGAAGAATCCTTACCTATGGAGGAAAATCGAAATCACCATAGAGAAGGAAGAAGAAAAACGTTAATGCCTTAGGTAACTTTCCCAAATCTCAAACCTAGGCTATATATAGACCTAAGTCTCCAAATAAGTCCGAATTTAAGTCTCTAAATTTCAATGGCTCAACATTTAAATTTCCTAATAGTATAACCCTAATATTTTCTTTGCCATTGGACAATTCTTTCAGTACTATACAGTCAATCAGTCTGTCACTCCAAAATTTCCGGTCCCGGCATTTTCTCCCGAATTTTCCGAAAATTTCCTACAAGTCACTATCAGATGCCAATCACTCTTAGACTATTCTAAATCAGTCATTCGGGCTCACTTACTCTTAATTCCTCAATCAATTACAATCCAGTCAGTCCAGTCAGTCCAGTCAGTTCACAATTCAATCAGTTCATACTTACAATTAAAATGCCGGAAAATCATGAATGCATGTACCATGAATAAATGCATATGCAAGAAATTAGTTCCTCTATAATTAGAGGCCAGTAACAAGCTCAGTCAGTGAATGCAGTGAAACCAATCGGTTTAACCCAATATTACCATAATACCCTTGCTAATAGTAACGAGATGTTACAGCATAACGGTTACAAGGACGATACGTTTCGGATTCTGAAAAGCTGTCAGAGGGCACGCGCCATCAAACAATAAATGCTTCAAGTACTTTCACGCGCTCACCAATGATGACCACCCGATCTGCTTTAGTGCGAGCTATCACGCAAAAAGTACTGATGCCAATCAGTTGGGGCATTTAGTCGACCGATCCCAGTACGAGCGGTCACGCATAACCAGTCGACCGATCCCAGTACGAGCGGTCATGCATAACCAGTTGACATCCGATTGATCGGGCCTACCCGAGCTATACCATGAACGAGCTACAATGCCAATGTCCGACCGATCGACTACCTCACGAGCTGTCTTACGGACGAGCTATAAGATAGCAGACGAGCAACAAAGTCCTAACATACTTTTTCGACCCTTCACTTCGCTCAGACTCGAGGAGTAGGGGGGCTTATGGTCGGGTCGGTCGTGCTGGGCCCGCACTCAGTCATAACGACCCGTGGGCCGATCGGTCCGTTGTTCAAATATCAGTCTTGTACCTATGCCAAGCCCAGGTCCAATCCATGATCTCCTTGGCCCATCCGTATGTAAGAGTCCCCCATGCATACGTAAAGACCTAAACCTAGCTATTGCTCCATATATAAGGTATAATTCTACCATAACAGAGGTACGTAATTACAACCTAGTTTTCTCTGCATACAGCAACCTCACCTTCACAAAAAGAGACTGACTTGAGCGTTGGAGGGGCTTATCAGGAGACAACCCCTGACGTGCCTTCCTTGTTTTGTAGGAATCTTCAAAGCCGAAGCTCTTGCGAGAACCAGCTAACTCCATGGATCCAAACGGCAACGTTCAGTTCCACCAGAATCCGACAGAACCAATATCAAAGAAACTCCTTTAAATTATTCCCTAATTAACTAATAACCCCTTCGAGAATCTCTCTGAGATTCAATTAATTAATAGCATTAAACTCCAAAGAAACACTAACCCTAACTGACCACTCACTAACTCATGCTTCATCTAGTTAGATCACAAGTTTCTTAACACGAAATCAGACAAGTATTATGTCCTAGTGCCAATTGCCACAAACACTAATCACCCAGTTAACACCACCAAGTAAATCAGTTGGCGATATGCAAATTAACTGACTCTACAATCGGACCCTAATCGCAGAATCAATTAAATAACAATGACAATAAAGCAGAAACTGTACGAATATTATAAACCAAATAATCAGAACAATAAGGTCTCATGAGTCAAAGCATAACAATTGGAATTTCCCAACTAAAACGGTTTAGCTACTCATAACGGAATTAAACAAAATAAGGTTCTTAATTAACATAATCTAAATAACAAAGGAAAGAAGAAAAACTAGAAACGAAATTCTGGAAATTGATCCACGATGATGCCTTGCGTCCTCCCCTTGGTATCGTCACCGTTGTTTCACAAAATCCCAAAGACCAAAAGAGAGTCCTCCTCTGGCTGCCGTCACCCCCCTCTTGATGGCCTCTTTTCCTAAACAACGTGGGCCGTTTCCAATTAACCAAAAGCTTTAAAATCTTCCTCTTTTGGGCTACCACGTTGCTTTCTGATAATGTGGATATTTGCTAATCATATTAATGATTTTTGTTGACTTTTTGGGTACATATTCATGTAGAGAGGACGGAATTAACTTAGTTCTATATATTTTGGGCAGGAAATGACAATCGGGCCAAACCAGATATATTCTGGGCTGACTTTAGATTTTGCGCAGTGAGCCGTGCCCACGGCTAAGGTCGCGCATAGCAGACACCTGATATGAAATTAGAGACGTGATTGGACTCCTAAGTTGGATAGTTTTCAGATTTGGAAAGGGATATCTTTGGGGATTAAGGAGAGAAGTTAGGGGCACCAATCAAAAGGCTATCTCTTTCCTACAAGGAGAAGGACTAAGGGGATATAAAAGGAGGACAGCAGGAAGCTTAAATCATCGAGAGTTTTTTTTCTTTAGAACTTACAGCAAACTCCTCACTTCATCTTAGGCATGTTTTGTATAGCCATGAGTGGCTAATCCTTCTCTAGTCTAGCAGGGGTTGATCAAGTTCAAGTTCATATGTGTTGAGAGATCTACACTTAATTGTTATCCTTGGATTTCTGCAGTATTTATTCATTCTCTATTTTATTCATATTATTATTATCTTGTTGATTGATGCAATAAGAGCTCGTTGTGCAATTGACAGGGTCGTAATTAGCCAATCAAGGTTTCTAGATCCGTAATTGTCTAGTTAATTTTGATAACAGTGGCAGGTAATATAATTTCCAAGTTATATTATGAGGGTGAATAATCTGATTTAAACAGTCACGCTTGTTGATCTTGTTGGTCAGGGTTAGGTCTTTCTAGTTCTTAAAGCTATTAACGAATTAAATCCTAGGCGCATGTCGGGGTTGTTCGTCAATAAGGGGTTAGTTAGAAGGCGAGTGTCCGGCTAATCTAAAATTAAGGAAAGATGAGATTATTAGAAGCGTTTTAATAATCATAACTAATCTATTGTGGGATCCGGATTTATTCTTTGTTTCAATGATCAACCATATAACTTGAACGAGATTACCTTGTTAGATGCCATTAATATGATTTCTTCTCAATTTAAATTTATTTGTTTTTCATTTATTAAATTTAGTATTTTCATTCATCAATTACAACCCCCTTTTATTTTCTCGTTCTTGATTCTCTGGTTTTCAAAAGGATTTATTAATCTCCAGTCTCTGTGGATACGACTCTATTCACTTTAGCTACAATTTAATTGATTTTTTGAAGAGTAGATTTTATTTTTGGTGGATTCGACACCCATCAAATTTTGGCGTCGTTGCTGGGGATTGGTTTGATTGATTTGTTTTCCTTTTATGACCAGGTCTGATCATGTAGGAGCACTACAGTTCAATTTTGAAATAGAAAAGACAGCAAAGAAATTGAGAAAAGATGCAAGGTTGCGAAAGCTAGCATCTTCTATCGCAATTTCAGTGACCGAAGAACAAATAGCCCCTGAGCCACTTTATCTTTCTAGCGAATCAGATTCAGATAACGAGATGGCTCAAGACAATCACAATTTGAGAGAGTTAGCAGTACCCCCTGTCAATCAGCAGCCATTATGCATTACTTACCCTAATTTAGAGGCTCCTTTCGAATTAAAATCGGGCTTGATCCATTTGTTGCCTACTTTTCGGAGATTGGAGAACGAAGATCCTCATAAACATCTCAAAGAATTTCATGTCGTTTGTTCAACCATGAGACCACAAGGAGTAACAGAGGAGCAAATTAAATTGAGGGCCTTTCCATTCTCCCTAGATGATGCAGCCAAGGATTGGTTGTTCTACTTATCCCCTGGGACTATTAATTCATGGACAGATATGGTGTATATTTTCCTAGATAAATTTTTCCCTGCCTCCCGTGCAGCTGGGATTCGAAGAGATATTTGTGGGATTAAGCAAAGGGATTCAGAAAATCTTCATGAGTATTGGGAGCGATTTAAGAGATTATGTGCCAGCTGCCCCCAACATAGGATATCAGATCAAGCCCTTATTCAATACTTTTATGAAGGGTTATTACCTATGGAGAGAAGAATGATGGATGCAGCAAGTGGAGGAGCCATTGTCAACAAGACACCACAAGGTGCTTGAGATTTAATTTCTACGATGGCCACAAATTCTCAACAATTTGGGTTCCGCCAAGAACCCTCAAGAAGGGTTAACGAGGTAAGTGTCTCTTTCTTAGAAGATAAATTAAATTAACTAACCTCTTTGGTTCAAAATTTGGTTGTAGGAAATACGCAACAAGTGAAGGCGTGTGGAATTTGCGCCTACACGGGTCATCCTACAGATATGTGCCCCACTTTGCATACAGATACTCTTGAATATGCAAATGCCATTGAAAATTTTCCTGGCCCACAGCAAAGGAAATATGACCCATACTCAAATACTTATAATCCTGGGTGGAGAGATCACCCAAATCTCAGTTATGGGTCTAGAGTGCAAAATTTTCAGTAATTTCAGCAGAGGCCACCCCAACAAAATCCTCCAGGATCAGGTATATCTCTTGAGGATATAGTCAAATCACTTGCAACTAACACACAACAATTCCAACAGGAGACGAGAGCAAGCATACAAAATTT
This sequence comes from Erythroxylum novogranatense, assembly GCA_029891385.1. Lineage (NCBI taxonomy): Eukaryota > Viridiplantae > Streptophyta > Magnoliopsida > Malpighiales > Erythroxylaceae > Erythroxylum > Erythroxylum novogranatense. The sequence continues at coordinate 17,076,792 of CM057234.1, read as the reverse complement.
GGAGAATCAAGTTGGTCAATTGGCAACGTCCCTAAGCAAGTTAGAGTCTCAAGGTAAATTACCTTCTCAAACAATAGTGAACCCAAAGGCAAACGTAAGCGCAATTACCTTGAGAAGTGGAAAGAGTTGGAACTGTTCTTTGGAAAGGGACTTGAGCGCACGGCTTAACACCGTTTGCAAAGCAGAGGTGGAAATTCGAAATGTATGAGCATCCAAATAATTTTGCACCAACAGAACCTAAAATTTTGGAAATCAGACCTCCTTTTCTAGAGAGATTGCCTAAATCCAAGAAAGACAAGGAAATTCTTGACACATTCCAAAAAGTGGAGATTAACATACCTTTACTCGATGCAATTAGAAACATACCCAGGTATGCAAAATTTCTGAAGGAACTATGCACCAATAAGAAAAAAATATCTGAGTATGAAAAGGTAAGTGTGGGGGAAAATGTGTCTGCTATTCTTCAAAGGAAGTTACCCCCCAAATGCAAAGATCAAGGTATGTTTGCTATATATTGCACTATTGGGGGTGTGGGAATAAAAAGGGCAATGTGTGACCTAGGTGCTTCAATCAATGTTATGCCATTGTCAATTTATTCTTCTTTAAATGTTGGCCCATTGAAAGAAACTGGGGTAATAATTCAACTAGCTGACAGATCAATAGTTTATCCCAAGGGAGTGTTAGAGGATATGTTAGTCCAGGTTAATGGTCTAATTTTCCCTGCTGATTTCTTTATTTTAGATATGGAGGATGATAAGTCCTCTAACTCATCTGATATTCTTTTAGGGAGACCCTTCCTTAGTACTGCTAGGATTAAGATTGACGTTCATGATGGAACACTTACTATGGAATTCGATAGTGAAGTAATTACATTTCATGTTTATGATGCCATGAAATATCCTAATGATGTGAGTTGTGTTTCCAGCATAGATATTGTTGAACCATTAATCCAAACAGCATTTGAAATGGACACAGCAGACAAGTTAATGGGTGCACTTTGCAAGAGTCTAACTCCAGATAACATCGATGACGTCAACAAAGAAACCTCACATAATGAGCTCCACGAAGTGGTGTACGAATTGGAGTCATCTAAGCCAACGGTGAGTTCTACTCTTTGCAAAGAATTACACATATCTAACGTCACTCTCTTGCCTTCTGTTTTACAGCCACCAAAATTTGATTTAAAGCTGCTGCCCAGTCACTTGAAGTATGCATTGTGGGAATATAGGACTCCTATAGGCATGTCCCCATACCGCCTTATTTTTGGCAAGCCTTGTCATCTTCCATTCGAATGGGAACACCGTGCTTATTGGGCTGTCAACCAATGTAATATGCAATTGAACGAAGCTGGAGAACATAGAAAATTGCAATTACAAGAGTTGGACAAAATCAGAAATGGCGCATATGAAGATTCCAGAATTTACAAGGAAAAATCGACAGCCTCCCATGATCACATGATTTCTAGGAAGAACTTTTTAATTGGACAAAAATTCTTACTTTATCATTCTCGTTTGAAATTGTTTCTGAGAAATTAAGATCTAAATGGATTGGTCCCTTTGTTATTACTAATATCTTTCCATATGGTGCAGTTGAAATTCAAAATCTGGACACTCATAAGGTTTTTAAGGTGTATGGACATCACCACAAACCTTTCCATGAGGGCTTCCAAGCTCAAGGGGTTAAGGAATTGACCTTAGATAAGGACCATCAAGGGGATTAGGAATGCAAGACGTTGAGCCTAGGACATTAAACAAGGGCGCTTCTGGGAGGCAACCCAAGTTTAAGGCGTGCCCACGCCTTACATATCCTTGTTATTTTACTTCCAATTTTACTTTGTTTTCTTTTTATCTAATTTTCTTCCATCTTCTTCCCTGAAGTTGCACTACTGCTTCATTCTCTGATTTCTAAGCAGGTCAATTTTGCAGTTTAATGCCTCTACCACCCACTCCACCGCCCCATTCCACTTTCCCGACTCCACCCCTCAGGGCAATCCCCTTCCACTTTTTCTCCTCATATTTTGTTGACCTATATTTATGTTTTGCTCTGTTGCTCATTGAGGTCAATAAGGGATTTAAGTGTGGGGGAGTACTTACGAATTAAATAGTTTTCATGATAGGACATCAACACCCGAGGTTGCATTCACACATTTTTCTTATCTTGAAATTATGGGACATGCTAAGTTATATAATAAATTTAATATAACCAGGCTTATTCTCAGTTTTTCATAAAAAAGAGTGTTTGAACCTACTGATTCTTCTTAACTTACAATTTGAGGCTTGGAATTAATAGAGTGGAATACCTAAGTTTGCTTGCTTTAAATCTACGTCACATGCATAGGAATTGTTGACCCAGCTCGTCTAGTTGCTCAATTTTAGTGAATAAAAAAAAAGAGAAAAAAAAGAAAAAAATATATAATAAATGAAATAAAATTTTGCTCCGCTGCTCCACCCCAGTAAAGTAACCCGGGGTCTTCATGAAACCCATGTCGACACTTAGGCCAAAAGCAAAGAGGAAGTATGAGCAGTGCTAGTAGCCACCTAGGATTGTGATGCGTTGAGTAACCAGGGACGACCATCACAAATGGATCGTAGTCGCGTAAAAAGGCTCATGACATCCTAGGCAAGCCTCGAATGTTGAATAATGAATAACATCTCAGTCTCACATTCATTTCCTAAGTTGAGTGACTTGGTAGGTTGGTAAATGATTTCCTATGCATTGGTTTAATGAAGTTGGAACCCAATTGTGTGATGAAATTGATCAAGCCTTAACTTTTAAGTTGAAAAGAATTTTTAGAATCAATTGTTCATTTTATGGAAAACTAGGAACTGTTGGTTATGTTGACTTTGATATATTCCTTAGTGTGTTGCATTTTGGATGGATGGGGGAATTATGTGAAAATCAAGTAGGGTGTTTTAAGTTTATAGACGGGTATTATGCTTGAGGACAAGCTTGTGATAAGTGTGGGGGTCTTTTGATAATGTGGATATTTGCTAATCATATTAATGATTTTTGTTGACTTTTTGGGTACATATTCATGTGAAGAGGACGGAATTAACTTAGTTCTATATATTTTGGGCAGGAAATGACAATCGGGCCAAACCAGAGATATTTTGGGCTGACTTCAGATTTTGAGCAGTGAGCCATGCCCACGGCTAAGGTCGCGCATAGCAGACACCTGATATGGAATTAGAGACGTGATTGGACTCCTAAGTTGGATAGTTTTCAGATTTGGAAAGGGATATATTTGGGGATTAAGGAGAGAAGTTAGGGGCACCAATCAGAAGTCTATCTCTTTCCTACAAGGAGAAGGACTAAGGGGATATAAAAGGAGCACAACATGAAGCTTAAATCATCGAGAGTTTTTTTTCTTTAGAACTTACAGCAAACTCCTCACTTCATCTTAGGCATGTTTTGTATAGCCATGAGTGGCTAATCCTTCTCTAGTCTAGCAAGGGTTGATCAAGTTCAAGTTCATATGTGTTGAGAGATCTACACTTAATTGTTATCCATGGATTTCTGCAGTATTTATTCATTCTCTGTTTTATTCATATTATTATTATCTTGTTGATTGATGCAATAAGAGCTCGTTGTGCAATTGACAGGGTTGTAATTAGCCAATCAAGGTTTCTAGATCCGTAATTGTCTAGTTAATTTTGATAACAGTGCCAGGTAATATAATTTCCAAGTTATATTATGAGGGTGAATAATCTGATTTAAACAGTCACGCTTATTGATCTTGTTGGTCAGGGTTAGGTCTTTCTAGTTCTTAAAGCTATTAATGAATTAAATCCTAGGCGCGTGTCGGGGTTGTTCGTCAATAAGGGGTTAGTTAGAAGGCGCGTGTCTGGCTAATCTAAAATTAAAGAAAGATGAGATTATTAGAAGCGTTTCAATAATCATAACTAATCTATTGTGGGATCTGGATTTATTCTTTGTTTCAATGATCAACCATATAACTTGAACGAGATTACCTTGTTAGATGCCATTAATCTGATTTCTTGTCAATTTAAATTTATTTGTTTTTCATTTATTAAATTCAGTATTTTCATTCATCAATTACAACCCCCTTTTATTTTCTCGTTCTTGATTCTCTGGTTTTCAAAAGGATTTATTAATCTCCAGTCTCTGTGGATACGACTCTACTCACTCTAGCTACAATTTAATTGATTTTTTCAAGAGTAGATTTTATTTTTGGTGGATTCGACACCCATCACTTTCCCACATGCTACTTACTTGTTTAATTCTTTTGCCTCTCTCTTCAATTGCGTCATATGCGCTCTCCCTGGATGGACTACTGTCCCTCTTCCTTGTGTCACATGTTTATTGTTGATTTCCCATTTAATTTGCCTCCATACGTCTGCGCATCTTTTGTCCAAGTCTCCACCTATTGTTGATTTATTTCAGCTCATTAAGTTAATAAACGCCGCACAAGCATTCTGGGTCACGCCCCTTTACTTCCACTTTATACGATGCTTCTCCCTGTTGCCTTGATTTAATTTGCAGCCTAAATTAGTCTCTGATCTCCTCTTAATTTCCCACCTCATGTAAAAGTTATAATTTCCTACAAGGAAACATTAAATCAAGTTAAGTCCCAATAATTGAATCAACAAGAGGAGTAAAAAGGAATAATTAAAACATAAACATTGGACAAATATGCACTTATCATTGGTGGGATGATGATTGATGATTAGGAGATGAGGTTTGTGTTTGTAATGGTAATGGTAAGGTTACTGTAGGAGGTGAGTGTCTTTGGGGTGTTGGAGTGGTAAGGTCATTGTATGGAAATTGGGTTTCAATGAAACGAATATGTCGAGAGAGATAGATTTTATGTGTGGTAGGATCCAAGCATCGATAACCTTTATGTTGAGAAGAATACCCAAGAAAAATGCATGGTTTAGCCTTATGAGTGAGCTTATCAGACCGTGTGGAGCCAAGAAAAGGAAAGCAGGCACATCCAAACACTCTTAGGTGTGTTAGAGTAGGTTTGGTGAAGAATAGGACTTCATGAGATGTTTGATTGAGAAGCAATGGTTTCGGGAGAAGGTTGATTAGGTAGACAGCTGTTGAAAAGGCTTCATACCAGAATGTTTTTGGTAGGTGGGCATCGAGGAATAAGGTAAGGCCTGTTTTCGTGATGTGCCTAATTTTACGTTCAGCAATACCATTTTGTTGGGGTGTGTGGGGACAAGAGATGCGGTTGATTATGCCAATATGGGATGTATACTGAGCAAAAGGACCCTTGACGAGTTCAGGTGCACCATCAGTTTGTAATACTTTGATTGTGGCAGATAATAAGTTTTCATAGGTGGTTTTGAAATGGCAAAATTGATCAAGAGCTTGTGATTTGTGGGTTAATGGGTATATCCATGTGAAACGACTATAGTCATCAATAAAAATAATAAAGTACCGATACCTAGAGAGAGATAAAGTTGGGGATGGTCCCCATATATCACAGTGAATAAGTTGTAACAAAGCTGTTGATTTGCGGGATGATGAGGAAAAAGGAAGTCTAGTACTTTTGCCTTGAAGGCATAAATGACAAGGTTTTATTACATAAGGTTTATTAGATAGACTTCAAAACAAACTAGATGTTGTGGTATGGCAGGGATGGCCAAGTTGTTGATGCCAGAATGCAGGAGTTATCGTTTGAGCAGTAAGAGCAAGTGGGTTGTGAGAGGTGGTAGGTATCCTCATTGGGTAGAGACTGCCATGGATGCTACCCTTGAGAAGGGGAGTCTGGGTTTGGAGATCCTTCACAACATAACCAAATGGGTTAAATTCAATGGAACATAAATTATCAGTAACAAATTGACCAACAGATAAAAGATTAGTGGTTAGTTTTGGGACAAGTAGAACATTATTAAGGGAAAGAGATTTTGGATGGTGAGTGAGTGTACATGTGCCAGTGGAAGTGATAAAGAGGGCTTTACCATTAGCAACAACTACTTGATTTGTTCCAGTATAGGGCTTGACATTTTCTAGAAGCTGTGGGTTGGGCGTCATGTGAGCAGAGGCACTAGTGTCAGGAAGCCATTCATTTATAGTGCTAGTTGTGAGATTAGATGTATTTGGGTTTTCATTTATGGTCATAGCAGAAAATGCATTATGAAATGTGTTTGGGTTAGGATATGGTTGGGCATTTCTAGAGTTGGAATATCTAAAATGACATTTGGCAGCTGTGTGTCCCATTTTGTAGCAAATTTGACAAAGGATAGGTGGATTGGTGTAGTTGGATTTTGTAACAAAGTTGGGCTGAAATGATTGATGGTGGGCCAAGGGAAAAGTTTTGGATTTGGTTGGATGGTAGTTGGGGTGGGTCTGGTGGGCTTGATAGAAGGAGTTTGGGGCTTGGTCTGGAAAGGGAGAGTCATGGGCTTGATGGGTCGAATATGGTGAGTGGGTGGGTGACCCAGAATAGTGGGGATGTTCTGTTCTAGGGTAAGCCGACTGATGTTTATTAGAGAATCGGTGAGAGCTGTAGTTCCTTCGGCCACCTCGTCTATGGGTGCTGATGCGTGTGGCTGTGAGGGCAACGTCAGGGTTGGTTGGAGATGGTGTGTGGTACACCGACAACCGTTGCTCATGAAGGAGAAGCTTGGCCTGAAGTTCGGTGAAGGAAGGTTAGACCTCGCGATTCTCGATGGCGGTGACAAAGGCTTCATAGTCGGCTAGTAAGCCATTAAGAGCAAGAACAACCAGATCTTTGTCTGGGACTGAGGCTCCAATTGCAGCAAGATCCTGTGATATGGAGGACAAAGTGATGAGATATTCGGATATGGAGGCGTTACCTTTTCTAGTGGTGTGCAATCGGCGACGAAGGAGAGAACGTTGGGCTATCGTTTGCTGTAAGAAGTGGGTTTCTAGTCGGGTCCACAGTTGGTAAGCAGTAGTACATTCGAGGGCCATGGAGGACACCGTTAGAGACAGAGTAGCTGTAGCACCCCACTCTCACAAGACACATACCCGACATCAATGGTGAAATCCAAGTACGTACCCCGCAAGGGTGGCATGCTAGAACAATCATTCAGTCAAAATTCATTACAAAACTTTTGTTTCTTTAAAAAATAAGGAACATGCAAGCAGAAAAAAAACTAATCAAATTGGGCCCATGTCATTTGAAAACATTTCTATTTCCAAGCTACTAACTTTACAAACATTAGTATTTAACCTTAAATTTGGGCCCAATTCAGATACAAAATACTTGAAACCATAAAGTCATTTCATTACCAAAACATTTACAAACATTTTGTACAATTCTTGCTGAACTTAATTCAAAAATAAAATCAATGAAGACATGTGTAGGTGCAAACTGATCCCGACCCCTAAATCCATATCAAACCTCAGTGGCTATACTCCATTTAGCCTAGCTGAAATAATTCCTCAGAACCTGAAAAGCCACATTGTAATTTTTTATAAGTTTTGCAACTCAGTGAGTGAACATCATTGATGAATTCACCGAATTACAAACAAACATCACATATATCACAGATATTCTTTCAGAACATATAACTATTTCTGATATTTACATAACATGGCATCTCATGTGATCATACAATTCACGTAGCCAAGTATAGCAACGGTTCATATCAATGTATCACTCACTTCAGCTTTGCAAATCATTCAAGGAGTTTCAGTCTTATATGAATGCTATATGCATAAGACTCGCATCCGTTCTTATTGTTGTGATTGAGTGCCTATCACATACTTATACAAATATTGGCCCATGGGGCTCAGTCATAACAGAATCACGGAGCATAGCTCTACGTGAACACACATATATCACGGAGCAAAGCTCTATGTGGAAGTGCTTCATACTGGCAACTCAAGTCACAACGCCTTTATCTGAGCATGCATTTATGAAATGCATCAAATACTGATTATGCCATATCAGACAATCACATATGATATTCAGTCAGAAACTCATAATCATCAAACCTAAGTCTGGCATTCAACATCCATTGAGAATTCACATATCATAAAGGATTCCACATCAATTCAGAACACTTCCAATGCATCAAAACTGAATATGACTTACATAGCAATCACATATGGTGCTTATACAAAACTCATAATCATCGGACCTAAGTCTGGCATTCAACTTCCTCTGAGAATTCACATAATATTCAGAATTTCAGAGCACATAAAGCCATAATCAAAGAACTTCTAATACATTCTCGAAAATTGATCTCGGACAATTAAAGTCCGGAATTCATAAACAAATCGCAAGCAATTTAATAATATGGGAAGTTGTAAACAAATCAAATCAATCAATCCTAGGAAATCATCTAGGTTGACTTACAGTACGCTCCAATAAGCTATTGCCTGGATGGTCAGGCAATGCCCGATTGGCGTCCGATATGCTCCTCTAAAATATACAAAACACATTCACAATTATGACATTTTTGCATAAATACACAAGTGGTTCTTTCATGCATATCAATGTATAGAATGTATGCACAATGCATGTTCAATGACAATTATGGGGTATAAAGACGTGATCCTTATAGAAATCACTCAGATATCAATTCCTCATTAATACCATGTATAATTACAATTGAATTGGACCAAACAATGTCAAATAATTTCATAGCTTTATTGACCACTTCAGATTTTTCCTATAAAACATATTCAGGTCAACTTTCCATACTAAATCAGATAAGTTAAATGACCAAATTAGACAAAACTTCCTTCTGTAAAGTTGTTCTTCCATTCCTTATCTTTCTAAAGACACCAAAATCATTTAATTTGGATCAGTATATCAAGAGATATCCTCAAGGTATTCTAGATGGTTCATAAGTTCCAACAAAATTCATACCTCAACTTCCAACCAAAACTTGAAATTCTTAGAGACAGAATTAAAACTTAATTTCTTCATAAACTTTGTTTCCCTATGTCTCTAGTTTACAGAAAATCAAAAATCATCCAATTTGGATCAGTATGGAGAAAGTTATGGTCAAAATACGAAAGGATGTTCGAGTAGTCGAAGGAGGGGTGCTCGCCGCGACGTGTAGAAAAGATGAAGCCGCGACGTACAGCCCAAAAAATCAGTTTTCTCGGGTTTTTTGCAACGTTCTCCATGACGAGCTCAAGGGGGGGTCTCATACGTCGCGACGTACAAAGAGGAATGAGCCGTGACGAGGATAAAAATGGACGCCGCGACGAATAAACAAAATAAGCTACACGTCGCGACGTACAAAAGAACACGTCGTGACGTCTGGTTCTGAAACTCGTCTTCCTCGATTTCTTTTTCCAGATTTTTCACTTATATACCCAAAATAATCTCTAAAACTTCACTCCAATTAACTCCTAATCTAGTTCGAATCATTTACATAAGATCAAATTTAAGATTCATTTAAAACATCAAAATCCGACCCTCACACATGCAGCTTCACTTCTAACAAAATGCATGCACACCCATTTCAGTTTTCTCTAACCCGAACAGGGTATATACGCATCATTCAATCTAGAGTTCATTGAACACCATATTAAACAATTCTTATTCTCAAAACAATCCTCTAATCTATGCATTCACCGAGACTACACCGTGTAACTTCACATGCATGTATATAAACTTACTTGCTTAAGCAATATTTCCCAGCAGTGAGAGTGAATCCCTGACACAACAATAACGACTGATGATCGGCGTTTGGTAAAACCAGAAGAAGATTTTTCAACAATGCATTCGGTGAAGAGAAAACAACGGAGGAATGAGCTATACCGAAGTCTATACACTACGTGCCTACATTGCACGTCCTACACATGTCGCTATTCCATACTGCCATATGTCACCTTTGCATGTAGGTCATTTGTCACTAAATGATCAGTCCACGTGTCTCAATAGGATTGGTAGAAATTTCAATATTTTTCTAAAAATTCAACAAAAAATTTGAAATATTCTAAATAGACCAAAATTGCCAAATCACATTTTAATCGCATTAACAACTCAATTATACCCGAAAAAATGTCATGAATGCATGTACAATCATATTAATGTGCAAAAATTGTGTATATCAAATTTAACATAAACATGAATTGCACTTTCTAATTTCTCAATAATTCTCGTAATTCACAATTTTATCCCTCACATGGGTAACGGGATGTCACAACTCTCCCCTCCTAACAAAAATTTCGTCCTCGAAATTCTTACCTGATTGATCAAATAGGTAGGGGTATGTTTTCATCATATTCTCTACTATTTCCCATTTGGCATTATCACTTGAATAATTTCTTTTACTTAACTATAGTCAACGGAATCAATCGATTTTCTTGTTACATGGGCAATTTTTGAAGCACTTCATACTAGCAACTCAAGTCACAACGCCTTTATCTGAGCATGCATTTATGAAATGCATCAAATACTGATTGTGCCATATTAGACAATCACATATGATATTCAGTCAGAAACTCATAATCATCAGACCTAAGTCCGGCATTCAACATCCATTGAGAATTCACATATCATAAAGGATTCCACATCAATTTAGAACACTTCCAATGCATCAAAACTGAATATGGCTTACATAGCAATCACATATGGTGCTTATACAAAACTCATAATCATCGGACCTAAGTCTGGCATTCAACTTCCATTGAGAATTCACATAATATTCAAAATTTCAGAGCACAGAAAGCCACAATCAAAGCACTTCCAATACATTCCCGAAAATTGATCTCGAAAAATTAAAGTCCAAAATTCATAAACAAATCGCAAGCAATTTAATAATATGGGAAGTTGTAAACAAATCAAATCAATCAATCCTAGGAAATCATCTAGGTTGACTCACAGTACGCTCCAATAAGCTATTGCCTGGATGGTCCGGCAATGTTCGATTGGCGTCCGATATGCTCCTCTAAAATATACAAAACACATTCACAATTATGACATTTTTGCATAAATACACAAGTGGTTCTTTCATGCACATCAATGTATAGAATGTATGCACAATGCATGTTCAATGACAATTTCGGGGTATAAAGATGGAATCCTTATCGAAATCATTCAGATATCAATTCCTCATTAATACCATGTACAATTACAATTGAATTGGACCAAACAATGTCAAATAATTTCATAGCTTTATTGACCACTTCAGATTTTTCCTATAAAACATATTTGGGTCAACTTTCCATACTAAATCAGATAAGGTAGATAACCAAATTAGACAAAACTTCCTTCTGTAAAGTTGTTCTTCGATTTCTTAGATTTCTAAAGACACTAAAATCATTTAATTTGGATCAGTATACCAAGAGATATCCTCAAGGTATTCTAGACGGTTCATAAGTTCCAACAAAATTTATGCCTCAACTTCTAACCAAAAATTGAAATTCTTAGAGACAGAATTAAAACTTCATTTCTTCATAAAAGTTGTATCCCTATGTCTCTAGTTTACAGCAAATCAAAAATCACCCAATTTAGATCAGCATAGAGAAAGTTATGGTCAAAATATGAATGGATGTTCGAGTAGTCGAAGGAGGGGTGCTCGCCGCGACGTGTAGAAAAGATGAAGTCGCGACGTACAGCCCAAAAAATCAGTTTTCTCGGGATTTTTGCAACGTTCTCCACGACGAGCTCAAGGGGGCATCTCATACGTCATGACGTACAAAGAGGAATGAGCTGCGGCAAGGATAAAAATGGACGCCGAGATGAATAAACAAAATAAGCTACACGTCGCGACGTACAAAAGAACACGTCGCGATGTCTGGTTCTGAAACTCGTCTTCCCCGATTTCTTTTTCCAGATTTTTCACTTCTATACTCAAAATAATCTCTAAAACTTCACTCCAATTAACTCCTAATCCAGTTCGAATCATTTATATAAGATCAAATTCAAGATTCATTTAAAACATCAAAATCCGACCCTCACACATGCAGCTTCACTTCTAACAAAATGCATGCACACCCATTTCAGTTTTCTCTAACCCGAATAGGGTATATACGCATCATTCAATCTAGAGTTCATTGAACACCATATTAAACAATTCTTATTCTCAAAACAATCCTCTAATCTATGCATTCACCGAGACTGTGTAACTTCACATGCATGTATATATATATGTATATATCGTAAACTTACTTGCTTAAGCAATATTTCCCAGCAGTGAGAGTGAATCACTGACACAACAATAACGACTGATGATCGGCGTTTGGTAAAACCAGAAGAAGATTTTTCAACAATGCATTCGGTGAAGAGAAAACAACGGAGGAATGAGCTATACCGAAGTCTATACACTACGTGCCTACATTGCACGTCCTACACATGTCGCTATTCCATACTACCATATGTCACCCTTGCATGTAGGTCATTTGTCACTAAATGATCAGTCCACGTGTCTCGATAGGATTGGTCCAAATTTCAATATTTTTCTAAAAATTCAACAAAAATTTTGAAATATTCTAAATAGACCAAAATTGCCAAATCACATTTTAATCGCATTAACAACTCAATTATACCCGAAAAAATGTCATGAATGCTTGTACAATCATATTAATATGCAAAAATTGTGCATATCAAATTTAGCATAAACATGAATTGCACTTTCTAATTTCTCAATAATTCTCGTAATTCACAATTTTATCCCTCACATGGGTAACGGGATGTCACAGTAGCGATTAGGGCACAGTAAACCAAGCCATCGTGTTTGTCCCAGTCAAGAGAGGTAGTGTTTGCAAGCAGTGGACTGGTGTCGTCGATGTGTACCAATAGTTTGCAGGTACGTAAAATGGTCCTAACTTGATTGCTCCAAACAAGATAGTTGTTTTTGTCTAATATTGTAGTGATGAAGTTTGTAATGTTCTGAAGAGGGAAGGGTGGTAGTGTTTGTTCTATGTGTTATGTGGCCATTGGCATGTGAGATGTATGGTAACTGTGTTGAAGATTTTGCATATGCTGTGTAGTTTGAGAGATTCAATGGTGCTGGGAAAAAAATGGTGATTTGAAAAATTGTGAAGATATGAGCTATGTAATTGTCAGAAGTATTTGGGAAGAGAACTGGATTGTGGGCTCTGATACCATGAAAGATAGATGAAGAAGAGAATTCACTTGTATTTGTATATTTGCTATAAGCGATTTGTATAACTATTTATACAAGAAATGAAAGTATAAATATGGAAATATAATTACAGTAGAAGATTCTAAGGCTAAAATTATGTTGCTGAAATCATGAAGTTGTCCGTTGTGGCTGAATCAAAGGCATATGTTATCAGAGGTTTATTAGTTTCAAATCCTGCCATGATGAAGGTGCTGTGGAGGAACTTTACTGAACATACACTCAAAATGTCACCACCCAATGGCTGTAATTCTTTCTTTTGAAATTCATTATATCTCAGTTTCTAGTGAGACTCTTATAATAAGTTTACATTATCTAATGCCATGAATTTCAGTGTTATGTGTTGCAATGATTTCAGTACTGCATTTGTATTTTAATAAAACCTTTATAAATTAATATTCTTGGGATCATAATATTTATTATTTTATAGAGATATTAATTAATGATAAATTAATATTTATTAATTTAAAGATATTTTGTAATTGATTAAAGTTAAATTTTGATTACATCAAAAGCATTATATCTTAGAAAATTCATGTTTCATATTAATTGAATGAATCTAAAACATAGATTCATTGTACATAATATTAATGAAAACTAATAAATAATGTTCATTGTTTCTTAATAATTAAGTATTATTCATTGTATTTTTACTAAAACATTCAACGTATATATGTACATATGATAGAGATAGAAAATACTTTATAAACAAAATAGAAAATTTCTTGAAACTACACCCAACAATAGCTCCTCATCTAAAAAGTGTCATGAAATTAACAATGACTGATCAAATACGCAAAGAATTATGCGAGTACAAGAGAGATCATTCGACATGCACTTAAAAAGATTTGCAGTTGTGGCTTGAAAAAAAGTTTCATTTGAAAGATAGTTAAGGTACAAACAATACTAGAATCATATTTCACTAAATTGTCTTAGTTATATTTGTGTAAGTTTATATAATTATTAATTTATGATATTAATGGGACCCTATATTTACATAAGGGTATTTTGAAAATATATTATCGAAATTTGTTAAATTTTCAACTGGCCCAAGTCGAGACCGAAGAAAAATATTATCTTAAAGAGTTTATTAATGTACTGAGTATCAATTTAAAAAGGTTCTACTGTATACTTAAAAAATATTAAAATGTTAAAGAATTTATAAGTGATGAGGATCAAACTATTTAGATGACTATTTTAGTTATTTTGGCAATAGTTGACTCAAATTCAATTCATATTAATGAGCTTTACACTCTACCTATAATAAAAATTCTAATAAGATATTAGGCATGTTTGATTTAGATTATTAAATTCCTAGTTATCTGTTTGGATATCCTGTCCCAACGGCCTAGTTTGCTTACTGTTATGTTTATTTCAAGTGACAACCTAATGTTCAAGAAGAGTGTTAGAATATCCTATATTGACTAAATATTAAAATGTTAAAGGGTTTATAAGTGGTAAGGGCCAACTATCCAAATGACTAGTTCTAGTCATTTTGACAATGGTTAACTAAAACTCAATTCTTGTTAATAGGCTCTATACTCTACCCATATTAAAAGTTCTAATCATTTTGAATAGTTGATCCTTGCCCCTTATAAATCTTTTAACATTTTTATATTTAGTCAATATGGATACTCTAATAGTTCAATCGAAAAAAAAAGTTTTCTTGTATGCATTTAAGCCTTGGTTTTATTTTTGATATAATGCACGACGGGAGTTTATTTTCCATAGAGTATAGGACATATTTGATTAAGGAGAGTACATACATCCACGTTGACTTAAGAATTTTTTAAGGACATTTTCTTAAGTTGCAAGCATATAACTCTTACTAATAGATATAATTTTATTCATATGATTTTTCTAAAATAAATTGTAATAAAGTTGTCATGACCCCAACTTTGGATTGTAACCGGCGCTAAAAAAGCAATAAACTCAAGATTTATTGGACCTTTACCAAGCCTAAAATGTCCTCAAATCTCCGTATCTATAATAAATATGAGATTTCAAAATTACCAAACTCATAATTATAACAATCAAACAGTTCAAACAATATACAATTCTTAATATGCTACAACGTTAAGATAGTTAATACAAGGGAAATACTACTACGACTCTAAAGTCAAAGGTAAAAAAAAAACATACATTGAATCATCGAAGAGGAAGAAGACCGGCAAAGTACTATGTTAGAAAATATTAAAAAAAAAGATCCCAAAAATTAGTTGAGCGAAGTCAGACCTCCCTGAGTGAATTAATACTATGATTATGTTATATACTCTTATGGATTTCATATGATACATATATGTATATATTTATAATGTATCAAATCCATAAATGCAATTCCACAACATCGTGATTTTGTTCATAAACATGCATACATTTCTCATTTTTATTTGTTATTTAAAAATGACGATGTCATGTTTTACGAGAAGTTACTAAAAATTCAGCAAAGTTTTTCCTGTAAAACGGATATGCTTTTTTTGAAAGAAAGAGTCATTCTTGTAAGAAAAATACACTTCTTTATCTACCAGTAATCACAGATCAATTTAGTTCATTAAACTATATGTTTATGCCTAATTGAGTCCACATTTACATCGCAAAATTCATAATAATCCAATTCATAATTCTGGTATAACAATTTCTAACCCTCATTGATAGTAAATACATCAAAATAGTCTTAATTCTAATCAACAAAAACTGAATTTAATCAATTTCATGCGTTTCTTTAAGAACATAACCCTTTCTAAATTTTTATCTGATAAACTATGAATAATTTCAATATACTGTTTTTATGAAAATTGATTCACTTACTATTTGGAAAATTTTAAAAATATTTCTAGGTATTTTTGGGCTAGTTGAAAAATTATCACTGTCACTGGAGTGTGGGGTACATGTACTGGTGCCATAGAGGCGATAATTTTCACTACCCATCCAAAAATGACGATCTCACCTTTAGGAATCCAATAGCACTGGTCTTGTATCGAAACTCCTTCTGGTTTGTGAGAAACGAAGGTTTGAAACTCAAGGGCAACCCATTTCCGTTCACCTATACAATGGGTGGATTAGTTTCGGGTTTCCCTCCTTTCTTGCATTTTTAGGGTCATTAGACACAATGGTGGTATTAGTTTCACCCAAAAACGACTAGAAATAGGAGATCGATCACTTACCCAAATAAACCAAAATTTCTAGTCATGATTCCTCCCAATTTGAGTCGTTTTTCATGAAATAAGTTTAGGAATTTTGTAAAGTATCCTAAGAGCTTTCTGTAGAGCCCTAGATCAATGAAAATGGTGGTCGGATGGTGAAGGTATAAGTGCCAGAAGTTGGGAGTGAATAATAACCTATAAGGAAAAGGGCTTAAGAGAGAACTGAACTTAAACTTTCGTAAGCTCAACTTATACTTTTATAAGTTTTCTCTTTATTGGTCTAATATGAGCAATTTAACAAAAATTTGGATCATTACAAAAATTTGGATCATTATAAAAATTTGGATCATTACAAAAGTCTCTTACAAAAATTTAACAAAAGTATCTATGGTTCTTGTTATAATAAAAAATTGTTTGGATGTCTTATGCAGGAAACAAAGATTCTAATTAGCGGTATTGGTGACTATTGATATTATAAATTATAAAGGATAATAGTTTTATAAAATATTTCTTATTTAATAATAATAATTATTAACAACTACCAAATAATGATCATACAATTAGTCTCGTTAATGTATAGCTGGTTGGCATAATTTTTTTAATGTTACTATAAATTTTAATCTTGCTCTTGTATTAATTTGTTAGTTTATATCTTAGAAACAATTAGGTGGTTGTAGTTTTAATGATATAATTATTTAATGATATTCTTTATCTTATGTATATTTATTTAATTAAATGATATATAAGATAAAGTCTATGGAATAAATGTACATTACAAATAAAGTTATGATGAAATCATAATTACGATATTCATATTACATTTATATATTTTCTCTAAATTATTTCTAGTCATTATTCTATTAAGATTAGATATTAGTAGAGTGTAAAAATACTAATTTACATTATGTTTTATCCTTATAAAAGAAGTAGTCAATTTTATAGACCAAAATATGGAGATACTTAAACCAATGCATATATACTTATTAGAGAATAAATTCACTAAATTGAACCAATATGAGAATTTCATTTGAAACATTACTTTTATGCTTATGACAATTCTCATTGTAATGGCTATACAAATGATCACTGATGTGATATGTCCAAAGTATCTTATATAAGGATTGTTATATATTGATACTACTTATGAGACATCCTTATTAAAGATAGCTTAATCGGTAGTCATTAGATATATCATGAATTATATGAAGATAGTTGAGTGATAAATATAGGATTTATCACCCTAAAGTGATTATGAAGAATGTTTTATCGAGAATGTTTCATTATTTTGATTAATATTGATCAAGAAAATCTTTGGCCAAGGTAAAATTACACTTTGTAAAATAACTTTCAAATGTCATTAGTATAATCAATTATTGATGGTGGAGAATTAACTTGATTATGCTCAAACAAAGCAGAGATTAATCTTATACTATATGTTTAATCGAATATTATATGATGAAAAGATTAAATAGAAAAATTATATACAAAAGAGTTAGTCAAAACTACTTTGGCATGAGTTAGTCAAAACCTACTTTGGCATTCCTATTATTTGAGTAATCATGATGTGTTATTAGATGTCAATCTCAATCTATAGATATAAATGGTTTAATTAGAGAATTACATATAAATTGAAGGACTTAAATTTATTTAATATTAAATGCATTTAAGGTTATGATTTATATTTATTGCGAACATATTTAAGAATCTAATAGTTTACACAAAGAATGGTTGAAGAGAGAAAATGTGACTTTAATCAAGTTGGACTTGATTGTAAAGTTTGAGAAACTTTAAATATGAGATATTTAATAAATAAGAATAATATGTGATATTAAATATTTTTGGACCTAATTGACATTTCAAATTTAATTGAAATTACTACATTTTAATTAAATTACTAGAAGTCCAAACCTTATTAGAATTAGGTGTAGGCTTTAAAGGAGTTATCGTTTCTTGCTTATCTCTCTTTATACTACTTTTAGAGGTCTCTCCACTTGTTTGTGTGGATAGTGATAGAGGTAAAACATAAGTGTGGTTATAGTGGTTAACATGATAGTTTTAGAAACGGTTTGAGGGAAAATTCAAGAAAATAATCAAGTTATACAATAAGGTATGATTTAGATTTATGTTTTATTATGTTCATACATTACTATTGTTATAGAATTTAAAGTGATCTTGGCTTTAAAAAATATGATAAAAGTTTCATTCTTATTTTATTACGCATAAGATTGAATCTTGCCCTAATTTCTTAATAATAATATCAAAGGCATCTTTAATTATATAGCTTGATTAAATTTATATGAATGTTATTGAATAATTATGGGATTAAATATGCAAAGTTGTAAAGCCCAATTCTCTAAAGATAAATTGGATTTATTTAAATATGATAAGTCTCAAATGGGATTAACTAGTTTTAAGAATCTAAAAGGTTTAGATTAAGCCCTCCTAAACAAAAATTTGAAAATGAAAAGACTTAAACACTTATGCAATCTTTAGATATTAAATAAGATCCAAAAGAAAGACCTTTATATCTCATTTGGTATCGATCTCAAGGAATCTGAATTAAAAAAGAATGAAAATGGAAAATGGAATCATAATAGAACTAGAATAACCTAGTATATGTGTTTGGTATGAGATTAAACAAAGTTAATAGTTATGCTAGTATTTGGCATCAAATATTAGGAATGATAATGAGTAATTTCTTTTTACTCTTATTTAGTTATAATTTGATTTATTTTGTAAATAATTGATTAAAATATTTATATTTTATAAATAATTTATAAAGATGTTAAATGATTTATAAAATTATTAGTTTTAAATAATCATAAATAATTTTTATGCTAAGAATAAAAATAGCAATGAAACAAAATAAAATGTTAATAATTTAATATAAAAGATCATAATATATGATTTTGGTATAATATTCTTATAAGATTACAACATCCTAATAATATTTTGATATTAAATTGATAATATTCAAATAATATCTCTTATCTCTTATAGGATTGTTTAAAATTCATTATAGTTTTATCATTCCCTCTTTTATCTATTTTCGATAACCAAACAAGTATAAGTTAGGAAATAAATATTACACTCTTATTCCCACCTCTTTATTATTAGTTACCAAACTAGATTTTAAAGACGAGACTTTGAGTTTTCGAAACCTAGCTTCCTTCATATGTAATAAGCCACCTAAATAATCAAAATAATTCTAGTAACCTTTTGACGCCTCTACCTGGACTAAGAGCACCAAAAACATAACCTAACTTTCTCCTCGATCAAGATGCAAAGTTTAGTTTTTTGTACTTGTGGTTGAAATATGCTCTGATTGTTAATGATTTAGTGGAGTTTTAGAGATATTGAAGGTTTCAAATTGTCCTTTTCATTGATTTATTCCCTACAGTCAATCAATTGGTTGTAGTTTAATGACAAAATAATTTAGGCATTCTTTATCTTATATATATTCAGATATATAGGATAAAGTTCATAGATAAATATACATCATAAATAAAATTATGATGAGATCACAATTATGATATTCATATTACATTAATGAATTATTCATAAATTTTTTGTCATTGATTGTTCTATTATATTGGACATTAATATAGTATATAAAGATTAGCACATGTTATGTTTTTTCTTATAAAGGAAGTAATCGATCTCATATACTATGGAGATATTTAAACAAACATATGGGTGCTTGTTAGAGAACAAGTTCACTGAATCGAATCTATATGAGAAATCGATTTGGAACATTACTTTTATGATTACAAAAGTTTTCATTGTGATACTTGTATAAGTGATCTTTTGACTTGAGATCTCCAAAGTTATCTTATACAGGGATTGTTATATTTTGATACTACTTATAACCTATTCAAGTCAAGGGAAGTTCATTTGGTTGTTATTGGATATAATATGAACTATATGAAGGGAGTTAAGTGATCAATATAAGATTAATCACCCCAAAGTAATTAGGGAGAAGGTTACATTGTTCTCAATTAGAATTGATTTGGGAAATCCTTGACCAAGATTGTTAGCCCCAAACTTTTTTTTTAAATTAAGCATGATTAGATTAATTGAGTAAGTTATGTTAGCATAAATTAAGTTCATATTAATTAATGTGTGATAGCATTAATGAGTTAGGTGGTGAATTAATGAAATTAAATGAGTTAGTTGGGCCTTAGTGAGGTAGGAAAAGAAAGATAAGTTGGGCTTAAAGGACAAATGGGCTTGAGTAAGTTTAAGGAGGATGTAAGAAGAAAGGAAGAATAAATGAGTGGGCTTTGGGCTTATGGGCTTAAGTGAATTAATAAGGAGTATGAAAGGAAATGGAATAAATGATTTAGTAGGAAAAAGAAGAAGAATTTCGAAATTTTAGAGGGAGAAGAGGAAAGATGTCGTGGAAGGAGAAAGAAGGGAGAAGGAGAAAAGAAGAAAAGCTTGGTTAGGGTTTGAGATTCCAAGAGTTCAAGTGAGAGTTTGAAGAAAGTCCAAGAAGGAAAAGTGTAGAGGAAGAGCTAAGCTACATTTTGAGCCAAGAAATTCTTTGGTTGAGTCAAGAACCAAGGTAAGTTATAATTTCAAGTGCTAGTTTTTGGTTGGGTTTTGGTGTAGATAGCTTAGAAAGAAGATGGGTTTAGTGATTCTAAAGTTCATATCATGATTTAGGTTCATTAGGTTTTCAATTTTTGAAACCCTAAGTGATAAGAGGTTATTTTCTTGTCATGGATGAAGAAGGACAAGAAGAAAGAGAAGAGCAAGAGGAGGAGCTCCATTTAGCAAGGATTTAGCAAGTTATAAGGTGGGTTTCACTTTTATCTTTATGTTAGTAAGTATTAAATGCTACTTTAACTAATGAATTTAATGATTTGTAACTATTTGAGATAAGCATTGATTGTGCCTTGATCTTGTACGTAAGATGGTGTATGATTGCCATTAAGTGAGCATTTTAACAGTGTATGACATTGCTTGTTATTGCTTGAAATTGCCATGAATTGAATGAGCATGAATGAGGTCATAAAATGTGAGCTAAGCATGAAATATATCATTTTCAAGAATCAACTTTATGGATGCATGAAAATCCATTTTCAGAAAATCAGTCAGTGGGCAAGACAAGTCCAGTTTTTATGCATGAAATTCAGTGTTATGTGGGTTAGTTAAGTTCACCAGCAAAGTCACGTGCACGTTGACCAGTATAGCCTTCGCCCGGCTACCCGATTGTGGCATAGGATGTTCCTTTTTGGACTCCCAGCATATGACTACACTTGTGTAGCTCATCAATAACCTGTGGACTTTTCGAACCATCAGCTATGTGTTTACGTGTTAGCATATGTTTGTAAGAATGAGAATTACATGGATCATGAACATTGTGTTTTGAGATTGATAAATTTCATGAAATGCATGATTGTATGATTGCTATACAAAAGTGCTAAAAGTATGATTAATGAAACAAGGTAGCTTATTAGCCTAAATATAAAAGTGTTACCCACGAGCGAAAGCTCAACCCCACCTTCCCGTCCCATCTCCAGGTGAAGATCGGGATCTCGAAGAATGAGCTCAAGGCATACTCCAAGATCTTAGTGTTTTGATTTTGTATTTTCAAGATAACTTTTGTAAATCAATGCTTTAGATGCATTTTGGGCAAATGATGTTTTTGCAAGTTTATGTTTTGGATTTGATGTATTGGCTTAAAATGCCCTCTAAAGCTTTGTAATAACTCATATTTTTCATATGGAAGCAAGAATATTCAGTTCTAATGTATTTTGAGCAATTCATGTATATTTTAAAACCCTTGCATCATTGTATAACTTGGATATGATTTGAGAAAGTTTAGATGATTAAGAGTGTGGTTGTTGCATTGAATGGAGTTTGGAGTTACTCTTGGGATTAAGTTATGCTATATGAGGTTGCATGTTGAGTTTTATGCAGGTGGAAGTATTAGAATTGAAAATTGGTTAGTTGCATTTTCAAGGGAAGTGCTGTCAAATTTTCCTAAAATTTGACAGAACTTCGCTTCAGTTTTAGACCCTCTTAAGGCTTGATTTAGATCGGGGAGTCTTCGTGAAGATTTTAGTAGAAGTTCAGAACTTTCTAAGGGTGTATCATTTGTCTCATTTGGACTTATGGTTAAAAAGTTATGAGGTGAAGAACACATTCAGTCACTGTTCATTTAGCTATATTACTGTTACATTAGTCTTTAATGAGCAGTGTCCTTTGAGTGGCTTTTTGCCTTGATTAATGAGGAAGTTAGCTTTAGCATCCTTCATGAGATTTGTATTTTATCTTGTTATCTTTCCATGAAGGTATAGTATGCACATATTGGAGCTAGGAATAAGAAGTTATGAGTTTTGAAAGATGCTAGTGTCAAGTGGTTTGAAGGCAAGAGGGTTTGAAGTTTTGAAGAAAGGCGTGTCCGTTAAACGGAAACAAATGTCCGTTAAACGGACAGCCTCGGGTGCCAAAACACCCCTTAACCTACCCATGTCCGTTTAACGGACAATTTCGAAGCAATTGGTACCCATCCGCCCGAATGTGTCCTTTAAACGGACATGGCTGTCCTTTTAACGGACAGCTACAGGAAAAAGTGCAAATTGGACAAAGTTAGAGGCCGAATTTCGTTTTGTGGTTCATAATAGTTGTAGATATAGATTTCTACTTTCAAATGGTGAAAGAACGAATACAATCTGACTTCTATATAAAAATTTATGGTAATCGCGCCAAAAGAGTTTCAATTTGATTTTGGAAGTGAGCATGGTCTATTGTTTTGGGAATAAATCCCTCATCCGACCTCCAATTGAGGTGAGGCTTGAACCAGTGGATTTAAAAGACATATTTCTTTCTTGACACAAAAATTGGTATCATTTGGAGTTAAATTGAGGAAGTTGTCATTAAAGGAAGTGAGAGGCCGGTTAAGAGAGCATGTTTCGGGTATGAACTCTTCTAGGTTTTTGGAGTGTATCTTGAGTTATATAACTCCGATTAAGGCGATTCTTGCCTCTATGCGAACGTGAGGCTTTGAGATATTTTTGACATGAACAAGTCAATATGTGATTATGATGTTTAGGTAGTGTGCGCTCATCACTTTTATGGAACAACAACAAATAGCACTACAATGTAATAAGCGCAAGGTTTCAGGAATACGGAAGTTGGGCTCCGGGAGCGGGGTCCGACATCTTGTAGTATCAGAGCTAGAATAAGAGTGTTAAGTTATAAGCAGTTGGGTCCCAGATCCAACAACTGTGGTATCGAGCAAGTGTGACCAAGGGTAAGTATACGCAGTTTGGGAGAAGGGATCCAACAATTGTGGTATCAGAGCAGCTCTAGGTTTATGATTTCCTAGGAACCCTAGTGGGTAGCCTCAAGGGTAGAGTCAGCATGCATTATGTTACATGAACCCTATGCATTGTTTTAAATACAGTACAAGCATCATTGGTTTTGAATTGTTTTACATGATTTGAACTGGTTTCACAAAGCATGAGCTAAAGATTTGAAATGGTTTTCATTTAAAGGAGTAATATGTCGCCTCGAAAAAGAACACGAGGAGCTCAAGCTCGGTCAGGCTCTCAGCGGGGAAGTACGGATGAATCCCACATTCCCCAGGATGCAGGGACCATCCCTGTTACAGATTCTGAGGCACCAAGTGTGCAGCATGAGGTGCCTCTCACCTCCCTCCTATGCCAAATCCAGTAGACCCACAATTCTTTGGGCCTTCGCCCGAGCTTTCAGATATGCTATGGGCGTGGAAGGCGAGCTCAAAGCCAACTCCAGAGATCGGAGGGCGTGTGACAAGCTCCTAAGTATGGGGCTGTCAATTTCAGCGGACTACAAATCCAAGAGGCGAAGCATGGTTGAAGAGGACCGAGAGGTCCCAAATGATGAAGTGCTCGAGATGAAGAGAAGCTAGATTATGCGCTTAATCACACTCTGGGGATGCACTTGCATTGGTGGGAGTTAGTGCCTCATGATCGCAAGACCTCCAGAGCTGACATGGAGGGAATTTCTAGAAGCCTTCAGGAGGAAGTACTTCTCGATGGTCTATGTCCAAGAGAAGGCCAGGGAATTTCTGAACCTTACCCAAAGGGATATGACAGTGAGTGAGTATGAACTGAAGTTCACTCAACTTTCCCGGTATGCAGCCAACATTGTGGCAAATGAAGTGGACAAGTGCCGCAAGTTTGAAGGAGGATGTGTATAGACTACAGGAAGCTTAACAAGATGACGATTCAAAACAAGTATCCATTGCCACGGATAGATGATTTATTTGATCAGCTGCAGGGAGCAAGGGTCTTTTCGAAGATTGACCTAAGATCAGGTTACCATCAACTCCGAATTAGGGAGTCTGATGTAAACAAGACAGCTTTCAGGACCCGTTACGGGCACTATGAATTCAGGGTCATGCCCTTCGGATTGACCAATGCTCCAGCTGCCTTCATGGATCTAATGAATAGGGCGTTTAATGAATTCTTAGATCAGTTTGTCATTGTGTTCATTGATGACATTCTGGTCTATTCCAAGGATGAAGGAGAGCATGAACAACATCTCGTGGATAGTATTGCGAGATTGAGAGAGCAGAGTCGTATGCCAAATTCAAAGAAGTGTGAATTTTGGCTACATGAAGTAGTTTTCCTTGGACATGTGCTTTCCAGTAAAGGGATCCATGTTGATCCGAAGAAAGTAAAAGCAGTAGTGAATTGGCAAGAGCCCAAGACAGTGAAGGAGGTAAGGAGTTTTCTAGGCCTGGCAGGTTATTATAGGAGATTCGTGGAAGGATTCTCAATGATAGCTGCCCCTATGACTAAGCTGTTAAGAAAGAATCAACAGTTCATATGGAGTGAGGAATGTCAAGAGTTTTGAGGAGCTCAAGAACAGTTGACAAGTGCTCCAAGATTGGTTTTGCCTAATGGAGACCGGGGTATCTGATTGTCTGATGATGCTTCGAGGAAGGGTTTAGGATGTGTGCTGATGCAGGATGATAGGGTAATAGCCTATGCTTCACGGAAGTTGAATCAGTATGAGTTAAATTATCCGACTCATGACTTGGAGTTAGCAGCGGTAATTTTGTCCTAAAGATTTGGAGACACTACCTATATGGGTTCGACTAGGATCTTCACGGACCACAAAAGTCTTAAGTACATTATGAGTCGAAGAGTTGAATTTAAGGCGAGACGATGGTTGGAGTTGCTCGAGGACTATGACCTGATGATAGAGTATCATCCAGGCAAGGCGAATGTAGTGGCGATGCTTTGAGCGAAGTCATCCATATCTTACGTGCAATCAGTTTACTTGCCTCTGTTGGAACAGATGGCCAAGTTGAAGATCAGTTTAAAGCAGGATGAATCAGATGGTGTTTTTGCTCAATTCAGGGTGAGACCTATCCTTAGGGAGAAGGTCAAGGAGTTGCAAGAGCAGGATACAGAATTAAGTAAGCTGAGAGATGAAATTCAACATGGTAAGCAGTCAGAAGTGCAAGTAAGGGATGATGGGCTAATGGTAGTCGGAAACAGGTTATGTATTCCGAATGATAAGGCAGTTAAGGATGAGATCATGGATGAGGCACACAATGCGCCTTATTCCATGCACCCAGGCAGCACTAGAATGTACAGAGATTTGAAGGAACATTTTTGGTGGAAAGGCATGAAGAGGGATGTAGCTGAATATGTGAGCAGATGTATAGTGTGTCAGCAAGTCAAGGCTGAACACCAGGCACCTTCAGGCATGCTAAGGCCATTGTCCATTCCTGAATGGAAGTGGCAAAGGATCACGATGGATTTTCTGATGGGCTTGCCTAGGACCAGCAAGAAGCATGATGCCATTTGGGTTATTGTTGATCGGTTGACCAAGTCAGCCCATTTTCTGGAAATCAAGCAAACAGATTCATTGCAAGTTTTAGCCAGGAAATATATTGATGAAGTGGTAAGGTTGCATGGAGTTCCGGATTCCATAGTATCCGACAGGGATCCTCGATTTACGTCAAGATTCTGGAGTAGTTTGCAGGAAGCTCTAGGGACTAAGTTGAGTTTCAGCACAGCATTTCATCCTCAGACGGATGGTTAGTCTGAGAGGACCATTGAGACCCTAGAGGGAATGCTCAGAGCGTGTGTCATGGACTTGAAAGGAGCATGGGATGAACATTTCCCGTTGGTCGAATTTGCCTATAACAGTTCGTACCATTCGAGCATTCAGATGGCTCCTTATGAAGCGTTGTATGGCAGAAGATGCAGGACTCCAATATGTTGGGTTGAAGAAGGTGAAAGGAAACTGGTAGGACCAGAATTGGTTCAGATGACAATAAATAAGGTTAGTTTGATCAAGCAGCGGCTTAAGGCAGCTCAGGATAGAATGAAGAGTTATGCAGATGCTCACAGGAAGGAGATGAAGTACGCAATAGGTGACAAAGTATTCCTGAAGACGTCTCCATGGAAGGGAGTCGTGAGGTTTGGCAAGAAAGACAAGTTAAGTCCTCGGTATGTGGGTCCGTATGAGATTCTAGAGAGGATCGGGCCGTTAGCTTACAGGTTGGCATTGCCTCCAGAGTTGTCTCAGATCCATGATGTTTTTCATGTTTCCATATTCCGAAGGTACAGATCAGATCCTTCTCACATTATTCAGATCTCAGAGGTTCAGCTGAGTGATGATCTGAGCTATGAGGAGATGCCAGTGGCAATTCTAGATAGCAAGGGGAAAGTTCTCCGGAACAAGACAATTCAGCTAGTTAAAGTCCTTTGGAGGAATCATGCAGTTGAAGAGGCGACGTGGGAATCTTTGGATGCAATGAAGGAGAAGTATCCACACCTCTTCAATGAATCAGGTAAGAATTTCGAGGACGAAATTTCTTGTTAGCCCCAATTTTTTTTTTTAAATTAAGCATGATTAGATTAATTGAGTAAGTTTTGTTAGCATAAATTGAGTTCATATTAATTAATGTGTGATAGCATTAATGAGTTAGGTGGTGAATTAATGAAATTAAATGAGTTAGTTGGGCCTTAGTGAGGTAGGAAAAGAAAGATAAGTTGGGCTTAAAGGACAAATGGGCTTGAGTAAGTTTAAGGAGGATGTAAGAAGAAAGGAAGAATAAATGAGTGGGCTTTGGGCTTATGGGCTTAAGTGAATTAATAAGGAGTATGAAAGGAAATGGAATAAGTGATTTAGTAGGAAAAAGAAGAAGAATTTCGAAATTTTAGAGGGAGAAGAGGAAAGATGTCGTGGAAGGAGAAAGAAGGAGAAGGAGAAAGAAGAAAAGCTTGGTTGGGGTTTGAGATTCCAAGAGTTCAAGTGAGAGTTTGAAGAAAGTCCAAGAAGGAAAAGTGTAGAGGAAGAGCTAAGCTACATTTTGAGCCAAGAAATTCTTTGGTTGAGTCAAGAACCAAGGTAAGTTATAATTTCAAGTGTTAGTTTTTGGTTGGGTTTTGGTGTAGATAGCTTAGAAAGAAGATGGGTTTAGTGATTCTAAAGTTCATATCATGATTTAGGTTCATTAGGTTTTCAATTTTTGAAACCCTAAGTGATATGAGGTTATTTTCTTGTCATGGATGAAGAAGGACAAGAAGAAAGAGAAGAGCAAGAGGAGGAGCTCCATTTAGCAAGGATTTAGCAAGTTATAAGGTGGGTTTCACTTTTATCTTTATGTTAGTAAGTATTAAATGCTACTTTAACTAATGAATTTAATGATTTGTAACTATTTGAGATAAGCATTGATTGTGCCTTGATCATGTACGTAAGATGGTGTATGATTGCCATTAAGTGAGCATTTTAACAAAGTATGACATTGCTTGTTATTGCTGGAAATTGCCATGAATTGAATGAGCATGAATGAGGTCATGAAATGTGAGCTAAGCATGAAATATATCATTTTCAAGAATCAGCTTTATGGATGCATGAAAATCCATTTTCAGAAAATCAGTCAGTGGACAAGACAAGTCCAATTTTTATGCATGAAATTCAGTGTTATGTGGGTTAGTTAAGTGCACCAAAGAAAGTCACGTGCACGTTGACCAAGATAGCCTTCGCCCCCTGCCCGATCAGGCATAGGATGTTCCTTTTGGACTCCAAAGATATGACTACACTTGTGTAGCTCATCAGTAACCCGTGGACTTTTCGAACCATCAACTATGTGTTTACGTGTTAGCATATGTTTGCAAGAATGAGAATTACATGGATCATGAACATTGTGTTTTGAGATTGATAAATTTCATGAAATGCATGATTGTATGATTGCTATACAAAAGTGCTAAAAGTATGATTAATGAAACAAGGTAGCTTATTAGCCTAAATATAAACGTGTTACCCACGAGCGAAAGCTCAACCCCACCTTCCCGTCCCATCTCCAGGTGAAGATCGGGATCTCGAAGAATGAGCTCAAGGCATACTCCAAGATCTTAGTGTTTTGATTTTGTATTTTCAAGATAACTTTTGTAAATCAATGCTTTAGATGCATTTTGGGCAAATGATGTTTTTGCAAGTTTATGTTTTGGATTTGATGTATTGACTTAAAATGCCCTCTAAAGCTTTGTAATAACTCATATTTTTCATATGGAAGCAAGAATATTCAGTTCTAATGTATTTTGAGCAATTCATGTATGTTTTAAAACCCTTGCATCATTGTATAGCTTAGATATGATTTGAGAAAGTTTAGATGATTAAGAGTGCGGTTGTTGCCTTGAATGGAGTTTGGAGTTACTCTTGGGATTAAGTTATGCTATATGAGGTTGCATGTTGAGTTTTATGTAGGTGGAAGTATTAGAATTGAAAATTGGTTAGTTGCATTTTCAAGGGAAGTGCTGTCAAATTTTCCTAAAATTTGACAGAACTTCGCTTCAGTTTTAGACCCTCTTAAGGCTTGATTTAGATCGGGGAGTCTTCGTGAAGATTTTAGTAGAAGTTCAGAACTTTCTAAGGGTGTATCATTTGTCTCATTTGGACTTAGGGTTAAAAAGTTATGAGGTGAAGAACACATTCAGTCACTGTTCATTTAGCTATATTACTGTTACATTGGTCTTTAATGAGCAGTGTCCTTTGAGTGGCTTTTTTCCTTGATTAATGAGGAAGTTAGCTTTAGCATCCTTCATGAGATTTGTATTTTATCTTGTTGTCTTTCCATGAAGGTATAGTATGCACATATTGGAGCTAGGAATAAGAAGTTATGAGTTTTGAAAGATGCTAGTGTCAAGTGGTTTGAAGGCAAGAGGGTTTGAAGTTTTGAAGAAAGGCGTGTCCGTTAAACGGACACGAATGTCCTTTAAACGGACAGCCTCGAGTGCCAAAACACCCCTTAACCTACCCATGCCCGTTAGACGGACATGCATGTCCGTTTAACGGACAATTTCGAAGCAATTGGTACCCATCCGCCCGAATGTGTCCGTTAAACGGATATGGCTGTCCGTTTAACGGACAGCTACGGGAAAAAGTGCAAATTGGACAAAGTTAGAGGCCGAATTTCGTTTTTTGGTTCATAAGAGTTGTAGATCTAGATGTCTACTTTCAAATGGTGAAAGAACGAACACAATCCGACTTCTATATAAAAATTTATGGTAATCGCGCCAAAAGAGTTTCAATTTGATTTTGGAAGTGAGCATGGTCTATTGTTTTGGGCATAAATCCCTCATCCGACCTCCAATTGAGGTGAGGCTTGAACCAGTGGATTGAGAAGACGTATATATTTATTGATACAAAAATTGGTATCATTTGGAGTTAAATTGAGGAAGGTATCATTAAAGGAAGTGAGAGGCCGGTTAAGAGAGCATGTTTCAGGTATGAACTCTTCTAGGTTTTTGGAGTGTATCTTGAGTTATATGACTCCGATTAAGGCGATTCTTGCCTCTATGCGAACGTGAGGCTTTGAGCTATTTTTGACATGAACAAGTCAATATGTGATTATGATGTTTAGGTAGTGTGCGCTCATCACTTTTATGGAACAACAGCAAATAGCACTGCAATGTAATAAGCGCAAGGTTTCAGGAATACGAAAGTTGGGCTCCGGGAGCGGGGTCCGACATCTTGTAGTATCAGAGCTAGAATAAGAGTGTTAAGTTATAAGCATTTGGGTCCCGGATCCAACAACTGTGGTATCAGAGCAAGTATGACAGTGGTAAGTATACGCAGTTTGGGAGAAGGGATCCAACAATTGTGGTATCAGAGCAGCTCTAGGTTTATGATTTCCTAGGAACCCTAGTGGGTAGCCTCAAGGGTAGAGTCAACATGCATCATGTTACATGAACCCTATGCATTGTTTTAAATACAGTACATGCATCATTGGTTTTGAATTGTTTTACATGATTTGAACTGGTTTCACAAAGCATGAGGTAAAGATTTGAAATGGTTTTCATTTAAAGGAGTAATATGCCGCTTCGAAAAAGAACACGAGGAGCTCAAGCTCGGTCAGGCTCTCAGCGGGGAAGTACGGATGAATCCCACATTCCCAGTGATGCGGGGACCATCCTCATTAGATTCCGAGGCACCAAGTGTGCGGCATGAGGTGCCTCTCCAGCCTCCTCCTATGCCAAATCCAGTAGACCCACAATTCTTTCAGGCCTTCGCCCAGGCTTTCGCATATGCTATGGGCCAGGGAAGGCAGGCTCAGGTGCCAACTCCAATAGATCGGAGTGGGCAGTATGACAAGCTTCGGAAGTATGAGGCTGTCAATTTCAGCGGGACTACAAATCCCGAAGAGGCAGAAGCATGGTTGAAGAGGACCGAGAGGGTCCTGAAAAAGATGAAGTGCTCAGATGAAGAGAAGTTAGATTATGCAGTTAGTCTGCTACAGGGGGATGCACTGCATTGGTGGGAGTTAGTGCCTCGCAGTCAGGCAGTACCTCCAGAGCTGACATGGAGGGAATTTCTAGAAGCCTTCAGGAGGAAGTACTTCTCGATGGTCTATGTCCAAAAGAAGGCCAGGGAATTTCTGAACCTTACCCAAAGGGATCTGACAGTGAGTGAGTATGAACTGAAGTTCACTCAACTTTCCAGGTATGCAGCCAACATTGTGGCCAATGAAGTGGACAAGTGCCGCAAGTTTGAAGGAGGATGTGTATAGACTACAGGAAGCTTAACAAGATGACGATTCAGAACAAGTATCCGTTGCCACGGATAGATGATTTATTTGATCAGCACAGGGAGCAAGGGTCTTTTCGAAGATTGACCTAAGATCAGGTTACCATCAACTCCGAATTAGGGAGTCTGATGTAAACAAGACAGCTTTCAGGACCCGTTACGGGCACTATGAATTGAGGTCATGCCCTTCGGATTGACCAATGCTCCAGCTGCCTTCATGGATATGATGAATAGGCGTTTAATGAATTCTTAGATCGGTTTGTCATTGTGTTCATTGATGACATTCTGGTCTATTCCAAGGATGAAGGAGAGCATGAACGACATCTCGTGATAGTATTGCGAGATTGAGAGAACAGAGTGATGCCAAATTCAATGAAGTGTGAATTTTGGCTGCGTGAAGTAGTTTTCCTTGGACATGTGATTTCCGATAAAGGGATCCGTGTTGATCCGAGGAAAGTAGAAGCGATGAGTGAATTGGCAAGAGCCCAAGACAGTGAAGGAGGTAAGGAGTTTTCTAGGCTGGCGGTTATTATAGGAGATTCGTGGAAGGATTCTCAATGATAGCGCCCTATGACTAAGTCATAAGAAAGAATCAACAGTTCATATGGAGTGAGGAATGTCAGAAGAGCTTTGAGGAGCTCAAGAACAGATTGACAAGTGCTCCAGTATTGGTTTTGCCTAATGGAGACCAGGGGTATACGGTGTCTGATGATGCTTGAGGAAGGGTTTAGGATGTGTCTTGATGCAGATGACGTAGGTAATAGCCTATGCTTCACGGCGATTGAAGCAATATGAGTTAAATTATCCGACTCATGACTTGGAGTTAGCAATGTAATTTTGCCCTAAAGATTTGGAGACACTACCTATATGGGGTTCGACTAGGATCTTCATGGACCACAAAAGTCTTAAGTACATTATGAGTCGAAAGAGTTGAATTTAAGGCGAGACGATGGTTGAGTTGCTCAAGGACTATGACCGATGATAGAGTATCATCCGAGCAAAGCGAATGTAGTGGCGTATGCTTTGAGCGTGAAGTCATCCATATCTTACGTGTAATCGGTTTACTTGCCTCTGTTGGAACAGATGGCCAAGTTGAAGATCGATTTAAAGCGTGATGAATCGATGGTGTTTTTGCTCAATTCAGGGTGAGACCTATCCTTAGGGAGAAGGTCAAGGAGTTGCAGGAGCAGGATACGTAATTAAGTAAGTCGAGAGATGAAATTCAACATAGTAAGCGATCGAAGTGCAAGTAAGGAATGATAGGCTAATGGTAGTCAGAAACAGGTTATGTATTCCGAATGATAAGGCAGTTAAGGATGAGATCATGGATGAGGCACATAATGCGCCTTATTCCATACACCAGCAAAGACCAGAATGTACAGATTTGAAGGAACATTTCGGTGGAAAGGCATGAAGAGGATATAGTGAATATGTGAGCAGATGTCTAGTGTGTCAGCAAGTCAAGGCTGAACACCAGGCACCTTCAGGCATGCTAAGGCCATTGTCCATTCCTGAATGGAAGTGGCAAAGGATCACCATGAATTTTTTGATGGGCTTGCCTAGGACCAGCAAGAAGCATGATGCCATTTGGGTTATTGTTGATCGGTTGACCAAGTCAGCCCATTTTTTGGCAATCAAGCAAACAGATTCATTGCAAGTTTTAGCCAGGAAATATATTGATGAAGTGGTAAGGTTGCATGGAGTTTCGGATTCCATAGTATCCGACAGAGATCCTCGATTTACGTCAAGATTCTGGAGTAGTTTGCAGGAAGCTCTACGGACTAAGTTGAGTTTCAGCACAGCATTTCATCCTCAGACGGATGGTCAGTCTGAGAGGACCGTTCAGACCCTAGAGGGAATGCTCAGAGCGTGTGTCGTGGACTTCAAAGGAGCATGGGATGAACATTTGCCGTTGGTCGAATTTGCCTATAACAATTCGTACCATTCGAGCATTCAGATGGCTCCTTATGAAGCGCTGTATGGAAGAAGATGCAGGACTCCAATATGTTGGGATGAAGAAGGTGAAAGGAAATTGGTAGGACCAGAATTGGTTCAGATGACAATAAATAAGGTTAGTTTGATCAAGCAGCGGCTTAAGGCAGCTCAGGATAGAATGAAGAGTTATGCAAATGCTCACAGGAAGGAGATGAAGTACGCAATAGGTGACAAAGTATTCCTGAAGACGTCTCCATGGAAGGGAGTCATGAGGTTTGGCAAGAAAGAAAAGTTAAGTCCTCGGTATGTGGGTCCGTATGAGATTCTAGAGAGGATCGGGCCGTTAGCTTACAGGTTGGCATTGCCTCCAGAGTTGTCTCAGATCCATGATATTTTTCATGTTTCCATGTTGAGAAGGTATGATCGATCCTTCTCACATTATTCGCACCTCGAGGTTCAAATTGAGTGATGATATGAGCTATGAGGAGATGCCAAGGCAATTCGGATAGCAAGGAGAAAGTTCTCCTAACAAGACAATTCAGCTAGTTAAAGTCCTTTGGAGGAATCATGCAGTTGAAGAGGCGACGTGGGAATCTTTGGATGCAATGAAGGAGAAGTATACACACCTCTTCAATGAATCAGGTAAGAATTTCGAGGAAGAAATTTCTTGTTAGCCCCAAAAAAAATTTTTAAAATTAAGCATGATTAGATTAATTGAGTAAGTTATGTTAGCATAAATTGAGTTGATATTAATTAATGTGTGATAGCATTAATGATTTAGGTGGTGAATTAATGAAATTAAATGAGTTAGTTGGGCCTTAGTGAGGTAGGAAAAGAAAGATAAGTTGGGCTTAAAGGACAAATGGGCTTGAGTAAGTTTAAGGAGGATGTAAGAAGAAAGGAAGAATAAATGTGTGGGCTTTGGGCTTATGGGCTTAAGTGAATTAATAAGGAGTATAAAAGGAAATGGAATAAGTGATTTAGTAGGAAAAAGAAGAAGAATTTCGAAATTTTAGAGGGAGAAGAGGAAAGATGTCGTGGAAGGAGAAAGAAGGGAGAAGGAGAAAAGAAGAAAAGCTTGGTTAGGGTTTGAGATTCCAAGAGTTCAAGTGAGAGTTTGAAGAAAGTCCAAGAAGGAAAAGTGTAGAGGAAGAGCTAAGCTACATTTTGAGCCAAGAAATTCTTTGGTTGAGTCAAGAACCAAGGTAAGTTATAATTTCAAGTGCTAGTTTTGGTTGGGTTTGGTGTAGATAGCTTAGAAAGAAGATGGGTTTAGTGATTCTAAAGTTCATATCATGATTTAGGTTCATTAGGTTTTCAATTTTTGAAACCCTAAGTGATAAGAGGTTATTTTCTTGTCATGGATGAAGAAGGACAAGAAGAAAGAGAAGAGCAAGAGGAGGAGCTCCATTTAGCAAGGATTTAGCAAGTTATAAGGTGGGTTTCACTTTTATCTTTATGTTAGTAAGTATTAAATGCTACTTTAACTAATGAATTTAATGATTTGTAACTATTTGAGATAAGCATTGATTGTGCCTTGATCTTGTACGTAAGATGGTGTATGATTGCCATTAAGTGAGCATTTTAACAGTGTATGACATTGCTTGTTATTGCTTGAAATTGCCATGAATTGAATGAGCATGAATGAGGTCATAAAATGTGAGCTAAGCATGAAATATATCATTTTCAAGAATCAACTTTATGGATGCATGAAAATCCATTTTCAGAAAATCAGTCAGTGGGCAAGACAAGTCCAGTTTTTATGCATGAAATTCAGTGTTATGTGGGTTAGTTAAGTGCACCAGCAAAGTCACGCACGTTGACCAAGATAGCCTTCGCCTGCTGCCCGATTGTGGCATAGGATGTTCCTTTTTGGACTCCCAGCATATGACTACACTTGTGTAGCTCATCAGTAACCCGTGGACTTTTCGAACCATCAGCTATGTGTTTACGTGTTAGCATATGTTTGCAAGAATGAGAATTACATGGATCATGAACATTGTGTTTTGAGATTGATAAATTTCATGAAATGCATGATTGTATGATTGCTATACAAAAGTGCTAAAAGTATGATTAATGAAACAAGGTAGCTTATTAGCCTAAATATAAACGTGTTACCCACGAGCGAAAGCTCAACCCCACCTTCCCGTCCCATTTCCAGGTGAAGAGCGGGATCTCGAAGAATGAGCTCAAGGCATACTCCAAGATCTTAGTGTTTTGATTTTGTATTTTCAAGATAACTTTTGTAAATCAATGCTTTAGATGCATTTTGGGCAAATGATGTTTTTGCAAGTTTATGTTTTGGATTTGATGTATTGGCTTAAAATGCCCTCTAAAGCTTTGTAATAACTCATATTTTTCATATGGAAGCAAGAATATTCAGTTCTAATGTATTTTGAGCAATTCATGTATGTTTTAAAACCCTTGCATCATTGTATAGCTTGGATATGATTTGAGAAAGTTTAGATGATTAAGAGTGCGGTTGTTGCCTTGAATGGAGTTTGGAGTTACTCTTGGGATTAAGTTATGCTATTTGAGGTTGCATGTTGAGTTTTATGCGGTGGAAGTATTAGAATTGAAAATTGGTTAACAGATTTTCAAGGAAGTGTTGTCAAATTTTCCTAAAATTTGACAGAACTTCGCTTCAGTTTTAGACCCTCTTAAGGCTTGATATAATCGGGGAGTCTTCGTGAAGATTTTAGTAGAAGTTCAGAAATTTCTAAGGGTGTATCATTTGTCTCATTTGGACTTAGGGTTAAAAATTTATGAGGTGAAGAACACATTCAGTCACTGTTCATTTAGCTATATTACTGTTACATTGGTCTTTAATGAGCAGTGTCCTTTGAGTGGCTTTTTGCCTTGATTAATGAGGAAGTTAGCTTTAGCATCCTTCATGAGATTTGTATTTTATCTTTTTATCTTTCCATGAAGGTATAGTATGCACATATTGGAGCTAGGAATAAGAAGTTATGAGTTTTGAAAGATGCTAGTGTCAAGTGGTTTGAAGGCAAGAGGGTTTGAAGTTTTGAAGAAAGGCGTGTCCGTTAAACGGACACGAATGTCCGTTAAACGGACAGCCTTGGGTTCCAAAACACCCCTTAACCTACCCATGTCCGTTAGACGGACATGCATGTCCGTTTAACGGACAATTTCGAAGCAATTGGTACCCATCCACCCGAATGTGTCCATTAAACGGACATGGCTGTCCGTTTAACGGACAGCTACGGGAAAAAGTGCAAATTGGACAAATTTAGAGGCCGAATTTCGTTTTTTGGTTTATAAGAGTTGTAGATCTAGATGTATACTTTCAAATGGTGAAAGAACGAATACAATCTGACTTCTATATAAAAATTTATGGTAATCGCGCCAAAAGAGTTTCAATTTGATTTTGGAAGTGAGCATGGTCTATTGTTTTGGGCATAAATCCCTCATCCGACCTCCAATTGAGGTGAGGATTGAACCAGTGGATTTAAAAGACATATATCTTTCTTGATACAAAAATTGGTATCATTTGGAGTTAAATTGAGGAAGGTCTCATTAAAGGAAGTGAGAGGCCGGTTAAGGGAGCATGTTTCGGGTATGAGCTCTTCTAGGTTTTTGGAGTGTATCTTGAGTTATATAACTCCGATTAAGGCGATTCTTGCCTCTATACGAACGTGAGGCTTTGAACTATTTTTGACATGAACAAGTCAATATGTGATTATGATGTTTAGGTAGTGTGCGCTCATCACTTTTATGGAACAACAGCAACTAGCACTGCAATGTAATAAGCGCAAGGTTTCAGGAATACGGAAGTTGGGCTCCGGGAGCGGGGTCCGACATCTTGTAGTATCAGAGCTAGAATAAGAGTGTTAAGTTATAAGCAGTTGGGTCCCGGATCCAACAACTGTGGTATCAGAGCAAGTGTGACAGTGGTAAGTATACGCAGTTTGGGAGAAGGGATCCAACAAAGATCAAGTGAAGCTTTGTAAATAATTTACATATGTCATTAATAGAATCATTTACTAATGGTGGAGAACAAGCATGATTATACTAAAATAGAGTAGACACTAATTTCATGCTTTATATCTAATCATAATGTTATATGATCAAAGGATTTAATTATAATGAAAAATCATGCATGAAAGGATAGTCAAAACCACTTTGACATTTCTAAATATTTGGGTGGTCACAATACATTGCTAAATGTCAATCTTGATCTATGGATATAAATTGTTTAAATAGAGAATTAAAGATAAAATAAAGGATTTTAATTTATCTAATTTTAAATATAATTTAAGGTTATAATTTATATTAATTTCTTACATATTTAGGAACTTGATGGGTCACACACAAAGAATAAGTTAAAGTGAGGGAAGTATTTTAATCAAGTTGGACTTTCTTGTAATGTTTGAAAACTTAATGGTTAAATAAAATATATTTATTAAATAAGGATCAATATAAGATATTGGATCTTAATTCTAACTAAAGTTTAACTGAAACTAGAATTATCAATTAAATTACGATAATGGTCAAAACTTATTATAAACAGATTTAAGCTCTAAGAGAGTTAGCACTCTTTACCTAACCCTCTCTGCAATAGTTATAAAGTTCTCTTAACTCATTTTATGGATATCATTAGAGGTTAGATACTTGTGTGATTATGGTGATTGCGATGAGCTAGTTTCAGAAACGGTTTAAGGGATACGACAAGAATATGATCAAACTTCAAAATAAGGTAATAATTAAGATTCTTACTTTATTATGATTTATATGTTAATCATTTAACAGAATTTTAAGTGATTTTGGTTTCAAAAATAAAATACGAAAAAGTTTGATAACTAGACATGTTATCTTCTTGTAGAAATTATTTTTTATGAAATTAATTCTTTTCAAATTCAAACATATTTAATTATACCTTTTTTTAATATAATTTTGAGTCCACAAGTAAAAACCCTAATCTAGTCAAAACTCTCACTAATGATGGCCTTGACCATATTGTCTTATCCCTTTTTGTAACCCTATTTTATTACTAATGTTTTTCCTTCTTGTCTAACTACAATTCCTAATCTAGTCACCATTTCACAACTTATCTCAACTTCATCTCCATCTAAGGTCCCTACTTAACATACTCTAATATAAGTAAGTATTTCACTTTCTTCACCTAACACCTCTACCATACTAGTGTTGCAATCTCACCCATATCATATAATGATGCCAACATTAGTGATGCTATAAATGAAGAATTCCCTCATCTTCCCTCCTATAAATGGAACCATCTTTATTTATCTAGGTCAACAAGTACCCTCATTGGTATGATGCTACAAATGAAGAATTTCAATTCCTAGAAAAACAATTAGTCATTTATCCCTTTTTATTTAATATGAAATATTATTAGGTGTAAATGGATGTACATAATAAAGAGGCACCTTAATGGCTCCATTGCTCACTATAAAGCTCATCTTGTAAAGAAGGTTTCACCAACTTCTTGACATAAATTTTACTAAAATCTTTAATATTATTGTTAAATTTATTATTATTCTTGAGTTTACTATTGTGAGAAAATGTGGATGTGTTCTAAATTATTTGGGTGTTATTCCTCTTATAAGACACTCTCTCATATTTTGTTTTTATGAATAACCATAAGACATTGATGATCCTTAATTCAACTTATGTCTGCAAACTAAATAAAGCAATTTATGGCCCTTTTCAAGCTCCTTAAGCATGGTGTAATGAACTACACTCTTTTCTCATTGCATATGATTTTACCAATTATAAGAGTGATAGTTCTCTATGTATGGCATTTGTATTATGTACTTACCTATGTATGTGGATGATATCATTCTCATTTGGAATTATTCTCCATTAATTCAAGAGTTTACTACTTGTCATTTCTATTGGTTCTCTCTTACAAGTCTCAGCTAATGCAATAACTTTTCTAGGCATTAAAACCATTGGATCTTGTAAGAGTTTGTTCTTATCTTAACAATAACATACTATGGACCTTCTCAAATTTACTCAAATACATAAAATAAAAAAAGTTAATATTTTATAATCTCCATTTGTAACATTTTAACTTGATAGTGAATATTTTCCATAATTTAACCCAATTTATATACAATCCAACCTCTAATCACCAGTTTACTATGATGAAAGTTCTTTGATATCTCAAAGGGATACTTCACTATTGTGTATTTCTCTAAGCTCATTCACCTTCTGATCTGTACACCTTTGTCAGTGTAGATTG
Organism: Erythroxylum novogranatense; assembly: GCA_029891385.1. Taxonomy (NCBI): domain Eukaryota; kingdom Viridiplantae; phylum Streptophyta; class Magnoliopsida; order Malpighiales; family Erythroxylaceae; genus Erythroxylum; species Erythroxylum novogranatense. The sequence continues at coordinate 17,037,397 of CM057234.1, read as the reverse complement.
GACTAGTGCCTTTCTGATCTCTTATCCCATTAGTTAGAGTTCTCAAAAACAATCTAATATAGTCTGCCCTTCTATTAAAGATGAATACTATGCAAATGTTATCACTAATATTAAAGTAAATTAGTTCACTAATGTTGAGTGCCTTGAATTTTGTTGAACCATAAATGGAGCATGGCCCAACCCGAATATTTTGGAGCTCGGCCTGAATATTTTAGTGGTGATATGGACCTAACCTAGTTTGCGTATTTTTTGGAGTGGCCCAAACAGGATATATATAATTCATATTGGTTAAACCACATAAATCCTATGTTTTTTTTCTCTATTACATTGTGTTTTTTCTTAACAAGCGTTATTAGAGTAAGGTTTTAAAAAATTCACATTTTTTGGATTTTGTTTTCAATGTTCAAATTTTTCTTATGATATTTGGGAGGCTGTTATGTCTGTTGTTTATGAAGATGACGACTAACAATTTTGATGTTAATAAATTCAATGGGTTGAACAATTTCACTTTGTGGAAGATTAAGATGAGGGCTCTTCTAGAGAAGGTACACTACCTGAGAAATTGTCGACAGAGGAGAAGAATGAAATTATGGAGAAGGTGCATAACGCGATACTGTTGAGTCTGAGTGATGAAGTGCTACGTGAGGTAGTGCATGAAACAACCACTGCGAGATTGTGGGTGAAACTAAAAAACGGGTTTTTAAAGAAATCTCTCACAAACTATTTATATCAGAAGTATTGTTTGTATACCTTGTGGATGACAAAAAGTATGTAGATAAAAGATCATCTTAATAACTTTAATCTAATTATCTTAGATTTTCAAGGCGTCGAGGTTAATATTGATGATGAAGATCAAGTTATTATTCTATTGTGTTCTTTACCAAATTCCTATAAAAATTTTGTTGATACTACATTGTATAGGCGAGATAGTATTTCTATTATCAAAGTGAAGGATGTTATGCAGTCTAAAGAATTAAAGAGAAAGGGTTTTGGTTTTGGTGAAGATGGTGTAGAAGAAAGTTGTAACATCCCGTTACCCATGTTAAGGCTATAATTGTGAATTATGAAAAATTATGAGAAATTAGGAAAATACACATTATTCATAATTAATAGTGACATACACATTTATTTTGCACATGCATATGATTGTACATGCATTCATTGGCATCTCCGGATAAATTGATTTATAAATAAAAATTGTGGATTTATTTGAAATGAATTAAATATGATTTGGTAATTTTTGTACATTTTGGATATTGTAGAAATTTTTGGTTAATTATTTTTGAGTTAAAAATTTATTTGGAGAGTCATCTTATTATTTTGAAATTTTTGGTAAATTTTAGAATTTTTGTTTTTTTGAAAAAAAAGAAGAGACAAATGAGAGGGTGACACTTGGCCCACTTGCATGGGTGCCATGTGTCATTGAATTGTTAACCCTCATAAAACTTTTTCTGCAGCTCTCAGTGGTCTACACCGAAAACCACCCACACCAAATCTTCATCATCGCAATATTTGTTTTTGGTTCTCACATCTATGTTATACTTGACAAAGGAAGCAGTTCAGTTCAGCCATTGTTTTGCTTCTCCTTGTCCTTGTTTTCTTCCCCATTCACCGAAACCTATTCTTCACTTTGGAAATTTTTGTTGAATCAAGTAAGTTATGTCTTAAGCTTTACTAAGTTGTGTAAAATGATTTTGATGATGGGTTAGTGTTAGAGATGAATACATGCATGAAATGGATTTAGCAGTAGAGTTTCGGTGATGGCAGAAAATATTGGCTTCTCATCTTGCTCTGTTGATTTGCCTTGTATTGCATGCATATACAAAAGTGGTGTTAAATGTGTTTAGAGCAAAGTTTTTGGTGATACTATGATGTGGGAAATTTTAAATGGAAAATGTGGGATATGATTAACGTGCTGGTGTAGTGAAACTAATCCTATAAAAAAAATGAAAACACAGCGGAGAGTAGGCTTGAAGTTTCGATTTTGATAGTCAATATTTTATGAACTTGTAGGTGATTGATTTTGAATTGTAAAAGGAGTTAAATGAATTTAAAGAGTGGATAAAAATGAAAGAATATGTATTGGAGGGAAATTTGGGAAATTGGAAATTTACAGTAGAGAGAGAGTTGAAGAAGGTAGAGAGAGAGGGGGAAGTGGAATGTGGGATGTGTGATATTTGAAGTGAATGGTTATTTCTGAATTGTTTTGAGGTTATGGTGAGCATTGTTGAGATAAAACTGAGTTTAGAAGTTATTTCAAATAAAAGATGTGAGGTTGAACTTAAAAAAAGAGGCAGTAGAAAAAGGAAGAGGAAGATGATGAATAGTGTGTTTGACGTTGGTGTTTGAAATGTGATTTTGAACTAGAGTCATTTTGGTTGACAGTCCTCAGTCTTTTGCCTATAATTTTTTCATCCAAACTCCAAATAACTTGAAACTTAGATCAATGGATTCCTAAGATTTTTTTTTCTCTTCCTAAAAATTTAGAGTTATCTGAATTGATTTGGAAATGAATGATAGGATGAAAGTGTGGAAGTCTACTAGAATGTTATGAACTGGAAATTTTTATGATCATGTTTTGGTTTTATAACTATAACTTTAGCTGTAGATTTATGAATGAGTTCGTTGTTGATTCATAATAAACTAGAGACATATTTCTACAATTTTTGTGAAGAGGTCAAACTTTAATTTTGTCTCTAGGATTTTCAAAATTGACATGAAAGTGAGCTGTAACTTAAGCTGAAGCATTATCAGGGATAAAAATCATATCATGTGGTTATTGAATAAACTGTATTGATGTGGGCCGAATTAGGCTAAGTTATCTTCACCAAAGTTGTAGCTTATTCTCTTAGATTTACATTGGTATAAAGTTTGTAATTTTTGGATGTTTGAGCTTAAGGATATGAGTTGTACAATTTGAGGGAATGATCATGTTCTAGCCAAAAGTTCAAATGTTCACAGTCTGAGGTATTTTGTGCATAACTCATTGAATAATGAATTAAATTAGATGATCTTAGAGTCGATAAAAACTTAAGACACTTTAGAACAACTTTCTAGAAGGAAGTATTGCTTAATTTTGTCATTTACCCTACCAGAATAATTATGCAAAATTGACCCGAAATCATATGGGTAGAAAATCTGAAGTGGTCAATTAGGTTATCAAATTGATTTCACATTGTTTTATTTTCGTCCAAATTATAAGTACCATATGATATTAATGAGGGCTTTGATATCTGATCAATTTGATGACGAGAGTTACTATAAGATACCCGGAATTGTCATTGAACATACATTGTGCATACTTTCTATATATTGATGTGCATAAAAAAAACACTTGTATATTTGTGCAAAAATGTGATATTTGTGACTATGTTATGTATGTTTTAGAGGAGCCAAGTGGATGCCAGATGGACATTGTCGGACCACCCAGGAAATGGTATATTGGAACATTTTGTGAGTCAACCTAGATGATTTCCTATGATTGATTTGATCTGAATTTAATTTAATTTATTACACTTCCATTATTATTGAATTGTTTGTAAGTTGTTTCTGGATTCCGGACCTGAGGTCCAAGGAGTTTAAATATTTGGGCATGTATTGGTAGTGTTTTGATTTGTATGAATTTCGACATTTAATTCTTAACAAAAGTTGAATGCTGGACTTAGGTCCGATGATTGTGAAATCTTGCTTGAGCATTTATATAAGATTGTGATATATGAGATTTTCTGAAATTGTTGCATTTCATAAAATGCATACCCAGTTAAAGGCATTGTGACTTGAGTTGCCGGTATGAAGCGCTTCCACGTAGAGCTTTGCTCCGTGATTTCTGATTTTGCAGTAGAGCTATGCTATGTGATTCTGTTTGACTGAGCCCTATGGGCCAATATTTGTATAAGTTTGTGATAGACACTCGGTCACAACAATAAGAAAGAATGTGAGTCTCATGCATATAACATTATAAGATTGAATTTCTTTTAATGATTTGCAAGGCTGAAACGAATGATAAATTGTTATGATCTATTTGTTATACTTGGCTACATGGATTGTGAGATTATATGATATACCATGTTGTGCGAATATCTAGAGTATATATATGATTTGAATTAATATCTGTGAAATATGTGGTATGTGTGTGTAATCTGGTGAACTCATCAATGATGGTTCACTCATTGAGTTCATAAAACTTATAAAAATTGCAACGTGATTTTTCAGGTACGAGACAGGAGACCTAGTTCTTAGACATGACTAAAGGACCTTTTGGATTTTGTTATGGATCAGAGGTCTGTCAGCTGATTCCAAGAGTATCGTGTCTTGTATTTTGTTATTTTTGTTAGAACCTATATGAGGTCATGTAAATATTTGTCTAAAGGAAATAGTGTAAATTTGTTTGGATTAATGCAATGAATGGTTTTAAAATTTAGTCACTTTCAATTATGTTAGATGATGCCATGTATAATTTGGTTTTGCTTTTGCTCTAACATGCCATTATCATAGGATATGTACTTGAATATGCTTGAATGCTTGGGTATGTATCATGTGGTAGTGGGATGTTGCACAAGTCTTGTTGTTAGCAGGGGTAAGAACACTAAAAGAGGTGGTGTCAAGAGAGGTAGGTCACGTTCCAAATCAAGGGCTATAGTAATTAAGTGTTTTCTCTGTAAAGAGAAAGGGCATATTAGGAAGGATTGTTTATAGTGAAAGAAGAGAAACGAGAAGAAGGAATTAAGTAGTAGTGGTAATGTTATAGTAGTACAGGATAACTCCGATGAAGGAGAGGGCAATGATGTTTTGATTGTCAGTACTTATAATTCTGCAAAAACTTAGGCCATGGACACTAGTGTATCTTATCACATGACTTTCTCACGCAAATTGTTCAATCATTCGAAAACACAATAAAGTTGGGTCATAATAAGGAGCTTAGTGTAAAGTGCAGTGGTTCGGTGCATATTAAGATGCATGACGGAATTATCAGAACATTTGATGCATAGTATGTTCCTAATCCAAGTATGAATTTGATTTCTTTGGGTATCCTAAACAAACAAGGGTATGGTTTCTCTGGTAGCGATAAACAGTTGAAGATTCTTAAAGGTGCTTTAGTAGTGATGAAAGGAAAACTACAACATGGAATTTATATTCTGATGGGTAGTTTAGTGATGGGAATAATGGCAATACTTCAGTCTTTAAAGAAGCATAATGATAGTACATAGTTTTGGTAGTGTAGATTGGGTGATATGAGGGGAAAAAGGGTTGGCAATATTGAGCAAACAAGATTGTTGGATGGAGTAGAGACTAAAAAGTTGAAGTTCTGTGAGGCTTATGTCATGGAAAAGCAATGCAGATTCAAGCTCAGTTCTAACAAACATACATCGAAAGAAATCCTTCAGTATGTTTATTTAGATTTATGGGGTCTTTCTCCAGTTGAATCTTATGGCAGGTTAGGAACTTCGTTACATTCATTGATGACTACTCTAGGAAGGTTTGGGTTTATTTTCTGAAATTCAAGGACGAGATGTTCGGGTGGTTCAAGGATTGGAAGACTATGGTTGAAAAAAGAATTGGAAAACAAGTGAAGACACTTTTAACAGATAATGGGTTGGAATTTTGCAATGCACAATTTGATGAATTCTATAAGATTGAAGGTATAGTGAGGCACTGAATTGTACAACATACAACAAAGTAGAACAAATTTGCATAATGCATGAACCAAACACTCCTGCAGTGTGCTCGATGCGTACGACTAAATACTGGCTTATGAAAGCAGTTTTGAGCTGAAGCAGTTAATACTGCTTCTTATCTAGTGAATAGATATCCATCAATTACAATATATTTTAAGACTCCTAAATAGGGAGGGCAATCTTCACCCAGCCCAGTTTGATTTTAGACTGCATTGATCGGGCCACAGATCGAGACTGTCTCAACCTGACCCAGTCTATGGCCTAAAGGGAATATGCAAAATGACGTTGTTTTGTAAAAAATGATGAAATTAAAAAAAGTGTAACATGATCGGTTGCCATCTCTACTTCTCAAGAGGTATGATTTAGTTACCCTCTGATTATTCTAGCTTGTGTATATTTGGTTATTCTGCTTATGCTCATGTGAATGATGGTAAACTAGAGCCGAGGGTAATGAAGTGCATATTTTTAGGGTATGTGACTGGAGTTAAAGGATATAAACTGTGGTGTGCAAAAATGGATAGAACTCTAAGATTTATTATTAGTAAAGATGTGACCTTTGATGAATCTGCTATGTTGGGTTAGAAAGATGAGTATGATAATCATGCAAGTAATAAAGATTAGGGTGCTAGCCAAAAGGTGGAGTTTGAAATTGAAACTCCAAATAGGACTACAAATAGGACTATTCAACAGTCTAAGGAAAAAAAACAAGATTCACAAAGTGTAGCAGCAAGGAGAACGAGGAGGGAAATTAGAAAACCTGTAAGGTATATTGATTGTGCTAGTATTATTGATACTAATTCTGTTGTATTTGCCTTAATAGTATGAGACAATATTAATTATGATGAACCTAGATCATATATGGAGGTAATTAAGATTAGAGAAGCATCATAATGATTGATTGTGATGAATAAAGAGATGCAGTCTCTTGAAAAGAACAAAACTTGGGATCCAGTACCTCTACCAAAAGGTGTGAAACCAGTAAGATGCAAATGGGTGTTCAAGAGGAAAGAAGGCATTCATGTAGTTGAACCAACCAAGTTCAAAGTAAGGCTTATGGCTAAGGGTTTTTCACAAAAGGAAGGGATTGACTACCATGAAGTGTTCTTATCAATTGGGAAGCATAAAATCATTCAGGTTTTTCTGTCCATAGTAAGTGCATTAGAACTAGAGTTAGAACAACTCGATGTCAAAATTATGTTCTTACATGAAAACTTAAAAAGAATAGATCTATATGTCACAGCCAAATGGGTTCATTGACAATGAGAAACTGGAGCATGTATGTTTGTTGAAAAAAATCCTTTTACGATCTGAAGCAGTCACTAAGGCAATGGTATAAAAGGTTTGATGCATTCATAATTTCTCATGGATTTGTGTGCAATCATTTGATAATTATGTCTACTCTTAGAGGCTTTCAGATGATTTATATATATATTTGTTGTTATATGTGGATGATATGTTGATTGCAGCTAAGAGTAAAGCTGAAATTGACATTTTAAAGAAGTTATTAAGTAGTGAGTTTGAGATGAAAGATTTAGGTGCAGCCAATAAGATTTTGGACATAGAGATTTGGAGACATAGGAGGGCAGGTCTACTGTATGTGTCTCAGCAGAAATACATTGAAAGGTTGTTACATTCTTTTCATTTGGATAAATCCAAACCACTAAGTACTCCGTTGGTAGCACATTTTAAACTTGATACTAGTACCATACCTATTACAGAAGATGAGAAGGATTGAAAGAGACTAATTCCTTACTCCAGTGTTACGGGAGGTCTGATGTATGTTATGGTTTGTAGTAGGCCTGATTGGGCTTATGCATTCAGTTTGGTAAGCAAGTTTATATAAGTAATATAAGGAAATCTCACTTGGAAGCAGTTAAATGGGTTATGCGATATTTGAAAGGAAGAAGCAATATATGTTTGGTCTATGTCACTAACAAAGATATTGGTGGTTTGGGTGGCTATACTAACTTTGATTATGCTGGAGATCTTGTGAAAAGAAGATCCTTGACATTATATATCTTTACTCTGTATGGATGTGTGTTAGTTGGAAGGCAACACTACAATCTACCGTTGCCCTGTCTACCACTAAAGCGAAATACATGTCATTGATAGAGGGGATCTGTAACATCCAGTCCCCAAATGAAGGGTGAGGACCCGAAATATTGTATAAGTATGCTCAAGGAGAGACAAAGGAATTGCATTGGTTTTGTTCATGCATCTTATTAGCATACATGCATTTACATAATGATTACTGGCTCATAAAGTGGTACATGAATTCATTGACAATTTCCAGGTATAAAAGATAGGAAATGTGAATTTCTAAAATTTATGGGTAGAAGGTGTTGAAAGAGTGAAAGTAGTATGTTTGTGTTGCTAAATAGATAATTGTATGGGTATAAGTGCATGTTATGTGAGGCTAAATGATTGAACATGTGTTGGATTGGTTTTGGATTTAGTTTTGATGTTTGAATAATGTTAGATAAGTGGTAAATTCAAATAAGAAGATTGTAAGTTGTGTTCTGCCAAATTTGTGATTTATTACTCAAGTAAGTGTCTTGATGAATTTATGGCTGATCTCTTGGCTAAATGGGACGTTTATCGATGTGGCATTGATGTTTACATGAAAGGAGTAGGATTTAGTATAAAATCTGGAAAATGGAACTTGTGCATGCTTCAGGTATTTGTTTATAACTTTTGATGTAGTTATGCTATTGAGTTGTGGTTTGCTTTAAATTAAACTTGAGAAGTATGGCTAGAATTCCTATGAAGGAAGTTTTGCCCAATTGTGTCTTTAAGAGCTTTGACATTGGCTCGGAAGTTGAGATGTGTGTGCTGGATGAATAGTACCCAGATCTTAGTTCCATTATTGGCAACCTGAAACTTTGAGAATTTTTCCAGGATAAAGGAGACAGATCTTGTGAAATTGGTATTACTGAAAGTTGAAGATTTATGTGTTATCTTTCCAACGCCACTGAGTATGATATTTTTTGATATGTAGGTTGTAAGTTATGGTCTGATAATGCTCAGGTGGTAATTCAGTCCGAAATGTGTTTTGGTGTGCAAATGCTCTAAGGGCATAAGTTTTGTGCTTTTTGTGTTATGATATTTATTTGGGACTGTTAGGGGTGAAATTGGCTCAAGTGACCTTCTGGAAAATTGTAGAGGATTGTGGTAGCTTTCTAATGAGGTATTTTATGCGAATTTTGGATGTAAGGATTGTTAGATATGAATTTGTAAAGTTTTGGCTATGGTTAGGTCATATGCTGTTTTAATACTAATTAACAGGGCAGCCACATTAATGGGTAGATTCGACCTAATTAGAGTTGGAATTTGCCTTGAAGTCCTTCCTAAGAATTGTAGTAGATTGTCTAAGCTTTTTATTGCTATATGGTATGGAAATTTTTGCTAAGGGGATGTGGAGTTATGAATTTTGAAAGATTGGATTTCTGTTGAGGAAAAATGGGGTAGGCTGAACCTTTGTTTGCGAATTTGATTTGGTTAGAGATGGAATTGGCTTCTAAGTGATTCCTGAAAGATGTAGCATTTGTTTTGCTCTTTCTATTTATATAAAATTTGAAATTTTTGGCTATGGGGATGGAAAGTTATGATTTTTGGAAGTTCTGATGCTTTTTAGTATGAAGTTGATCGATCAGTCACTTTGAGGGACTTTTTGATCTTTTTAGAGACCAAAATTGTTGTTAAGTCCTTCATGAAGATCGTAGATCGGTCTTTTATCTTTCCAACGGTACCAAGTTTGTAAAATTCGGAGTTCAGAGTCAAAAATTATAAGCGTTAGAAGTTGGAAGGTTTGGTCAGTCGGGCGATCGGCCGAGAGAGAGCTCGTCAAGAGAAGAGCTCGGCCAGCCCCAAGCGCCAGATTCATCTGTAGCACCTCGCAAATTGGCCGAGTCGCATTTTTGTCAATTTTTTGGCCGACCGACCTCCCTTCACTCTTTTGAGCATAACTTATTTGTCCGACCTCCGATCGACCCGATTTTTGAAGCGTTGGATTCCTAAGACATTTTTCTATCTTTTAATACCAAATAGATCGGTTTTGACATTAAATGGAGAACGATCGACCCGATTAAAGTGAGCTGACCTGTGAAAAAAGTCTAAACATTGTTCGGTATTTTGGAGATATCTTGAGCTATAGAGCTCGAATCGATCTGAATCTTCTTATAAATTAAACTAGAGACATGGATCTACAATTTCTATGTAGGAGCCGATATACAATTTAGCCTCTAAGACTTTCAAGTTCTGGACGGAAGTTAGGTGTAGTGTTCAGTCTCGGCTTTGTAATGGTCTGAATAGACTTCAGTATTTTGGAGATATTTTGAGCTATAGAGCTCCAATAGATCAGATTTTTGTTTCAAATGAAACTAGAGACATATATCTACAAGTTATATGAAGGAGCCGATTGGCAATTTAGCTTCTAAGATGTTCAACTTCTAGAGTGAAGTTACGTGCAGTGTTAAGTCTTGATTTAGTTTTGGTACCATAACTTATAATTTATATCAATTTAGGTAAATTTGATTTATATACTGTACATGACTAACGAAAGATCTTACATGTCTGTTATTATAAAATAGATATTTTATTAAATTATTTTAACAAAAGATACTATTAAAATTAAAAAGAAATAATTATACAACATTATTATTTTAACAAAAGATGCTATTAAAATTAAAAAGAAATCATTATACATCATTATTATTTTAACAAAAGATACTATTATTTTTTAAAATGTTTATTATTATTCATAACATTGTTTCTGACGGACCCAAACGTCAATTCCAACCCACCACCTGAATACGGCTATTTAGTCCAATTTATATAAATTTAAGGTTATGTTTGCATTTATTTTGTATATTCATTCATTTATTTTAGTGGCAAATGACAAAATATGACCATCCTTTTGTGGCAATTTAAGGACTATTGCTATATTTAAAAGTGATGAATCAATTTGTTATTAATTTTCTAGTTTTATTTTAAATTGTATTAGATGAATTCTAATTTTTGATAATATGAAAAATGATATTACAAACTAAAGTTATATAATTTAATAATAAATTATATTTTTAAAATACAATTTTATTATCGTATGAAAAAGAAAATGGTTGATGAAACGCAACAGATACAATTTTATTAAAACAACGAAGAGATCTTTGCGTTCTTGCAGCGTTAGAGCTGTGCATTTTAACGCACAACTTGGGATTTTTAACGCACAAAAACAAATATGCAAAGGATGGGTAGAAGGAACACTAAGCGGCAACGAATTGAAGGACGACGCAGCAGCCAGACTTGGCGCGCGTGAGGATCTCACTGGGAGACCGGACGCCTTGAAGAGGCTTGACACACGCGGAAGGGATCGATGCGATCGAAGAGACCTGAACGCACAAAAAGGTGGGTGTTTTCTTTTAAGACCACTGTTACAAAGGAGTTCACGAATGCCCTTGTTCTTTGATAAGTTTCGCTTTGCGCTTGGACTTTGGGTTAGTTCTTTGTTCCTTTTTAGGTTTACATGCTCGCTTACTTACACGAATTCTCTTCCTGTTTTCGCTTTCATAGAATCGTTTCGAATCGTGTTTCTCGTTCCTTATCAACTTGACTTCCTTTTCTTCTTGTAATTAGGGAAATCAAGGGTGGATAAGGCCGTAATCACATCCAAAGAAAGGAAAAGCCCGAGAGCCTTACACAAGTTTCAATTCTTTGTCGGATTAAACCGGTATGATATTCTACATAGTTTATATGTTTATTTCTCAAGGATTTGATTCTATTTAGGTAAAGCAGATGCATTTTAAGATTTTAGTCATGTTAAACATTTACGGATTCTTCATGTTCACAATGAATAAAGAAAATAGGGCTTTTTATCATGCATTACCCTTTCAACAAGACTCACCATCCGAAACAACTAGTGTGAATGTTGTCATGTGCAATGTTTTGGGTTGTTCAATTACTTGAGATTTAACCTAAGGACCTAATATCATTAATTTTATCTTCTGAATTGCTGATGTGATGTGTGTGTAATTTTATGGTACGAGCTTTGTGTTCTTTAGCACTTATTGTTTATCAATGTCCAGTATTAGTGAAGAAAGTTATTTTCATTTTCTTTTCTTATGTGGGATGATAATGAAATTCTTTCTATTTTTTTAAATATGATAGTCTTGTAATTGTTTATTTTTGTAGTTCTCAACTTTTATAAATGAATAGGGGATGGATAAAACTCAATGACTACACTTCACAAGATTATGTTAATGGAGTCAAAATTTTCATGAGATTTGCTTTAGATAATCTTGGACAGAGAAAGGATATGCCTTGTCTATGTGGAGAGTGCTTGAATTTAAAATTACAACCACCTCATTTAGTAAAATTTCATTTACTCAATAATGGAATAAACATAGATTATACCGAATGGATACACCATGGCGAAACCCCAAATCCATATAGTGATGATGATAACATTCATGGTTACATGGATGAAACATTTGAGGAGGAGGAGTTGCTGCAAGATTTGGTATTTGGTGCTGATAATGAAAATGCACGGGATTATTCTGATAATGTAGATATTAATCGGCCAGATGTGCTAATAGACGATGAAGTGGAAAATTTTCAGAGATTGTTGGGTGATATGCAATGCAAGTTATATCCCGGTTGCTCCAAATCATTGCTATCTTTTCTTGTTAAGTTGCTTCACATTAAAGTTTTGAACAAAATTACCAACAAATGTTATGATATGATTGTTAATTTGTTTAAGGAAAATTTACCAGATGGTGATATTATTCCTCATTCATTTTATGAAGCAAGGAAATTATTAAAAGACGTCGGTTTAGGTTATGAGATTATTCATGCATGTAAAAATGATTGCATTCTCTTTTGAAAAGAGAATGAGCGTTCAAATAGTTGTCCAGTGTGCAAAGAGTGTAGATGGAAGGTCAATGATGGCAAAGGGAAGTTGATTCTTCACAAATTATTGCGCTATTTTCCACTAAAGCCAAGGTTACAAAGACTGTATATGTCAAGAAAGACGGCTTCTGATATGAGGTGGCATAACGATGGAAAAGTTGAAGAGGTTGGCACAATGATCCATCCGACAGACTTTGAAGTTTGGAAAGATCTTAACAAACAATATCCTTGGTTTGATGAGGATCCTCGCAACGTACGACTAGGATTGGCTACTGATGGATTTAACCCTTTTGGCAATATGAATAATTCATATAGCATATGGCTAGTGATTTTAATGGCATACAACTTACCACCTTGGCAATGCATGAAAGAACCATATTTGATGATGTCACTTCTAATTCTAGGTCCTCGATCACCTGGAAAAGATATTGATATATACCTAAGACCTTTGGTAGATGAGCTTAAAGAATTATGGGAATTTGGAGTGAGGACACGTGATGCTAAAACTGGAGAGTGTTTTCGTTTACATGCAGCAATCTTATGGACAATAAATGCTCTCCCTGCGTTAGGTGATGTATCTGGACATCAGACAAAGGGGTATTGTGCTTGTCCAAGATGTAGTTTAAATACTCCTTCACGAAGATTGAGAAGCAAGATTTGCTTCCCGTAGGAATGCGTGGATATTTACATAAAGAAGTTCTTGATGCCATTACTGAGTTGGCAAGTTTTTCAGACAATTGTGTTCTAGAAAACTTAAATTGGATGTCCTTGACAATTTGGAAAAAAAGATTCCCGTCATATTATGCAAGTTAGAGATGATCTTTCCACCTGCTTTTTTTGACGTTATGGTTCACCTAGCAGTTCATGTGGCATAAGAAGCGAAGCTTGGAGGTCCTGTTCATTATAGGTGGATGTATCCTACTGAAAGGTAAAAATATATATATTGTTTTTATTAAACATGTATTTTGATAGAATCTTTTATCTTTGCAGAAATTTTATTTTGTGCGTATTGATTACGCTTGAAATATAGGTTTCTTAGTAGTCTAAAAGGGATGGTTTGAAATAGAGCTCATCTCAAGGTTCAATCATGGAGGCTTATATTGTGAAGGAGTGCTTAAGTTTTTGCTCATTATATCTTCATGGAATTGAGACGAAATACAACAGGGAAGAAAGAAATTACGATGGTGAGGAACATCCAAATGCAACATTATTTGTATTTAAAAGTAAAATTCAACCTTTTGGAGAAACAAATTTTGTTCAAATGACCTCTCAACAATATAGTGAATTACATTGGTTTGTATTGAATAATTGTGTGGAGATAGAGCCACATTTGAGGTAACAATGGTTATTTTTTATTTATTATAATATCATTATTAATGTAATACTAATTTATAATTTTTTGTTGTTCAGAGAGCACGAAGAAATACAACGTGAAAACCCTATTGGTTGGATGGCGATTCGCAAGAAAGAATTCGCATCATGGTTCGAGAGTCGAGTAAGATTTTCAATCTTCTTTGAAATGTTGTTTTATTGGAATTTATTTTCTTAATTGTAATATTTTATAATTTGTATTGTTGTATTAAAATTAGATTCAAGAGCATCGACGTATAAAGTCTGTTGAAGCTACGGATGAGCTTCTTGCGCTCGCATAAGGACCTGACTATCGTATTAGTAAATGTAGTGGGTGCATAGTAGAAGGAGTTAAATACCTAAAAAAAAAAGAAATTGTCGACGTGTAACACAAAATAGTGGGGTGTGTACAGAAGCTATACATAAGGGAAAAATGGTTAAGTTTTACGGAGTGCTAGAAGACGTAATTGAGTTGAGTTATGTTAGTGGCTTTCGCTGTGTGTTATTTAATTGTAAATGGTTTGACTTAGATCGGAATAAACCAGAAAAGATAGACAGTGAGTTTACAAGCATAAACGTGAGTAGATTATGTAAGTGATCTAGAATGGGGGTTGAATAGATCTTTAAAATTCTTTGAAAAATTTCTACAAGAAAATCAGAAGTTAAAACACACAAAAACAATTTTGATAAACTTAATTAAAAAGCGTAGGGAAGAAGATCAAACACTGTTTTTATAGAGGTTCGGTGCTAAGACCTACGTCCTCTACCTAAGCTCCCACTTAGGATTTTGCCAACCACTTTATAGCACACTTTGTAGTTGAGTGTGAACTTTTTACAACGCCACTTGAATTTCAGCTCAAGCAACCTTTACACTCGATTTGTCTTCCGGCACAAATCCTACCTCACGTGACCTAGTCACTCAAATTGTAAATAAAACAATACAAAGATTGAAGAAAAAATGCTCAATACAATATGTAGCAAAATAAGAGCAATAGTGAGCAATTTGAAGCAATATAAAAGTATATGAACTTGTAGAACTTGTATATCCTCTTCTTCCATCATCCTCTATTTATACTTGAAGAAATATAGCTGTTGGAGCTCTACTAGCCGTTGCTTAATTGGATATAGCCGTTCCTTGATAATCTCCATTCCATTTTTATCAAATTGGACCGTTGAAGTTGAAATTGTGCATCCATAAGTCAACTTGTCGAATGTATAAGTCGACTTGTTTCAACCATTTACGTAAAAGTTTCATCTCCGCTCTCCAATAAGTCGACTTGTACCAGGTAAGTCGACTTGTCGTCCTCGATAGGTCGACTTGTGTTTGATAAGTCGACTTTTATTGACATTGCTTCATCTGTAAGTCGACTTGTGCTTTGTTAGTCGACTTGTATTTCCTTCAATGGTAACATCTGACCAAATCCTTTATAATCCTCATGTTTTATGCCATTTTTCACTTAGAGGACAACTCCCATCTTGATTCTCCATTGATTAGACACTTGCTCATCTTGATTTGCACAATCCTTTCATTGAATAATACCTGAAATAATTTCTTAACTATTTCTAGATATTTTATTATTATCAAAATATAAAGGGATTTAATTTGTCAACCACCATTGGTCCAACAATCTCCCCCTTTTTGATAATGACAAAATATGTAGAAATTGACAAGAAATTTGAAGGACATAAAATTTGATCAAGGTTTCCCTTGTCTTGATGGTTAGATTGTCTCCCCCTTAATTTATAAATCAAAAATTAAAATGCAAATCAATGAAATTTTCATTTTCACTTTTCACTCCCCCTAAATCAAATATCAATTTTAATCTTACTCCCCCGTTTTGTCATAATAAAAAAAATTAGCGAAAATGAAGAGTAATGAAATTTAAAACCAAACATAACATCAAACACAAATGATAGTAATAGTCATTACAAGAAAATGTCAAACAAACACAAACACAACATAAAACAAAACAGAAGTCGAAATGTTGGTTAAGGCATAATGCAATACACATCTTGACGAAGAATCATCGTGCCTACACCCTAGCTTGTCAAAAATCTTCTTGATGCTCTTTTCTAAGCGGGTAAGCATGCTGCGTTGTTCATCAACTTTCCTTTCCAATCTTATAAGCACATCTTGTTGATCATCATGTCGTTCATTTATCTCATCCAACCGATCTCGAATTTCCTGAAAATCAGCTTGAGAAACCTCACTTCTTCCGACATTACTTGGTCGTGAGCTACTTAGATGTTCTGTTGTCCTAGATCGTTTCCTTGAAGGTACCTGCTCACCTACCAAAGTCAACCCAAGCTTCTCAACATGATAGGAGTAAACCCAACCTTTCTCAACTGTTCTAACAAGCTTCATGCTCCTTAAATTGTAAGATGTGAACCTCCAACTCTGAGGATAGGGAAAACTAACATAGGAATCCAGATTGCATTTTCTAACCTGAGAGATATGGGTAATCAGTGCGGCATACGGCATTCCTTTATGCCGGACTAGTTTCCCCTTCAGCTGTCCACGTAATAAGCTCGCCTTTTTCCTCATCATCTGAATAATTAAGCTCGGATAGTTTATTTTCCGTCCTTCCTCCATATGCCACAGAATCTCCTTATCTAAAGAGGTAATTTGATTATTACTGGCTTTCTTTGGGTACACAACCCTGTTTATCGCATAATGTAGTAGCCAATAATTCAACGGTAAATCCATCGCCTCAAATAGAGGGGAATGATCGGAACATAACTGAACTAACAAATCAGCCCTTTTTCTCAAGATAGCGAAATTCTCTTGACTTCTTCATCGATGTCACCTCAAAGATTTCTCAAAATCTCAAAATCAAGAAGAGAAGCTCTAGGCCTAACTCCTCCTCTAGCAAATTAAACATGGTACACAAATCTGATTCACAAAGATACATTGCTTTCCCGTTAATTTTAGAGGACAAGGTAACTCCATCCTCAACATTACTTCTAATAACAACCAGATTCGCATAAAATTCCTTTACTGTTTCTTCATAGATATCATCATGAAAACCCAAAAAATCTCTTAACCCAAGGTTAACAATTTCAGAAAACACATCCGAGAACTCACTACTATCTAGCTCAGTCCAATCAAATCTCATGAAGGGAATCAATACTTCATCTTTAAGTACCTTATAATACAATGTTTGAGCATCCCTCGAAGCAAATCTGGGTTCAATAGCGTCATCCTCCCTTGTCGCATCTCCCCTTGATGAGGACCCCCGAACCCGTGGTCTTTGAGGAACGTGGGGACCTTGAGATTGAGCCATTTCTTTTCCTTTATGAGAAGATTTTCGAGAAGCCATTGATTTGTAGAGAGAGAAAGGGAAAAATGCAAGTTAGGGTTTCGAAAGAGGGGTTTTAAAAAAGGAGAGGTGATTTGGAGATAAAATGGGGTGATTTAGAGTTGATGAAGGTCGAAAATATGTGGGTAAGTAAGATTTGAGGAATTTGTGGAAGATAAGTCGAGTTTTGGGAGAGAAATTTCTAGGTTTTGGAGAGAAGAGGTCTGCGGAGAAGAAAGGGAAGAACTTGTTTTAAAGCCTCCGTCCAACCATAAGTCGACTTGTTCCCTGAATAAGTCGACTTATCGACCTTTATAAGTCGACTTGTCTATCTGTATAAGTCGACTTATCCTTAAATATCTGCATCCCAGAATACTAATTTTCTCATAAGTCGACTTGCTAATGGTCAAGTCATAAAAGGTGTGTCCAAAACTCCAAATAAGTCACTTATTCAGCCCAAGTAACCAACACGATGAATGTATCTTCGGATGTGATTGCACTTTTGCCTCAAATTTTGACCATTTAATGTAGTAAAATCAAATTCAACCAAAGGGATTTAAATCACACATGCCTAACCTTAATTTAATATTCACAAACACATCTTCCTTAAGAAGTTTAGTAAAAATGTCAGCCAATTGATCACTAGACGAAACATGTTTCAAAACAATGTCACCTTTCAAACAATGATCACGAATAAAATGATGTCTAATTTCAATGTGCTTTGTTCTACTATGCAATATAGGATTTTTACTCAAACAAATAGCACTGGTATTATCACAATAGATAGGAATGTTTTTAACTACAATACCATAATCAAGCAATTGATGTTTAATCCAAAGAACTTGGGCATGCATTCTCACTACTACATATTCAGATTCAGCAGAGAGAAATGGCTACACTAACTTGCTTTTTACTAGCCCAAGATATCAAAGATGATCCTAAGAAATGACATAATCCACTAGTACTTTTTCTATCAATTCTACAGCCACCATGATCAGCATCACTATAAGCATACAAATCAAATGAATCACAACTAGGATACCACAAACCATGATTAATAGTTCTACTCAAATATCTAAAAATTCTTTTACAAGCACTCAATTGAGAAATCTTAGGACAAGATTGAAATCTAGCACAAAGACATGTGGCAAACATTATGTCAGGTCTAGAAGCAGTTAAATACAAGAGAGAACCGATCATACCTCTATAGAGTTTTTGATCAACATCTTCTTCATGTTCATTTTTCTCCAAGACCACATTTGTTGCCATTGGTGTTGTTGCCACTTTGCATCCTTCCATTTTAAACTTCTTAAGAAGTTCCTTTGTATACTTCGATTGATGGATGAATATTCCATTTTTGTGTTGCTTGATTTGCAATCCAAGAAAGAACTTGAGTTCTCCCATCATGCTCATTTTAACTCACCTTGCATTAAATCGTTAAATTTTTTACACAAAAATTCATTAGTGGCACCAAACATAATGTCATCAACATAATTTGACAAATAAGCATATCTTGATCAACATGTTTAATAAACAAAGTATTATCTATCTTACCACGAACATATCAATGTTGAGTTAGAAAAGTACTTAACCTCTCATACCATGCTCTAGGTGCTTGCTTCAGTCCATAAAGTGCCTTCTTGAGTTTGTAGACGTAATCCGGATGCTCATGATCTTCAAATCCTGGTGGTTGTTTGACATAGACTTCCTCTTGAATATACCCATTGAGAAATGCGCTCTTGACGTTCATTTGATTTAATTTGATCCTTTTATGAGACGCAAATGCACATAGTAGCCTAATTGCCTCCAAACGAGCCACAGGAGCATATGTCTCATTGTAATCAAGACCTTCTTCTTGATAAAATCCTTGAGCCACTAGCCTTGATTTATTTTTAATCGCTTCACCATTCTCATCATATTTTATCCGATTTACCCACTTGACTCCAATGATGGTCTTGTCCTTTGGTGGAGCTACCAAATCCCATACATCATTTCGCTTGAATTGATTAAGCTCCTCTTGCATAGCCAAAAGCCAATTTTCATCTTTAAGAGCTTCTTCTATATTTTTGGGTTCTACCAATGAAATGAAGGCTGAATTACTCATATTCTCATAGATATTTCTCCTAGTTCTTACACCAACATTTAAATCACCAATGACTTGCTCCATAGGATGGTTCTTTGCTTTTGCCCATGATTTAATGTCGGGTACATGATTTTCTTCGTCTAGCTTCAATTCCTCAATCTTGGATTCAATTTTATTTCCTGAACTTCCTGCATCATCATCAAAACAAACCTTTCTCGGGGGTGAAATCATATCATCAAATTTAACATGTATACTTTATTCAACACATTTAGTCCTATTATTATAAACTCTAAAAGCTTTACTAGTTTGAGAATAACCAATAAACACACCAACATCAGATTTAGAATCGAATTTTCCTAAATTGTTCTTTCCATTATTATGAATGAATACTTTACAACCAAAAGGATGAAAATAAGAGATGTTGGGTTTCTTACGTTTCCAAAGTTCGTAGGGTGTCTTATTTTTGTCTCTTCGCAAATGCACCCTATTGATGACGTAGCATGCGGTATTGACTGCTTCCACCCAAAATGATTTAGGAAGATTGTACTCATTTAACATGGTTCTGCTCATTTCTTCAAGAGAACGATTCTTCCTTTCTACCACACCATTTTGTTGCGGAGTCCTTGGTGTTGAGAAATTGTGCTCCATCCCGTATTTGTCGCAAAGACTTTCGAAAGGTTCACATTCAAATTCTCCTCCATGATCGGTTCTAATAGCAACGATCAACAAATTTTTCTCATTTTGAACCAATCTACACCACTTGGTAAATTCATTAACTGCATCACTTTTATTCGCAAGGAATCTTACCCAAGTAAATTTAGAAAAGTCATCCACAATCACAAGGACATATAATTTTCCACTAAGACTAGCATGTCTAGATGGTCTAATGAAATCCATATGCACAAGTTCAAGAACTCTAGATGTGCAAATTTCTTTCTTTGGTTTGAAAGATTCTCTAACATGTTTGCCTTTTAAACATGATTCACACAAGTGTTCTTTAACAAATCTTATTTTAGGCAAACCTCTTACAATGTCATTTTTCGAAAGCTTAGAAATTAGAGGCAAAGGTGCATGTCCTAATTTTCTATGCCATAAAAATGCATTTTCTTCTAAAGTCACTAAACACTTTTCATTAAACGAACTATTATCATGTAAATCTACTATGTATGTATTTCCGTGTCTCAAACCAATGAAAGCTACATGACCGTCTTTTTTAACCATGCAATGTGATGATTCAAAACTTACATTAAAATTCATATCACAAAGTTGAGAGACACTTAACAAATTATGTTTTAATCCATCAACAAGTAAAACATTGTCAATGGTTGGCAAAGGTTCCTTACCCACTTTACCAATTCCAATGACCTTACCTTTGTTGTTGTCTCCAAAAGTGACATAACCTTGATTCTTTGGTTTGATTTCCGCAAAAAGGTTCTTGTCTCCACTCATGTGTCTTGAACATCCGCTATCGATGTACCAAGTGCTTGACGGCCTTTCCTCCCTTGCTTGTACCTATAATATCAACGTTCTTTTTTCTTATAGGTACCCAAGCCATTTTGGGTCCATTTTGGTTAGCCATATAAACCACATTAGGTGGTATTGTGCCTTTAATAACCCAAATTTTCTTAATCTTAACACATCTTCTAGTACTCTTGCAGGCAATTTCTATGTGACCACCTTTCAAGCATCTAGCACATTGAGCAATTTTTCCATCCTTAGTGAATTTGGAAATTAAAGAGCAATCTCTATCAAAAGGGTCATATCCTAATCCATGTTTAGAAATGGAATATCTTTGTAGCGATAACAATTTTTTAAACTATTCGTTTCCATTTGCGAATTTTCCAACCACATACAAAAATTCTTTTCTAAGTCTATCAAGCTCACAAATAAGATTTTCTTTTTCAATAAGACATGCAGAATGATCTTCATTTGGACTATCTAAGTCATCAATAGTCTCATGTAAGGCATTATTTTCAGCAACCAATTCTCGTATTTTCTTTCTTAATTTTTTGTTAATCTCAATGGCTTCTTCAAAATCAGCTTGCAAAGCATCAAAAGAATCTTTTAGATCTTGGTCATCGAAAATTACCTCATTTTCGTCATCACTTGATGAACTTTTTGCCATAAATGCCAGGTTGTTTTCATCATCACTTTGATATGCATCCTCTTCATCACTCCAAGTTGCCACCAGGCTAGTTTTCCTTTTACCTTTGTCGTATTTGTCATTTTTTTGAAAGTTTGATGTAGAGGATGAGCTTTTGCATTCTCTTGCGAGATGTCCCCGTTTTCCACATCTCCAACATTCTTCGTTGCCTTTCTTTTCGTCATAGCCTTTTGATTTTCTTTCCGCGCCAAACCTCTTTCTTTCTACTTGTTTTCTGCCATTTAATTCTTTCCTTCAATTTTTGAGAAGTCCCTTGAACTTCCTTAAATTTCTAGCGTACATAGCTATTTCTTCGTCTTCCTCGTCTTCATCTATTTCCTCATCACTTTCATCAACAAAAGAAGTGTTAGCTTTAAAAGCAATAGATTTTTTAGGCTTACCTCTACCTCCTCTGGATTTGAGAATAATTTCATAGTTGATAAGTGATCCCACCAAGGCGTTGAATTCTAGATGATTAAGATCTTTGGACTCCATAATGGAAGTGACTTGTGAATCCCATTCCTTCGGTAGTGAGCGAAGGATTTTCTTTACCTTTTCACTGTCCGTCATATGCTTTCCAAGGTTGCCTAATCCATTTATTATTTCTGCAAAACGATCAAGCATAGTTGAAATAGACTCACCTTCCTTCATGACAAACATTTCATAGTCATGAAACAGCATGTTGATTTTAGTCTCCCGGACTTGGTTGGTTCCTTCATGGGTGATGCGAAGTCTCTCCCACATTTCTTTGGCGCTGGTACACGAGTTAACTCGGTTTCTTTCCTCAACTGTGAGAGCACAATAGATTAGCTTCATCGCTTTAGCGTTGATGTAGGCTTGCCTCCAGTCATTGTCATCGTATTCCAGCTCCAGAAACGTGAGTAGATTATGTAAGTGATCTAGAAAGGGGGTTGAATAGATCTTTAAAATTCTTTGAAAAATTTCTACAAGAAAATCAGAAGTTAAAACACACAAAAACAATTTTGATAAACTTAATTAAAAAGTGTAGGGAAGAAGATCAAACACTGTTTTTATAGAGGTTCGGTGCTAAGACCTACGTCCTCTACCTAAGCTCCCACTTAGGATTTTGCCAACCACTTTATAGCACACTTTGTAGTTGAGTGTGAACTTTTTATAATGCCACTTGAATTCTGGCTCAAGCAACCTTTACACTCGATTTGTCTTCCGGCACAAATCCTACCTCACGTGACCTAGTCACTCAAATTGTAAATAAAACAATACAAAGATTGAAGAACAAATGCTCAATACAATTTTTAGCAAAATAAGAGCAATAGTGAGCAATTTGAAGCAATATAAGAGTATATGAACTTGTAGAACTTGTATATCCTCTTCTTCCATCATCCTCTATTTATACTTGAAGAAATATAGCTGTTGGAGCTCTACTAGCCGTTGCTTAATTGGATATAGCCGTTCCTTGATAATCTCCATTCCATTTTTATCAAATTGGACCGTTGAAGCTGAAATTGTGCATCCATAAGTCGACTTGTCGAATGTCTAAGTCGACTTGTTTCAAACCATTTACGTAAAAGTTTCATCTCTGCTCTCCAATAAGTCGACTTGTACCAGGTAAGTCGACTTGTCGTCCTCGATAGGTCGACTTGTGTTTGATAAGTCGACTTGTATTGACATTGCTTCATCTGTAAGTCGACTTGTGCTTTGTAAGTCGACTTGTATTTCCTTCAATGGTAACATCCGACCAAATCCTTTATAATCCTCATGTTTTATGCCATTTTTCACTTAGAGGACAACTCCCATCTTGATTCTCCATTGATTAGACACTTGCTCATCTTGATTTGCACAATCCTTTCATTGAATAATACCTAAAATAATTTCTTAACTATTTCTAGATATTTTATTATTATCAAAACATAAAGGGATTTAATTTGTCAACCACCATTGGTCCAACAGATTATGGTATGAGAATGAACCTTATGTGTTAGCTAATCAAGTGACTCAAGTATTCTATGTAAATGATACAAAATTAGGGGGAAATTGGAAAGTAGTTCAAAGTGCTCAACACCGACATCTGATTGACCCATCCCTTCTCCAATTTACTGATGGAAATGAACCTAATGTCAGTGATGCATATCAACAAGAAAATTGTATTGATATAGAAGTTCTAGATAGTGCTCAAGAGGTTGGGTTAGTATCCAGAAATGATGAAGCTCCATTAGAGATTGAAATTTATGAAAAAATATTACATTCACGTGTTGATGATAATGATGATGTTGAAGAAGATCATGATGAAGAAGATGACACTTTTGATGAGTATTGGAGTAGCGAAGATGAAGTTGCATCTCAAGCTTATGATGATAGTGACTTGGATTGATGTGTAATATGTAAGATTGAATAGTTTTTTTTCATTTTTTTTCTTCCTGTTGGTCTGTTAGTTTTTCTTTTTAGTTTCTTACAATCTTGAGTTTTAACAAGACCAAAACAAAACCTGTAAGAGGGCCGAGGGTGGACGGTGATTGTCTCGAGTCTATCATATGTCGACTTGTTAACATAAATAAAAAAGCTGTCTTAAGTGGTGTGATTAAGTGGGTTATTTTAGTTGGTCACTTGACACTTGCTTGGCTTTTTAGAATTGGATGTGATTTCTAGGTTTGTCTGCAATAGAAAACTCTATACATTGAGGTTTTCCCTTGTCTTGCTCTGTTCAATAATTTGATCTCTCCTCTCAATTCGTTCCCTTGGGTCATTAATGGACTGATTGATGTGAGTAGTGCTTGTTTATAAATATGGAAATGTTGATATACATTGGGCAGTTGCTGATGTTGGTGTCGCATTTTCTCTCTGAGTCAGGCCTTTATATCAACAAGACGGTTGAGCAGGTTCCTCTGATGTCAAGAATGGAAACGTCAAGTGGAACAGATAGATGAAGCACCATCTGCTATCTCAAATAGTCATTTTGATTTCACATCTGAAGACATTGCTGTTAAAATGCATGATGCATGTTCTACTTGGTCAATCTTATGTTGTCAATCTTAAGCATTTCTTTAGGACTTCAGGTAGGCATTATGTACTTATATCTTAATATGGTTTCTGATTGTGAAAAAACATTGTTCAACTCTGTATTTGTAGATAGAGGATTTAGAAGTACTACATAGGGAGTGAAAAGTGCTAGTTAACTGAAATCACATCCAATAAATATGTACTCCTCAATGTATAGAGTTTTCTATTGCAGGCCAACCAAAAAGGCACCTGCTCACTACAGGTTGGAGTGTCTTTGTTAGCACAAAAGACTTTTTCTTCTGGTGATTACATTACTCGCTTATAAGGTATGACTTTGATGATAGTGAGGAAAAACGTGTCTGGAAATCATTACATTAAGCTTAGCAATGTCTGTTTTTCCTTAGGGATGAAAATCACAACTTCTCTTGGGTATAAAGCGTGCAAAAGACAAAGAACCAGCTCTCTCTTCCTCGGTCATATCCAAAGGACAGCATGCATATTAGTATTCTTGTTGTCACTGCGAATAATAGCCCTCTTACTATATTTTATAATCCAAGGTGCTTACTTTCACCATCACCGCTGAATCGAGGGTTAATAGTTATGGAATGTTAATGATATTTCAATTTAACAGGCAAGTCCAAATGAATTTGTAGTTCCTTCTCCAAGTATAATAAAGAAATGTACACGCAAGTTTCTCTTGGCATGAGATTTAGGATGATGTTTGAGACTTTTCTTCCTATTTACCATAAAACTTTATTTTGATACATTCTGAAATTGATAATGGTGACTTCTTCATGTTGATGATAGTGTTTCTTGACACCGTCTGCTTTGTTTTGTATTTTAGTTGATAATACCATTAAGCTCCTTGGTGTTGGTGCACTTTCTTTTCACCCCACATTGGAATGGATTTTGTTGGTGATAGGCGTGGTACACTTTTGGCATGGGATGTCTCAACAGAGAGGCCTACTATGATCGGAATGTTAGAATTTATTGTCAATGTATTTACTCTTGGTTTAAAAATGTTATCTAAGTAGATTTGTTTGACACTTTAATCTTTTCTTATGTCTATCAAATGTGCTTGATAGTTATTATAGTGACCCAGAGGTGATTATTTTGGTCAATCTGAAATTGATATCAATTTGTTGGGTTGTTAAGGTGTCGTCTTTGGAATATTTGGAGTTTAGTTGGAATGAGTATTGTGGCTAATGGAAATAATTCTCTCTACCAGTATTTATTTGGTTTCTATTGCATAAATTTTAGCGACCAATTTGAATTATTTTTGCAATCAATTTTGGTTACTGACAGGTATACATCAGGAACCATCCAAATTATTTTTGCGACCAAGTTTTGGTGGCTAACACATACACTCTAGTGACCAATAATTATTATTTTTTGCTAAATTATAGTAAATATAATACAATTTGTGACGATATTAAAACTATAGAAACAAATTATTTGGTTGCTAAAAGTAAATTTTTAACAACAGCATCATGTCGTCACAACATAATTACTAAAAGAAAATTGATACACCATTTGTTAGCAACCAGATAAAAATAACTGCAACCAATGACTTGGTTGCTATAAGATTATTTTTTACCAACAAAAATAATTTGGTCGCAATATGAATAGCTATAGTAACCATTGACTTGGTTGCTATAAAATTACCTTTTACCAACAAAAATAATTTGGTCGTAGTATGAATAGCTATAGCAACCATGCTATAAGATTATTTTTTAGCAACAAAAACAATTTGGTCGCAGTATGCATAACTATAGCGACCATTCTAATATTACAGCGACCGTGAAATTTTACATTAGCAAGTATAAATTTGGTCGCTAATAATTCTACCTTTAGTGACCAATTTGAAATGGTTGTTAATAGTGCATTTCTAACGACCAACGTAATAACTCGTCACTGAGCACTTTTAGTAACAACCCTATTGTAACCACCTGTGACCAACCCGATTCTGGTCGCTATAACTTTTAACGACCATTTTCTTATTTTTAGCAATCATTAATAATGGTTACTGAAACTAATTTTTCTTGTAGTGTCTGAGAATAAACTTTATTACTTGATGAGCACGAAAAACGGCATGATGCTAGGGAGTATAGAGCTAAAAATATTGTAGCATCAAAAAGACAAAAAAAAAGCTCTCTCCTACTACACATTATAAAATGAAGGATAGAAGATATAAAACTTTAATATAGTATAACATTTTTTTAAAAATATTATTAGTTTTAAATTTTTCAAAAATTCCTTCTCTCATACTTTGGTTAAAAATAATAATGAAATGCATATGGCACAAACATCACATGTAAATCAATCAAATCTTACCTATATGATGACTTGACTTAATTCTTAAATTTGAATCAAACTAACTGTTATGTGTGTGTCTAGGCCTATTTGCAAGATTTTTAATGCTTGTTGACTCTTTTGTAGTTTGTGAGGATGACGAACAAGTGAAGATAAGATGGATAATGTAATAGCCTGTTTTTGATACTAAGGGTTAGAGCCTTAGAATATTGCACATGACTCATATCATTGATAATTTATAAAATGTATTTCATTCACATGCATATCATTAGCATACACACATGAATCATGATTTAGTAACCAATTGCTAAGATAGTATATGCACTCAATTGACATATTCTAAGGTATGAAAGGGTTAAAATGATCATGATGTGAATTGTGTATTGTTTATGTCTTGAATTTTGGTTTGGTAGACTATATTAGTAAACTTGGAATTTATTATTACAATTAAAAAATTGATGAATTAAAATGTACATTTATACTAGGAAAAATTCTAAGTAGCAACACAAGTTGACACATAGAAAGTTAGGATAACTAAGCTTATAAATTGAGTGACATTTGGCATAGATAAATGACATTTGGCATAGGTAATTAATTGACAAATGGCAGCAATGAATGAGTGACAAATGAACTAGTAACTAGGTGACATTTGGCAGCTTATGGAGGGGATAAGTAGCTTACATGCTTAGTGACATATGCCATTGTACCAGGAATCAAAATTCTTTTTGTTCCACCAAACATTGAACATTGATTTCAATAGGGTCATTTTATATGTTGATTATGAAGGAAAGGTTGAATTTGTCCCTATGATTCGCTAATGTCGTTCATTTTCTGTAACTAATTTGTATCGAAAGCCTAAAAAGTCTTGTTATACATACACCTAGAGGCATATATATACCTAAACAGTCTCGTTATATGTACGCCTGGAGGCATATATATATATAGGCTTTCTATATGTATGTGTGTGTTTATTTGTTTGTTGTAATTAATTAATGTACCAACAAAAATGTTTGCTTGTCAATTAAGTTGTTTAACTCAGTATTTCATAATATGTGATTTGATGCATTTCATTACATTGTTAGGCATGATCAGATAAAGGAGTTATAACCGGAGTGGCCAGTGTGAAAAAGAGCTTAAAGCTCATAAATGTGTACAAAGAGCCACAAACTCAGTTATTAATGAGCCTGGTATCTACAATGGATACGAAACAAAATATGAAATAAGCCTGGTATTCACAACAAATATGAGACAATTAAATAGGCCCTCGATCACAAAGAAAGTAAAAAGAATAATAGGTATGTATATATATATATATATATATATATATATATATATATATATATATATATATATATATATATATATATATATATATATATCTTTACATGTATCATATGAAAGATTGCGAAGAATTAATGAATTGTGTTGATATAGTGATATGCAATATTTATGTACATGTTGATGATATGAATGATTGAGACAAATGATTAGATTATTCTGAAATGATTATATGAAATGTTTGTAGTTCATGATGTATTGTTGAAATATGATGTATATTATGATCTAGTATTCAAGATTGAGCGATATGTTATATCTATTTAATTGGGAAATATAGTTGTGAATTTAGTTTATACTTTTGATATTTGTGTTCGACTTGAGTATAATACTAGATATAATACTTTTGTTTAGCTTCTCCTTTTATGTTAAACTTTTTATATAGAACTTTAAACTCCCAAATCTTATGTTATGTATAAACACGGATTATGAAATGTAATGACAATGTAAGTAAGTTTCATTTTATGAATGAAATGAGGAGTTTTGATCTTTGGAAATACTTATGTTCTGTATGATGTCATAATAAGTTCATGTGATTGCTTTAACATGTCATTTTCATATGGTATGTTCTTGAATGTCGTTTGGATGTTCGGGTATATGTTATATGGTAGTAGTATCTTACAAAAATGAGTGAATCAAGCCTTTTCTGAACAGACACACCTGTTCTCTCTACTTACACAATTGTGTGTATTAACCATGTAAGTCTCTGGAATCGTGTGAAGAAGGATGCAAAAGACAAAGACATACATGGTTGTGTATCTCTTTATGAATAAGTACATCTGTAAGTGAGGCGGTATTGAAGAGACACTGTCACTTAAACGTTCGTAAATGTGACCATGTATGATATAGAAAAACCTATTTCGTGATATAAAAGAGAAGATACATATGGTTTGCATGAGAGAGGTGCCAAAACACTAAAAAAATGAGGAAAAATACAAACAGAGCAAGTATATGGTATTGCCGTCCTTTTTAAATTATTTTTAGGATTGGTTTGAGAGTTTGTTGATTAACATATCAACTTTTATTCCAATTCTAAAACTTTGTAAGACAACTGATAGTTGTGGGGGTGGGATATTGAACTTTGTAAATTCTTATTTGAGTTTAGTGAATTTTCTTTTCAATTTGACCTATAATCTTTTTCCTCTACATTGGAGGGTTTTCTACATAAATCTTGATGTTTGCTTCTTTAGTAAAGTTTCTTATTCTCATTTTGATTTGCTAGTTAAAGTTGAAGAATGTTTTGTTGTTACTCTTTGGTTGATTTTAGAGAGCTATATTTCTTGTTTCCTATAATAACTAAATATGATCCAAATTAATAATTTATTATAAGTATTTTAAATTATTAATAATTTATTACAAGTATTTTAAACTATTAATTTAAGTCAAATTTAATTTGTTTATATCAAAGTTTAAGAGCTAAGTTGAGTTATCATATTGATGACATGTTATAAGCTCATCTATAGTGTTCATATCGCATGTGTTTTGCCATTATTTTAACACAAGTCTAAAAAAGGAGTTTTTCTAAAAATAAAAACTATAAAGAGTTTTCAAAAATTTCAGAGATTAGGAAGTTTTTCTAAAATTTCTTAAAACAAAATAGAGATTTATTTGTTTCACCATGAAATATTTTAAGGTTAAAATGGATTCACGAAAAATAATTTCATTTTAAATTGATACTTGATCTATTTTAAAATTTTCACACTCAAATATGAATTATTGATTTTTATATTTTATTATAAAATATAAATAGAATATTAAAAATAATATTTTAATTGCGTGAAAGAAGTGAATGAAAATTCTAGTCTTATATTATAAGGCATGTAAAAGGGATTGATATTTTATGGGGAGGGATTAAAAAATTTATGAAAAGTATTTCATGATTTTTTTGGAGGTTGATGAACAAAAAATAAACAAATATAAATTAAAAGACACCTAATATGACAAATTGAAAACTCTCATCAATCAAGGAAAAATTAAAAAAATTACAAGTGTATACATAATGTATGTATGTATGTATGGTCATGTACACTTGTAATTTTATATATATATATATATATATATATATATATCTGTATGTGTGTATACACACATGTAAAAGAGAATTTAAAAATTATATTATTGAGTTGAATTAGACTTTTTCCAAATTTTCTTATTTAAGTAAAATCAACTTTTGAAAGTATTTTACTCTTATTATCAGCTAAAGTTCTATAGCACCCCCATACCATAGGATATGTATCGGGACGCCCGTAGGTCATTCCGACACACACCCTACGATAAGGGTGCGCTACGAACAACCACTAACACTCCACATGGCATCAAAATCATAAAGAATTAATATAAAATCCACTAATAGGAGATGGGATGTTACAAGTTCAATCTATTAAAATATTTTTAAAGCCAAAACTTTGAATTTGATTTAAACTTAATGTAGTGAGTCGTTCTGTACAAGTATGCTTGCATGATTGATTCAAAAACTTAAAACTCATATGATCATAATGTATTAACTTATCTTTCATGTTTTGTCTTTAAGAAAATCTTTTCGGTCTTTATAGACATATCCCATCTTTCCTGGGTAATCTATTCTTTATAGGATGAGCTATCATATATCCTCATCCATTACCATGTTTGAGACATTTTTAGAAAGGAATTAAACCCTAGACAAAAGGGTAGTCCTAATAGGTGACAGGTGATCTTCTCTTTGGTTAAGTTTCTTCGTAGATGATATGCATCCCTTTAACATAATAGAGCCTATATATATATATATATATATATATATATATATATATATATATATATAACAGAAGTTGATTGCTAAGACAAAGCAACAGTCCTTTTAGGTGGATGTGATAGAAAACAAAATTTCCTATTTTAATTTGTAACAATTGCATTTTGAGGTCTCTTATCTTTTAAATAAATTAAATGACTATTTAATAGGTTTATTTGTATAAATTAAATGTATTAAGGAGTTGCCTTACTTTAGTTGCTTCGCTTTAAAAATATAGTTGGCATTTATATTTCAAGTGAGTTGCCTTACTTCATTAAGACAATTGACTTATTAGTAAAAAAAAAATTTAAAAAAGAGAAGAATGTGACTACCTTTATTACTTGAGATGAAATTGACAAAAAATATTGCTTGTAGACTAATAAATATAAAGAAAGGGAAACATAAAATTATAATAAAAATAGAGAGAAAAGTACAAATAAAAATATTTATTAACAATAAATTAATAATGTTGGTTCGTCGATCGTGTCTTTGGGCCCGCACTCAAATATAACGAATTCGTAATGATCGGTCCGTTCTTCAAATATCAGTCCTGTACCTATGCCAAGCCCAGATCCAATCCACGATCTCTGTAGTGCCCCCTCACCGTAGGGTACACATCGGGACGCCCGAAGGTTGCTCCGACACGTATCCCACGACAAAGGTGCACTACCAGAAATTTCCGCTAAAAGTCCACATGGCATCGCAATAATTAAAACCATAATAAATCAGAAATCAATAAATTTTAAAATACAAAATAATCTTGATACAGTCATCCAATATCAGAATAGACAAGTCTATCAGTCCCCTAAACAAAACCAAAAAGGAAACTGATACAAGCATCTATCCTAAGTCATCCTCAAAACTCCAACCCAAATTGACCGACACATGTGCCATCGCTTCTTGCCAAAGACGCAAGACGATAGGAAAAGGCTATCTCCGGAGCTAGGGGTCTACTCTAACAGTCCTGAAAAATAGGTTGCAATTTTGGGTGAGTTTGCGAACTCAGTGAGAAACCATCATCGATGGTTCACTCAAATCATGCATTACGCTAATTGCGTACAGCACGACACAGTAAGATACAGTTTATATAACAATTTGCAGTAACCTATAGCAGTTTGCAGTATCAATTAACAATTTACAATATCATATAACAATTTACAGTATCATATCACAATTTACAGTAAACCATGCCATCACGTAATCAGTCAGTGTCACAAATCAGTTAATCATGAAATTGTAATGCATATAAGACTCTTTTCCAGTTATTCAGTGTTGTGCCCAAGTGCTCAGTCGGTATTCAGTGGGGCACGCGTCAGGGATTTCTCCCCTCGGGCTCGTGGCCCGATCAGTACAGTGTTCGAGCTCAAGGCTCTTTCCAGTGATAATAGCAACTTGGGTCACATATCCATTATCTGATCATGCATTTATGCATGCAATGCAGTGTTCAGTAATTCAGTGCATGGCTATAAAAGCCCAGTGTTGCATTTCTCAGTGTCTTGCAGTAGTCCAATCCAATACAACAGAAGCATGCAATTCAATTATATTCATTTCAGTAATCATGCAATTCACATTGGCAAGTAATTCACATGGAGCATTTAGACAATCAGGAATTTGAGAAACCAACTAGGTTACTCACCTATAACTTCCGAGCTACCGCCTGGAAGTCCCAGCAATGTCCGTGAAATGACGATCCAACGGCGCCTCTATAACAGTAAAATACAGTCCCATTACTAGATGCTCAATAAAACGATTCAGTAATGCATATGTCTCAGTGGAATTATGTACAATGCATGTTCACGATTTTCCCGGCGCTAACACCCAATTTTGAGCTCTTAAGTCTCATTCTAACTCTTCGCCTAATTGACCGACAATAATTGATCCAATTCTAAGATCCAGTTCAATTTCCTCAATTCATATACCCGATAGCAATTCCCTATCCATTGGGTCAAACCCTCTATTGAAAACCCCAATTAAAACTCCAATTGTCATAATTCAATACTTAGGTCACACTATGAACCATAATTGACCTTATTCTCTATGAATCAATAACATTTAGATTAAATTCTAACTTTCATAATTATCCTCAATTGTAGACCTCTTTCCCTGGTTCATAATGAATCGAGAATCACCTCAATCGGAGGTCTATACCATAAGTTATGCCCAATCAACTAAAATCAATCCAATCAGAATTCTATCACTCGTCGCGACCTACGTCCGCTCGACGCGACGTGAAGAAGCTCATTCGTCGCGACGAATAAATCCTCGCTCGTTGCGACGTCCAGCCGAGCTCGTCGCGACGAATAAAGCCACGCTCGTCGCGACGTCCAACCGAGCTCGTTGCGACGAATAAATTAATTTATTCGTCACGATGAAGCCCTCACGCCTCTGCGCTCGTCGCGACGAAGCCCTCACGCCTCTGCGCTCGTCGCGACGTGCGAAGGCCCGATCGTCTTCTCCGATCGATTTCCGCCATTAATGCTCTTTAAGCCCAACATTTAACATCCTAACTACTCAATCTTACACAATAAATGCCATAAATGCATGTAACAACCATTAATAACAACATTAAAGCCATAACTACTTACCAATCGAAGATCAAATCCACAAATCTCTCAAAATCACCGTAACCCTAAAATCTTTCAAACTCAACAATAACCCACTCTCAATCCTTCTCAACCTTCATCAATCACAATAAACTAGTTAGCTTGGCACAATGAAGAGAAAACCATAAGGAAAAATCGAAGAATCCTCACCGATGGGAGGAATCGAAGACACCGTGGGAGGAGAGAAGAAGAAGATCGCAAGCCTTAGGGTAAAAATCCCCAATTTTTCAAACCTATCTATTTATAGACATAAGTCTCCAAATCGGTTCAAATTTCAGTCTCTAAATTTCAATGGCTCAACATTTTTATTCCCTAACAGTATAACTCTAATTTTTCCATTGCCATTGGACAATTCTTTCAAGATTATACATCGAATCGATTCATTACTCCAAAATTTCTGGTCCCGGCATTTTCTCCCAAATTTCCCAAAAATTTCCTATAAGTCACTATCAATTGCCAATCACTCTTAGATTGTTCTAAATTAGTCATTCGAGCCCACTTACTTCTAAATTCTCAATCGAGTGCAATCCAGTCAGTTCCCAGTCAGTTTCCAGTTCACAATCCAATCAATTCATACTCACAATAAAACGCCAGAAAATCATGAATGCATGCTATGAATAAGTGCATATGCAAGAAACCTGTTCCTCTAAAATTAGAGGCCAGTAACATGCTCAATCAGTGAATGCAATGAAACCTATCAGTCTAACCCAATATTACCAAAATACCCTTGCTAACAGTAACAGGATGTTATAATTCACCCCTCCTAATAAAAATTTCGACCTCGAAATTTAATACCTGTCCGATCGAATAAATGAGGATACTGACTCCTCATATGCTCCTCAGTCTCCCATGTAGCTTCCTCAGAAGAGTGGTTCTTCCAAAGGACTTTCACCAATGGAATCACCCTGTTCCTCAGCTGCTTGACCCAAGATCCTATAATCTGTACTGGCTCCTCGACATAGGTCAAATCATTGGCTACCTCAATCTCCTAAGCCAGAATCACATGCGTCGGGTCTGAACGGTACCCAAGATCCTATAATCTGTACTGGCTCCTCGACATAGGTCAAATCATTGGCTACCTCAATCTCCTGCCGTAATCACGTCGTCCGAACGGGCAGTGCTGGAGCATACTAACATGAAACACGTCATGCATCTGGGACATCTCACTCGGTAACGCCAATCTTTAAGCCAACGGTCCTATCTTCTCAAGGATCTCATACGGACCGATATACCGAGGGCTCAACTTGCCCTTACGGCCAAACCTCAGTACTCCTTTCCAAGGAGACACTCAGAGAAACACTCTGTCACCAATACTGTACTCCATCACTCGCCGATGCTGATCCACATAGCTCTTACATGTTCATCCCGAGTCGATTTGATGCGACTCCTGATCAACTGTACCTTATCCACTATATCCTGAATCAGCTCGGGACCTTCTATCGATCTTATACCCTCTTCATCCCAATACAGTGGCGATCGACACGGTCGCCCATACAAGGCCTCATACGGTGCCATCCCAATACTACTCTGATACTGGTTATTATATACAAACTCGATCAGTGCCAAATACTGATCCCATGATCCTCTGAACTCCAATACACATGCCCGAAGCATGTCCTCAACAGTCTTAATTGTCCTCTCGCTCTGTCCATCTCGTTCGAGGATGAAACAGATCAAGTTCAACCTCGTACCCATAGCAGTCTGTAGGCTCTTCCAGAACCTCGAAGTAAATATGGGATCCCGGTCTGAGACTATCGACAACGAAACCCCATGTAACCGTACGATCTCTGCTACATACTTCTGGGCCAACTGATCGAGAGTATTGCTCTCCTCATCGGGCAGAAGTGAGCCGATTAAGTCAATCGGTCCACTATGACCCAGATAGCATCATGCTACCTCGGTGTCCTAGGCAACCCCATCACAAAATCTATGGTAATTCGCTCCCATTTTCACTCTGGAATGGGCAACAAATGCAACTTCCCCACTAGAGTCTGATGCTCACTTAACTCACGACAAATCGGACACTGAAACATACTCTACCACTTGCCTCTTCATACCGTGCCACCGTAAATGTTTGCCTCGTAGTATTATACATCTTGGTCGTATCAGATGCATAGCATAGGCAGCTACATGTGCCTCCTCTAGGATCTCCCGTCTCAAATCATCAACATCAGGCACACACAGTCTCTGTCCCATCCATAAAGTCCCATCTCTCAACTCAAACTTCGAATCAGTACCGGCCTGGACTCTCTCAATCAGTCTCACTAACACTGGGTCTTGATCTTGAACTCTCCGGATCCTATCATGCAACATCGGCCTCAGCCTCAGAGTAGCAATCAGAGCTCCATCCTGACACAAATCCATCTGTACATTAAGAGCTCTCAACTGAATCAGACTAGGTAACCTCAAAACCTGAACTTGAGCTGCAATGCCATGCGATCTCCTACTCAGTGCATCGGCCACCACATTGGCCTTCCCTGGACGATACTCGATCGTGCAGTCATAGTCCTTCAGTAACTCTATCCATCTCCTTTGTCTCAGATTGAGCTCTCTCTGACTCAACAGATACCTCAAGCTCTTATGATCAGTGAAGATCTGGAACGTCTCACCATACAGATAATGTCTCCAGATCTTCAGAGCAAACACTACTGCTGCTAACTCCAAGTCATGCACTGGATAATTCACCTCATGAGACCTCAACTGTCTCGAGGCATAAGCTATCACTCTCCCATGCTGCATCAGTACACATCTCACCACGATGCGAGGCATCATCAGAAACCACAAAGCCTCCAAGCATGTAAGGAATGCCTACTAACGCCGGCAATCAACCGATGTTTCAACTCCTCAAAGCTCTTCTGGCATTCCTCAGACCATCTGAACTGTACATTCTTCCTCAATAGCTTCGTCAAAGGGGCGGAGATCAACGAAAACCCCTCGACGAACCTCCGGTAATATCCGACCAATCCAAGGAAACTCCGTAACTCTGGCACACTCTTCGGAATCTCCCAACTCATGACTGCCTCTATCTTATGAGGGTCCACCTGAATACCCTCACTGGAAACCACGTGCCCTAGAAATACAATCTCATCAAGTCAGAATTCACACTTAGTGAATTTGGCGAACAACTATCTCTCCCTCATGACCTGAAGGACAATCCTCAAATGCTCAGCGTGCTCCTGCCTACTACTCGAATAAACCAGAATATCATCAATAAATACTATCACGAACCGGTCCAGGTAGGGCTGAAAAACTCTATTCATCAACGCCATGAAGGCTGTCGGGGCATTAGTCAACCCAAACGGCATCACTAGGAACTCGAAATGCCCGTACCTGCTCCTGAAAGCACTCTTAGGCACATCGGCCTCTGCAATCTTCAACTGGTAATAACCCGATCTCAGATCCAATTTAGTGAACACCTGAGCTCCCTGCAACTGATCAAATAAATCATCAATCCTAGGCAGTGGATATTTATTCTTCACTGTCACCCGATTCAACTGCCTATAGTCAATGCACAATCTCAGTGTCCCGTCCTTCTTCTTCACAAACAGTACCGGAGCTCCCCATGGCGAAATACTCGGTCTAATGAACCCCTTATCCAGTAGCTCCTGCAACTAAGCCTTAAGCTCTCTCAGTTCCACCGGTGCCATCCTATATGGAGGGATCGATATAGGGGTTGTATCGGGAACGAGATCAATCTCAAACTCTGTCTCCCGCTCTGGCGGTAATCCCGGTAACTCCTCGGGAAACACATCTAGGAAATCCCTGACTACGGGAACATCCTGCAATCTCAGCTCGACTCTGGAATCCACTACATGAGCCCGATAAGCCTCACAACCTCCCTGCATCAATCTCAGGGCACTCAAGAAGGATATCATCCTCGCTGGCACTGCCTGACTAACTCCTCGAAAATCAGTTCTAGGCTGACCAGGAGACTCCAATACAACCTCCTTGGTAAAACAGTCCATGATAGCCCTATGCGCAGTCAACCAGTCCATCCCCAATATCATGTCAATCTCTCTCAGAGGTAAAATGATCATATCGGCACTCAAAATTGCTCGGTCGATCTGAACCTGACACCCCATACAGACCTCTCCCAACACAGTTGTACTACCTAGAGGTGTACTCACCTCTAACCCATATGTAAACCTCTCGCTTATCCCATGCAGCTCTACATGCTAAATGCGGTGCAATGAAAGAATGAGTGGATCCAGGATCCAACAATGCATATGCTTCAAAACCAGAAATCAGAAGCATACCCGCAACAACATCCGGGGACTCCTGGGACTCCTGCCGAGTCATGGCATAGACCACAGCTCAGGATCGCTGCATGCGCTACTCGGTCCGTCTGACCTCACTGCGGACCCCTCTACTCTGCCTCAGCCTCGGCCTCTCCATCCTGATCCACCTCCACGGCTCTACTGCACCGTGGTATTGCTGCTTGATCTTCCAGTCATAGTAGACTGGGCTCCCAAAGTCTCGGGGTAGTTCCTCACTAGGTGGTCCATCGAGCCACACCTCAAACAGGCTCCAGACAGCCATCGACACTCTCCACTGTGTCTCTTGCCACAATGCTCGCAAAAAGGAGCAGACTGCCCTGAAACTCTGGCACTGCCGCCACCACTACCAGTCTGTACAAATCTGCCCCTCTGCCCATGACCAGTCTGTCTACTCCTCCTGCGGACCTGAAGGGCCTACTCTGACGCTTGCTGAACCCTCTGCCAAGACTTACTGGCTCATCACTAGATCTCTTATACCGGTCCCCGACCAGGTCTCGGTAGCCTCTCACTCAAGAACAAGCCGATCCTCATCATGCGAAGCCCTCACCAATAAAATTACCCATATCGGACCTAGCCAATAGAGTACGGATCTCCAGATTGAGCCCGCCCTCAAAACGCCGACACCTGTCAGCCTCAGTAGCAACCAATGAAGAAGCATAGACCATCAGCTCGTTGAACCGCACCTCATAGTCGGCCACAGTCATCTGTCCCTGTCTCAGCTCTAAGAACTCCTGCAACATCATTTCCAGATAAACCTTGGGCATGTAATTGTCCTTGAAGGCCCTCAGAAAATCATCCCATGTCAGTGTATAGGGCCTAGTGGCACTGCCCGGGACAGTCTTCCACCACTGATATGCAGAACCCTGTAAGAGAGAAACCGCGTAGTCAAAACGCTCATCCGGGTCACAGTCTATCTGATCGAGGACTCTCTCAGTCCTCTCTAGCCATCCCTCAGCCTCCGCAGGGTCGGTGCTGCTATAAAAGTCAACCGCCCCCTGCTTACGCAGTCGATCATATCTCCGTTCCCGTCTCACAGGAACTCGAGGAGGCATCTCCTCTGAATGAGGCGGGGGAGACTCCCTACTAGCTCCTACCGATTCCAGGTCAGCTGGTAACTCAACTCGATCTCCAAGTACGGATGACCTAAAACAAGAAATTTCCGATCAGTTCTGCTATTCTTACAGTAATTCAAGCCTAAATTCACTAATCCCAAAAGATGCCAAACCATGCTCTGATACCACTTAATGTAGCGCCCCCTCACCGTAGGGTACACATCGAGATGCCCGAAGGTCACTCCGACACGTATCCCACGATAAAGGTGCACTACCAGAAATTTCCGCTAAAAGTCCACATGGCATCGCAATAATTAAAACCATAATAAATCGAAATCGAGAAATTTTAAAATACAAAATAATCTTGATCTGATCATCCAATATCAGAATAGACAAGTCTATCAGTCCCCTAAACAAAACCAAAAAGGAAACTGATACAAGCATCTATCCTAAGTCATCCTCAAAAGTTCAACCCAGCTGACCGACCTGTGTGCCATCGCTTCTCTTGCCAGCACGCTCGCACGGCAGGAAAAGGCTATCTCCGGAGCTAGGGGTCTACTCTAACAGTCCTGAAAAATAGGTTGCAATTTTGGGTGAGTTTACGAACTCAGTGAGAAACCATCATCGATGGTTCACTCAAATCATGCATTACGTTAATTGCGTACAGCACGACACAGTAAGATATAGTTTATATAACAATTTGCAGAAACCTATAGCAGTTTGCAATATCAATTAACAATTTACAATATCATATAACAATTTACAGTATCATATCACAATTTACAGTAAATCATGCCATCACGTAATCAGTCAGTGTCACAAATCAGTTAATCATGAAATTGCAATGCATATGAGACTCTTTTCCAGTTATTCAGTGTTGTGCCCAAGTGCTCGATCGGATTCGATGGGGCGCGCGTCGATTTCTCCCTGGGCTCGTGGCGGTCGATCTGATATTCGAGCTCAAGGCTCTTTCCAGTGATAATAGAAACTTGGGTCACATATCCATTATCTGATCATGCATTTATGCATGCAATGCAGTGTTCAGTAATTCAGTGCATGGCTATAAAAGCCCAGTGTTGCATTTCTCAGTGTCTTGCAGTGGTCCAATCCAATACAATAGAAGCATGCAATTCAATTATATTCATTTCAGTAATCATGCAATTCACAT
The DNA here is from genome assembly GCA_029891385.1 of Erythroxylum novogranatense. Classification (NCBI taxonomy): domain Eukaryota; kingdom Viridiplantae; phylum Streptophyta; class Magnoliopsida; order Malpighiales; family Erythroxylaceae; genus Erythroxylum; species Erythroxylum novogranatense. The sequence continues at coordinate 16,997,456 of CM057234.1, read as the reverse complement.
TGGCAAGTAATTCACATGGAGCATTTAGACAATCAGGAATTTGAGAAACCAACTAGGTTACTCACCTGTAACTTCCGAGCTACCGCCTGGAAGTCCCAGCAATGTCCGTGAAATGATGATCCAACGACGCCTCTATAACAGTAAAATACAGTCCCATTACTAGATGCTCAATAAAACGATTCAATAATGCATATGTCTCAGTGGAATTATGTACAATGCATGTTCACGATTTTCCCGGCGCTAACACCCAATTTTGAACTCTTAAGTCCCATTCTAACTCTTCGCTCAATTGACCGATAATAATTGATCCAATTCTAAGATCCAGTTCAATTTCCTCAATTCATATACCCGATAGCAATTCCCTATCCATTGGGTCAAACCCTCTATTGAAAACCCCAATTAAAACTCCAATTGTCATAATTCAATACTTAGGTCACACTATGAACCATAGTTGACCTTATTCTCTATGAATCAATACCATTTAGATTAAATTCTAACTTTCATAATTATCCTCAATTATAGACCTCTTTCCCTGGTTCATAATGAATCGAGAATCACCTCAATCGGAGGTCTATACCATAAGTTATGCCCAATCAACTAAAATCAATCTAATCAGAATTTTATCCCTCGTCGCGACCTACGTCCGCTCGACGCGACGTGAAGAAGCTCGTTCGTCGCGACGTGAAGACCGCTCGTCACGACGAATAAATCCTCGCTCGTCGCGACGAATAAAGCCACGCTCGTCGCGACGTCCAACCGAGGTCATTGCATTTATTCGTCCCGACGAAGCCCTCACGCCTCTGCGCTCATCGCGACGTGCGAAGGCCCGATCGTCTTCTCCGATCGATTTCCGCCATTAATGCTCTTTAAGCCCAACATTTAACATCCTAACTACTCAATCTTACACAATAAATGCCATAAATGCATGTAACAACCATTAATAACAACATTAAAGCCATAACTACTTACCAATCGAAGATCAAATCCACAAATCTCTCAAAATCACCGTAACCCTAAAATCTTTCAAACTCAACAATAACCCACTCTCAATCCTTCTCAACCTTCATCAATCACAATAAACCAGTTAGCTTGGCACAATGAAGAGAAAACCATAAGGAAAAATCGAAGAATCCTCACCGATGGGAGGAATCGAAGACACCGTGGGAGGAGAGAAGAAGAAGATCGCAAGCCTTAGGGTAAAAATCCCCAATTTTTCAAACCTATCTATTTATAGACATAAGTCTCCAAATCGGTTCAAATTTCAGTCTCTAAATTTCAATGGCTCAACATTTTTATTCCCTAACAGTATAACTCTAATTTTTCCATTGCCATTGGACAATTCTTTCGATCTTATCTGATCGATCGATTACATCACTCCAAAATTTCTGGTCCCGGCATTTTCTCCCGAATTTCCCGAAAATTTCCTATAAGCCACTATCAATTGCCAATCACTCTTAGACTATTCTAAATCAGTCATTCGAGCCCACTTACTTCTAAATTCTCAATCGAGTGCAATCCAGTCAGTTTTCAGTTCACAATCCAATCAATTCATACTCACAATAAAATGCCGGAAAATCATGAATGCATGTACCTATGAATAAGTGCATATGCAAGAAACCTTTTCCTTTAAAATTAGAGGCCAGTAACATGCTCAATCAGTGAATGCAATGAAACCTATCAGTCTAACCCAATATTACCAAAATACCCTTGCTAACAATAACGGGATGTTACAATCTCCTTGGCCCATCCGCATGTAAGAGTCTCCCATGCACACGTAAAGACCTAAACCTAGCTATTGCTTCATATATAAGGTACAATTCTACTATAATGAAGGTATGCACAATCATAACCCTAGTCTTCTCTGCTTACAGCGATCCCACCTTCACCAAAAGACTGACTTGAGCGTCGGAGGGACTTATCAGGAAACAACTCCCGATGTGCCTTCTTTGTTTTGCAGAAATCTCGCACCGAAACTCTCACGTGAAGCAACCGACTCATGGATCCAAACGGCAACGTGCAGTTCCTCCAAAATCCGGCATAACCAAATGTCATATATAATTTCATCTATTTATAATTAATTTTAGTTAATATAAAAAGAGTACTAAATAATAGTTATGTGACCTTTTTATTCATTAAATGGAAGCAAGATAATTTAAAATACAAAAGCGCCCTTCAATGTCTATAGAATATATTGATTATTTTAAAAGGAATTACGTCTTTTTTTCTAGAATAATAATCAAAATCAACAATAGTAACGTCAGAAAATCTCGGGCAAATCAATGTAACAAGTAGTTGGAACAAGTAGCAATTTAAAATACGTTGTGTTCTCAATTCCTTTCCTTTTTTGCGATGATTGAATTAATCATTGCAGAGAGGCCTTACAAACATAATACTAAGTGACGTTAAAATAAACTGTCACAAAATGCTAGCTGGTCGGGTTGGTCGAATTGGGCCCGAACCCAATCACAACAATCCACAGGCCGATCAGTCGATCTCCCAAAGACGGGTCTCACACCCATTGGTTAATCCGGGCCCGATCCACACATCCATGGCCCATTAGGAGGAGAAAACCTTCCATGCAGAAGTAAAAGTCTACGTAAAGACCTAGCCCTAGCGTCCATCCCATATATAAGGTATGATTTTATCATAATAGAGGTACGTAACCATAATTCTACTATTCTCTGTATACGGCAACTTCACCTTTACCGGAAAAGACTAACTTGAGCGTCGGAGGGGCTAATCGGGACACAACCCCCGACGTGCCTTCTTTATTTTACAAGGATATTCACGTCGAAGTTTCTACAGCAAGCGGTCGACTCCATGGATCCAAACGGTAACGTTCAGTTCTGCCAGAATCCGGCAGAACCAATTGGCGCCCACCGTGGGGCCCGACTTCAGGGCACCACATCCAGAAACACACAGATCAGTCAGGCGGCAGCAACAAACCCTGACATAGCTGCTGTCGCGGCTCTGGTGATGCAACGTATGGGTTTGCAGTTACCTGCAATCCTGCCGCCTGTACATCATGTTTCCCGCACGGAATCTTCAGACCCGAATGATCAATCGCAACCTCAAACCTTGGAACAAGAAAAACAGAGCGCAGCCTTGGAGGATAACGCTGAAACCAACATGCGCCCGAACCTCCAGCGCCCCTCTGATGCAGATCCTCTTCCACCTGTACACACCTCCCTCACCCGAAAAGAGATTGAGGAAGTGGCTGACTTGTTGATTCGCTAGATCTTGCAGTCTCAACCGGCATAACAGAAACTGTCCGCACGATAAACCGCACGGCAGACCAACATGGCAACCGATCGCCACTCGACCGAAGACCTAGAGAAAATCGTGGATGATCGGATTAACGCAGCCATGAGCTTCCACCCAGACTGACCGACAACACAGTACAGCTCTCCCTTTATCCCGGGAATCTTGGATAACCTCCCGGTGCCCGGCACCAAAATACCAACGCCTGAAAAATACACTAGAAAGACTGACCCCCTGGACTACCTACAGCACTTCCAGTCGATGATGAATCTGCACTGCATCCCAGACGTCATTCAGTGCAAGGCTTTCTGTACAGCCTTCCAAAAGGGAGCTCGGCGATGGTTTAATAGCTTGCCCCCGAGCTGTATCATGTGTTTTGAAGATTTCAGGTTATTATTCCTGAACCAGTTCGCCACAAGTAAGCGGCCGCAGAAGATGGCCTTGGAAGTGATGCAGTTGACACAAGGGAGGAACGAAAGCCTACGGGAATTCATCACTCGGTTCAATAATGAAGCGGTCGAGGTCCCCGTCCTCACTTGCTTGTCAATGTTAGCAGCGCTTATGAACAACACGAGGGATGAAGAGTTCAAAAAGTCGTTAGCCCTCGATTAGCCCCGATCCATTCAGGAAATAAGAAACAGGGCGGATAGGTACATTCAGCTTGAAGAAGTGCTGAAAAATACGAGGCATCGGATGGATGATCGCTTGCCAAATGACAGAGCGGGTGGTTCACATAAGCGGCAAAAAGGCCAGTCGAGCTGGAGAAAGCCAACCGATCGACAAGGATATCGACAGGAGTTCACCCCGCTCAATAGACGATATGCAGAAGTACTAGCGGCCATGAGAGCGGACGGGGAAACTATCCGAGAACCCGAAAGGATGAAGACTCCCTCCAAGGATAGAAACCCCGATTTATATTGCCATTTCCACAAAGACATCGGTCATGAAACGGAACATTGCCGGCAGTTGAAAAGAGAGATCGAATCCCTCATCCAAAGGGGAAGGTTGAGCCGATTTGTGAAGCATGGGCAAAATGCCGACCGAGATAACGAGCATAAGCCCGGTCGGTTCGACAACAGACGACAGTATGGGAGGCGAAATGATAGAAACAGTGAAGGTCAGTAGAATGCCAATACAGATGACCATCGAGAAGTGAGAGGTCGATCCAGGGCCCGAGGTGACAGGAATGTCAGGCCACAAGATGACCAACCGGTAAGGGTCATTAATATGATATTTGGTGGAAACGCAGCAGGGGGATCCACTGCTAAAGGAAGAAAGAGATATGCCAAACAGGTCGACAAAGACTCGTCAATGAAAAGAAAGAGAGAGATCGACGGGATGATATCGTTCGACGGGTCTGACCTTGATGGTATAAGTTGCCCTCATGACGACGCGCTTGTCGTTAATCTGAACATGGACGGCAACGAGGTGAAGCGGGTAATGATCGATACGGGCAGCTCAGTCGACCTGCTATATTATGATGCCTTCAAGCAGATGGAGGTACCCGAAGATCGGCTACTGCCTATAGACGGACCTATCAAAGGGGTAACTGGAGCCTCAGCCTACCCGTTCGCCCGAGTTTACTTAAAAGTGCAATTTGGGCAAAGGCTGTGTCAAATAGAGAGGGACGTTGAATTCCTAGTCGTGAAGTTCCAAGGGGCATACAACGCAATAATCGGACGAGCTACCCAGAACGCCCTCAGAGCGGTCGTCTCCACCTATTACCAAGTGATGAAGTTTCCAACGCCCCGAGGAGTTGGTGTTGTTAAAGGTCAACAAAGAATCGCTAGAGAATGCTATTTGGAAAAAACAAAACATTAGACGGAGCAGTGGTATTGACAAGCTCTCTTGACGTGAGAACAGATGAAGAAACAAAAAGACTGAATCTCGTCGAAGAAACGCAGCGGGTCGTACTGAATGAAGCGGATGACTCCAAATTCACGAATCTAGGTTCCGAGCTTCAGAAGGACCTGGTTAAAGAAATCACAGATTGCTTGGTGGAGAACAGGTCGGTCTTCGCTTGGGTACCGAGCGATATGCCCGGAATTTCTCGATCGGTCGCTTCACATTCCCTTGGCATTCGACAAGATTACAAGCCGGTTAGGCAAAAGAAGCGATGGCACTGCAAGGAGCGACAGGAGGTGATCGGGAAAGAAATAGAGAAACTACTCGAAGCCGGGTTCATCCGAGAAGTCAAGTACCCCGAATGGCTCGCCAAGGTGGTGTTGGTGAAGAAGAAAAATGGGAAGTGGAGAATGTGCATTGACTTCACTGACCTGAACAAAGCATGTTCAAAGGACAGTTTTCCTCTACCAAAGATCGACCAGCTAGTAGACTCCACCTCCGGGCATGAACTTCTCAGCTTCTTGGATGCTTTCTCGGGCTACCATCAAATACAGATGAGCCTCGGAGACGAGGAGAAGACTGCCTTCATAACCGACAAGGGCACGTATTGTTACCAAGTAATGTCGTTCGGCTTGAAGAATGCGGGGGCCACTTATCAGCGGCTCATCATGGAGGTCTTCAAAAAGCAGATCGGTCGATCTGTTGAAGCTTATGTAGATGATATGGTGGTCAAAAGCAAGACGACCGCAAAATATGTGGGGGACCTCAGAGAGGTCTTCCAGACCCTTAACAGATTTCAGATGAAGTTGAATCCGGAAAAGTGCGTCTTCGGTGTGGCTTCAGGAAAATTCCTGGGGTTCATGATCACTCAGCGGGGGATTGAGGCTAATCCAGAGAAGATCGAAGCCATCATCCAAATGCCCTCGCCGCAATGCTTAAAAGAAGTGCAGATATTGACCGGTCGGATAGTCTCTCTAAGCAGGTTCGTTTCCAGATTGGGAGACAAGTGCCTCCCATTTTTCAAAATCTTGAGGAAAGCGAACGTGACCCAGTTCCAATGGCCGGATGAAGGCGAGAAAGCTTTTCAACACCTAAAGCAATACTTGTCTAGCCCGCCTATCCTGCAAAGCCCGGTTGAGGGAGAGAATCTGATTCTATACTTGGCAGTTACGGAAGGGTCGATCAGCGTAGTACTTATTCGATCGGAGGGAAGCGAACAATACCCTATCTACTACGTCAGCAAGGTATTGACCGGACCAGAAACGAGGTATGCGCCTATAGAGAAACTAGCCCTCTCCTTGATAATGGCAGCCCGAAAGCTAAGACCCTACTTCCAAAGTCATACCATTGAGGTATGGACCGACCAACCCCTCAGGCGGTGCCTTCAAAAGCTCGAAACTTCGGGTCGACTAATAAAGTGGGCGGTAGAGCTGGGAGAGTTCGACATACAATACAAACCCCGGACGACCATTAAGGCACAGGTGTTGGCAGACTTCATCGCAGGGATTAGCCAACCCATTTCGAAGGAGTAGTTCCTCGCTCGAGCTTGTTCGTTGTCGGGTCGTCCAACGCTGAAGGATGCGGAGTAGGAGTGGTATTAATCGACCTGCATACAGAAGAAAAGGTGGAATACGGCCTCCAATAACGAGGCAGAATATGAGGCTCTGATAGCCGGCCTCCAGCTAGCTAAGGAAATGGAAGTGAAGCACCTAAAGATATATAGCGATAGCCAAGTGGTGGTCGGCCAAGTCACTGGGCAGAATGAAGCTAAGGGGAACAGCATGATCGAGTACTTGGAGCTGGTAAAGAGGGAGTTAAGTAATTTCGAGCAGTACTCGATCAACAGGATAGAACGAGCTCAAAATTCTAAAGCGGATGCGCTCTCCAAAATGGCCTCAGATCGAGACGCCAAAAACTAACATTCTAGTCGAACGACTAGACCGTCCTAGCATTCAAAAAGCCAAGGAAGTGCTTGAGGTAAATGCCGATCGATCTAGTTGGATGGAACCGATTAGACGGTATCTCTAGAGGAACACAATCATGAAACCTCGAAGCCAAAATTGAGAATAAAGGCTGCTGAATACGTGATCATGAATGATGCCCTGTACAAGCGATCTTATGACTGGCCGCTACTACGATGCTTGATAAGTGCATATTTGTCTAATATTTATGTTTTAATTATCCCTTTTTATTCCTCTTGTTGATGTAATTATCGGGACTTAATTTGATTTAATATTTCCTTGTAGGGAATTATAAGTTTTAGAGGATTGAGGAAAGGAGCCCATCGATTGTGAATTAAATGAGTAGTTAAAGGCGTGACTAAGAGAAACGAAGAAGCATGAAGGGAGGTTGCAAATAAATTGTCACATCACACAAGAGGAATGGAAGTTGTGCTATTAGAGTAACGCACAAGGCAATTAATGGGCCCAAAAACATTAACGCAAGAGTGGAAGGTAGCTGGCTGACGTGGCATTAAGGAGACAAGGGCTAGAAGGAAAGAGGAGTAGCGTGACTTGAAAAGAAGAAGGTAGGCAGCACAAGACAAAACGAAGTCTGGCGGTGGTAGAAAGGAGAAAGTAAGAGAGCAATTTTGGGGACTGAATTTGGAAGGATTACGCACGCAACACAAAGAAAAGGCTGGAAGTTTTTGGGGATGCTTGGATTGACAGCAGTGACTCGAAGAAGAGGACAATCAGCAGCGTGACTTGGAGATTTTCTTATTTTTTCTTCTTTTCTTGATTATTTAGACAATGTTAATTAAGAATCTTGTTTTCTTTAATTTCGTTATGAGTAGCTAAACTGCTTTAGTCGGGGAATTCCAATTGTTATGCTTTGACTCGTGAGACCTATTGTTCTGATTATTTGGTTTATAATATTTGTAGTGTTTTCGTTTTACTGTCATTGTTTATTAATTGATTCTACGATTAGGGTCCGATTGTAGAATTAGTTAATTAACATATCGCCAACTGATTTACTTGGTGGTGTTAACTGGGTGATTAGTGTTTGTGGCAATTGGCACTAGGACATATTACTTGTCTGATTTTGTGTTGAGGAACTTGCGATCTAATTAGATGAAGCATGAGTCAGTGCATAGTCAGTTAGGGTTAGTGTTTCTTTGGAGTTTAATGCTGTTAATTAATTGAATCTCGGAGAGAGTCTCGAAGGGGTTATTAGTTAATTAGGGAACAGTTTAAAGGAGTCTCTTTGACTGTTCTAAAATTAAGAAGAAGAGAGGGAGCCAGAGGTAGTTGGTAACCATAGCTAACCTATTATTAAACCAAAGAAAATATTTGAGTCGATGATCGAGGTCTATTTATAATAATTAGGAATTTCCTGGCTAGTTGTCGTTATTTGAGTTAATCAATTTTATCTTTGTTCTTTGCTAGTTTAATCATAGTTGTTATTTTATTTGATATCAATTGCGTTAATGATTTATTAGTGGTTAGATTAATTAGTAGTTTAGTGGAAGACTCTACAACCCCCTTTTTAATTAATTTCATTCGTTCTTTGGCATTTGAATAGAATCAATTTATTCCATTCTCTGTGGATCGACCCCATTACCACTGTGCACAATTTATTTTCGTTTGGTGTTTGGGAATTATTTTTGGTGGATTCGACACCCATCAATGCTTAAACGAAGAAGAGGCAGAACAAGCAATGGCGGAAGTCCACGAAGGGATGTGTGGCAACCACGTAGGAGGCAGAATGTTAGCCCATAGGCTGATCAGACAGGGATATTATTGGCCGACAATGAGGAAGGACTGCCAGGAGAAGGTCGACCGATGTGAGGCTTGCCAGAAGAATAGTAGTCTATCTCATCAGCCAACCGAGAGGATGCAAATCGTGAGTCATCCTATTCCTTTCGCTCAATGGGGAATGGATATACTAGGGCCCTTCCCTCTCGGTCCCGGACAGAAGAAGTTCCTGATAGTGGCAGTGGAGTACTTCACCAAATGGGTAGAAGCAGAGGCGGTCGCTACAATCACCGAACAGAAGGTGGAAAGTTTCGTAAAGAAAGATATACTATGTCGCTTCGGGATGCCTATGGTGCTAGTTACGGACAATGGCCGACAATTCGATAACGATAAGTTTAAAGATTTCTGTGACCGACTAAAGATAAGGCTACAGTTGACCTCAGTAGCTCACCCTCAAAGCAACGGTCTCGCGGAAAATACAAACAAAAAGATAATGAGTGCTCTTAAGAAGCGCCTAGACGGACGAAAGACTTGGGTAGAAGAGCTTGACAAAGTGTTGTGGGCATACAGGACCACACCAAACGGAGCCACAGGGGAAACACCGTTCAGGATGACCTTTAGGGCAGAAGCCTTAGTCCCCGTAGACGTGGTCTTGCACAACCAAAGGGTATCGAACTACGACGAAGAACGGAATGATGAAGCCCGCAGAGCGGAACTCGTTCTCCTCAATGAGGAAAGAGAAAGGGCAGCCGCTCGCTCGGAAGCCATCAGGCAAAAAGCGACCAAATTCTACAATAGAAGGGTAAAGCCGAGCGATGTAAAGGTAGGCGGGTACGTCCTGCGAAAGGCCGAGGCGGCTGGGAAGCATCCTGGAAAGCTCGGACAGGCGTGGGAAGGACCCTATCGAGTGATGAAGCATGTAGGGCATGGCTCTTACATCCTACGCGATGCGAAAGGGAAGGTTCTACCAAGGCCCTGGAACTCTCGAAACTTGAAGGCGTTCTACCAATAGATAAGTTTTATTTTAGTTAATCTTTGCTTATTACCATTTTTGTATACAACATGTGAGAACTTTTTTTCTGTCCCTGCCAGACAGGTTTTTTAACGGCCCACGCCCTCATTATCATCAACAACGGGGTTTTCAGATTTCTTGGCAATAAAAAGTTCCATTATATGTGGCAAAGAGTAGAAAATCCAATCAGCCATCGCTCGGCATCTCAATAGATCGACTACGGTCGGTCGGGTCGCCAAGACAAGATCTTTGGGACCCTCGCTCGCCTCGCTCGGCATCTCAATAGATCGACTACGATCGGTCGGGTCGCCAAGACAAGATCCTTGGGACCCTCGCTCGCCTCACTCGGCATCTCAACAGATCGACTACGGTCGGTCGGGTCCCCAAGACAAGATCCTTGGGACCCTCGCTCGGCATCTCAATAGATCGACTACGGTCGGTCGGGTCGCCAAGACAAGATCCTTGGGACCCTCGCTCGCCTCGTTCGGCATCTCAATAGATCGACTACGGTCGGTCGGGTCGCCAAGATAAGATCCTTGGGACCCTCGCTCGCCTCGCTCGGCATCTCAATAGATCGACTACGATCGATCGGGTCGCCAAGATAAGATCCTTGGGACCCTCACTTACCATTAGCATAGATCGACTATGGTCGGTCGGGTCGCTAAGACAAGATTCTTAGGACCCTCGCTCGGCATCCATATAGACCGACTACGGTCGGTCGGGTCGTCAAGACAAGATCCTTAGGACCCTCACTCGCCATTAGGATAGATCGACTACGGTCGGTCGGGTCGTCAAGACAAGACTCTTGGGACCCTCGCTCGGCATCGACACAGATCGACTACGGTCGATCGGTCGCCAAGACGAGATCCTTGGGACCTCGGTTCGGACTCTACTATAAGTCGACCTCGAAGCCGGTCGACTATGAGCAACTTCATCAAACTCCACTATACATCGAAAGTAAAGAACATAAATACGAAAAATGACTTCAGAAAAATGAAGCAAAAGTAAAGATTGCATTAATGTGAATCCGCCCTGGTCACAAGCCCGACCAGGCGAGCTTCAATAATCAACAGAAGGAGAAGTGGGCGGATGCCCAGAGGAAGCCTCGGAAGCGGGCGGAAAAGTCAAAACGGGAGCAGGGTCCAAGGGAGCGGCCGGAGAAGTACCCTCACAAGGAAGCTCGTCCCCCTCAGCCGAGCTAAGGTCCAGCTCCTCATCCGGGATTGGCCCCCGGTCCTCCATGGCTCTCTCCCTTACTTCCTCCAGAGAGAGGCCAAGGGCGGTAGGAAGCATCGGCTCGGCAAATCCATCAAACGAAGGATCGTCCGACCCCTCAGGGACGCAAAAGCCATAGCAATTTTTCAGGATCATGAGGGCTAAGTCACAAGAGTACTCCAAGCACTCCTCCTGCAAGAACCGCCTCTGTCATCTCCTGATAGCCTCGATCCTTTGTTTCTTAATGGAGGCTCGCACCCTTCTCAGCGTATCTTCGGTCTTCGCCTGGTCACTCACCGTCGCATAATAGTCCTCGAGGAATTTCACCTTAAGCGCACTCTCCGACTCCAACTTCCCTTGCAATACCGCACATTCCTCGGACAGCTTGTTCCTCACTGCCATCGCCCTTACCCTCTCAACCTCCTCCGCGGTGAGTCGAGCTTTCAAAGCGCTCCTCTCCTCCTCTCCCGAAGCGAGCTGAGCTCTCAGGATGTCACGCTCCTCCTCCCAAAGTTTCTTCTCCTCCTCCAATGAAGAGAGTTGAGCCCGGGAGAAGTCTCCTTCTTCTCTGGCCTCTGAGAGCTCGGTCTTTAAACCATCGACCTGCTCAAGGAGGGAATGGACCTCCCGATCCAGCAACTTGATACGCTGGCGCATAGATAAAGCGAAAGCCACCTCCCTTACGGAATTACGGATGGCACGACCCGTCAGCTCCTCAATATTTAACGAGTCAAAGCGCTCCTCGTCCGAAGGAGGAATGACCCTCTCAGCGATATGAAGAGCCACTTCGACGTTAGCAATCGAGGCAGTCTTATCAAGACTAATCACGGCCCCATTTGCCAAAGACTCCCGCTTGCTTCTTCCTTTACCTTGGCCGATGGGGCAAGACGATCCCCACTTTCTCCTTCCCTTGTTGGCCTAAAGGGCGAGGAGATCGGTCATTACTGGCGACCCTTCTCCTCTTCAGAGGTCGATCACTCTCCTCCTCTTCCTCAATAACTACCAGGCATTCACCAGGCGGGACAACCACAGCAGGCGCCGCAGATGGCTCGGAAACGATAGGAGGAACATTTTGCCGCTCGGAGGCAATGGGCCGAACGACAATTGAACTGGCCTCCCCCCTATCCTCCTGTCCTCTGGCCTCCGAAGGCCTGGCGACCTTGCGCTTGCCCTTGGCAGATTTGGGGGGGCCGGTGAAAGCATGAACTTTGACCATGGCTGCACAAACAACGAAAACAGGTTAGAAATCGAACCAAAACCTACAAGCATGGAAAATAATTCAACCATGAGGGGTCAACCAGGTGGGACGGTTCCCTCTCCTAGCCCGTTAACTTGTGGCGAGGGTTCAATTAGAAAAGCGTTGGCTGAGGCCCTCCCACCGTATCCCGAAATGAGCCGAGCGAAGTTATATTGGCCGAGCTCCTTTATACGATCGACCACCTCCTGCTCCTCTCTAGAAAGAGATAGGCTCGACGAGTCGTTCCATCGCTCGGCTAAGGGATACCTCCACGGCTGAGACTCGGAGGAAGATCCCGGAGGCTTCATGAAGAAATATTTCGTTCGCCAACCGGTAATTTTAGAAGCCGTTCCGGCTGGGCGATACCGGGCATCTTTGTACATCAGAGAAGGAATCCCACCCCCAGAGCTCGGACTCTGGCTCATTCTCAAAAAGTGGCCCAAGATATTGACCAAAGGAAGACAGCCAAACTGATGGCACAACAAAGCGAGACCATTAATGAACCTCCACCCATTCGGAGGAATCTGACTCGGCCTTAGTTGATAATCAGCGCACACTTCATCAATGATCGAGATGTACGGAAGTCTCAAGCTGCCGACCGAGAAGAAGCTCTCAGAGACGGCAAAACACCCACTTGTGCTGCTGTGGATTCTTTCATTCCCCGAGGCCAGCCTAAGCTCCCAGGACCGAGGGATACCATTCCCAAGAATCGACCGACTCAACTCCGCCGCGGACATCCTTGATTTACCTTTGGGCAGCTCCTTTACGACCAGCCCATCTTTCCGCTCTCTTGTCAAGATCTCTTCAACATTTCCCAACCTCGACATCGCCATCGCCTCAGCCACAACTTCAGATACCCTTTCGGCAATATCATCCCTTGGAGAAACCCCACTTCGAGAACCGGTGGACGACATGCTCATCAAGAGGAAATTTAGAAGAGGAAATAAGAGAAAAGGACGTACCTATTTAGTGATAAGAGGTCGGAAATTTGTACGACAATTAGAGGAAAGCTCCGAAGGCTGTGAGCAGGAAGATACAAATAAAGCCGGAGAGCCAAAGCATGAAGAAAACCTGCAATTCATCAGCCCAGAACATATATAGAGGAACAGAGGAACGGGTTTTCTAACCAACAAATGACGCGTGGAGAGGATCCGAGCTGAGCTCAAACACGTGGTGGGATCTGAGCGGAGATAAATTAGGGTTGGCCGAAATCCGGAGTGGCGCGACAGTTGAAAGGACGTCGGACGGTTGCACAACAAGCTATTCTGAGGACGATCGTTTGATTACGAAAAATCACGAGGGCACGCGCCGTCAAACAATAAATGCCCCAAGTACTTTCACGCGCTCACTAATGATGACCCCCCGACCTACTCTGGCGCGAGCTATCGAGCAATAAGCGCCAATGCCAACCGATTGGGACAGTCAGTCGACCAATCCCATTACAGGCTGTCACGCAATAATAAATGTCGATCAATCAAGACACCCGACCATAACACGCGGCATCTTAATGCCCGACCGACCGACCTCCTTCCGAGCTATCTTACAAACAAGCTATAAGACCGCGGACGAGCTGTGAGACCGCAGACGACCTACCTCAGTCCGAGCTATCATGCAATAAACGTCTCCCGATATGAGTAATCACAGGCTATACATTACCGCCCGACCAATCGAGCTTACTACGAGCTATCTCGTAGACGAGCTACAACGCCAATACCCGACTGATCGGACCAACCCCGAGCTGTCCCATGGACAAGTGACAGGATACTAGTATACTCCTTCGACCCTTCTCCTTGCTCAGGCTCGAGGAGTAGGGGGCTTATGGTCGGGTCGGTCGAATTGGACCCGAACCCAATCACAACAATCCACAGGCCGATCAGTCGATCTCCCAAAGACGGGTCTCACACCCATTGGTTAATCCGGGCCCGATCCACACATCCATGGCCCATTAGCGGGAGAAAACCTTCCATGCAGAAGTAGAAGTCTACGTAAAGACCTAGCCCTAGCGTCCATCCCATATATAAGGTATGATTTCATCATAATAGAGGTACGTAACCATAATTCTACTCTTCTCTGTATACGGCGACTTCACCTTCATCGGAAAAGACTAACTTGAGCGTCGGAGGGGCTAATCAGGATACAACCCCCGACGTGCCTTCTTTATTTTGCAGGGATATTCATGTCGAAGTTTCTACAGCAAGCAGTCGACTCCATGGATCCAAACGGTAACGTTCAGTTCCGCCAGAATCCGGCAGAACCACTAGCTATTTGCAGCAATGTGTTGCCAATATTTGGCAACTACTTGCTGAAGCATCGCGGATTGTTACACATATGGCAAGTATTTATTTTATTCGTCTCAGTATGGGTAGGATATTGGGACAATTATGTGATTCATCGCCAGAAATGAATATTAAATATTTAGAAGATAGTTTGTAATTATTTTTTTGTACTTAATAATCGTACTTAAGGGTTATTCTAATTGAAATTTTTACAATCTGTCTTGGTTAACATGTCTTTTATTGTGAAGTTGTTTTCAATAGTTAAAACACAATTTTAAAAACACATGGTAGATTATTTAAAATATGAAAAGTAAATATATTTTGAATATTAAAATATTTGTGAACCAAAATTTTAAATTTAATAGGAAAAAATATCATAAATTTAAGTTAATATTTTGTAATAGTAAAATAATTATTTATAACATTATGGAAATGATATCAATATAATATAATGATATATGATCTGCAAAGTTTTAATTAAAAGTTTAATAATTTTTACAGACATAAAACAATAATAATTGTGCTGATATATTAATGAAAGTGTTTCCGGGAGTAAGTTTGAGCTTTGTAGTAAGCTTATCGGGATGGCTTTCAATTGATCAATGTTATGTTGTTTTTATCTTCTGAAATAGGCTAGAGGGGGACATTATTTTGGGTCCAACTAAATTTTATAAATATTTGCTTGATCAATACCACTAAATTTTAATTTTAGGAGTCTTAGTGTCTTCGTGGATCAAACGGAATGAAAATCGAGCAACATCAAGGCAGAAAACTAACAAATTAAAGTGTTTCTAGAAGATCAACCTGTATTGATGGCGAACGTCACCATGTGTCTGGCTATCTAAATTCTTGTAACTGTATACAAGTTAAATGATGATGTTTTACTCGTATTGAGGTCATACATGCTTGTGTTGGAACTGGACTCAGTGTTGTTTATAGACTGTGAAAGTTGCTAGGACTGTTTTTCTCTATAACTATTGAGTGTGTTTCTCCATAACTTTTGAGTATTGAAGTGAGAATGAGGGACACGGTCACTAAACATGCCTATGTGGGTGATCGTGTCTAGTATAAAATCTTGTTTGACATGGTATATAAGGTAAATATACAGGGAATTAGAAAACACGTGAAAAAAAGGAAATGTTAAGGGTATGAAAGAGAACCTTATAATATTCTTAAACTACAAGTTTTTAAGGTTTGTTTTTTCATGAATGTTTTAGGATTGTATTAATTTAAGATATCAATTTGACTCAATCCTAGAACCTTATTGTATTACTTGCTGTTGTATTGTGTTAGTGTTTTGAGTTAGGGTTAATAACTTGAAACCTAAACTCTTATAAATTTACTATTTAATTTAGTGGATTTATTTGTTAGTTTAGCCTGTAATTTTTCCTCTACAAGGGTTTTGCACATAAATTTGATGTTTTATTTATTTTTCAACATTTATATTGTTTGGATTAGTTATTTATTGTGATTGGGTTGCTTGAAATCAGTGAATTATTCTTTTTAATCTTATAGGTGTGTTGTTTGGAGCCCTACATTATGGTTTTGAAGATTGAAGTAATAATTCTATTACTAGATACTCACCTGATTAGGTTATGTAGTAAGGCTCGAGCCCAGCTAGCCAGAGGCCAGATAGGGCTTTGGTCCCCTACCTGCCTTTTCATTTAAAAATACTTTTATTTTTTATATTTTAAAATTTATATATAAATTTTGAAAATAATAACTTCAAACTAAATTTATTTTTAAAGAAAGTGAATTAAAAGATTATATATGAGAATGCATTGTTTAATTAACATAATTACTTAATTAAAATAAGATTTTTTAAAAATGTAAATATAAAATTTTGAATAAATAAGTTTAAGTTAATTTTTTTAAAGAGATTGAACCAAAAATTATATACAAGAATGCAATATCTATTTAATTAACACAGTCACTTAATAAAATGAGTTATTTTTTAAAATGTATATATAAAATTTTGAAATGAATAAGTTCAAATTAAATGTATTTTTAGAGATAGTGAACAAAAAGTAAGGATCGCATTTAGCCTGAGCCCTGCCTGAGCCCAACGAGCTAGGCTCGAGTTGACCAAGCCTTAAATAGAGCCTCGGACCTAAATGCAATAAGGCCTGAGTCTGAACCCAACTCAATACCCAACAATGTATAAGAACAAAACAATGTTATTTTGCTTTTAAAGTAAAACAATGTTGTTTTAAGCTGTACCTTTTGTTTCGTGTCCTCATTCCGCACAATTCACTCTCTATCTAGTCTTTCTCTCTCTCTCTTACCATCGTCGGCCCTCATTTTGTCACTCACTCCTTCTCCACGCCAATCACCAATCACCACCACTTTTCCCTCCAATTACGGTTGCCCCTTTGCCTCGTCGCCTCTTTAATCACACCTTCTCAACACCAACATGCTACCTTGCTTATTCTTTTGATTGGAGATTGAATTTATGAAATACTGAAATTTTTAGGATTGTTATAGTTAAAAAGGTGTTTTTGCAGACTTATTTTAGCACCCCACTCTCGCAAGCCACATACCCGACATCCTGAGTGATGTCCGAATACATACCCCGCAAGGGTGGCATGCTAGAACAGTCAATAAGTCAAACATTCAAAACTCAGTACCAATTTTTCAAAAATATCACACACATATGCGGAAATCAATATTCAAATTCGGGCCCAAACTTTTATTTCATAAACATATTATTACACTTTGATAAATCTCATTTGCAACACATTTCCAATTTCGAAAGTTATTACATACATTATTATTCAAATATACATTGTACATAAGTTGCATAATATATAATTTGATACAAAAGTAAAAAGAACAAATGCAGACGTAAACTGATCCCGACCTCTATCTCTTACTTGAATGCAATGGTTGTACTCCCGTTAGCCTAACCGAGTAACTTTTTGGAGCTTAAAAAATATTGCAAATTTTGAGTAAGTTTTGCAAACTTAGTGAATGACCATCCTCGATAGTTCACTCAACCACATAACACATCACATCATATTTTCACATAATTTACATCTCTTTATTTAACATATAACATCACATTCAAAGTAGTCAAACCGATCATTTCAATCATTTAAAATACACATATCACTTATAATGCAATGCACATGAGTCTCACTTTCATTTATTACTTTGTTGTTGTGACCGAGTGCCTTTTTACTAGCCCATATCCTTTAGTGGATGCCAAACTATATCAGATAATGTCCCATATCCCTTAGTGGATACTAGGTACATTCACAACTGAGTCAGAGGCTCTTATCATAGTCTGAGCTTTAAGCTCTTTATACTTACTACTCAGATCACAACTGTCTTTATTTTTCATGCATGCATGCAATGAAATGCATCATATTCTCATAATTTCAATCTATCACATGCTTTCGAGTTCGCATTCAATTTCATATTCATCTTCGGACCTTGGTCCGACATTCAACAATTAAGTTGAGAAAACGCGTATTTCTCTCATATTCACATATAAGAAGCACTTCAATGTTCTCACATATAGCCAACTCCTTAGACATTCAATGTCTGGAATTAGCATATTCACATCAATCATATTCATATTGCATAATGATCATATCAAAAATCATTCAATGCAGAAATTGAAATTAGAACAAACAATGGAATGAGACCATCTAGGTTGACTTACAGTACGCTCTAGATTTTCATTAGCTTCTATGATCTGGAAACATCTGAATGCAAACGTTTATCCTTCACATCAAAATTATGCAATATACACTATCCACACACATTAAAATTTGCACAAATTATAAGTATTCCTTTTTGCACAAATGTGTATATGGAATAAGTACAATGCATGTTCAATGGCAATCTCAGGTATATTATCAAATTTCACATCTTATGCACATTCTCATTTTTAGCATTATTTGCTTTCATAATATCCAATTCTCATTCACTTTTACTAGATACTCATTACTCATTTCCTTTGAATCATAACTACAACCATATGATCATCTTCATTTCATTATACTCATGCCTTTGGTACTTTAATATCAACAATTCACTCATTAATGTTATTCTAACGTTATAAGATCAAAAATTATCCAAACTCTCATTTATTCTTATAACACCTCCAAAATTCCAAACCTTTGGGTCTATTTTCTATGAACATTCTCACAAGGGAAATGAAGTAATTTGGTAACACTTTCTTCTAAAAAAATATTCCCCATTGTCTGAAGTTTCTAACGACTTCAAGATCATTCAATTTAGTTCAGTACGCCAAAAGTTATACTCCAAAAAATTCAAACTATTCTTAAATTGAAACAGTATTATGTGCTCAAATTCAAGTCAGATTCTGGAATTCTAGATACATAATTGAAATTTGATTTCTCGGAACAATTGTAGCCCTATGTCTCTAGTTTAATCTAAATGAAGAATTATTTCATTTTGATAATATAAGAATAAGTTATGCTTAAAATACTACACCATGTTCAAGTTGTGTAGGAAAGTTGATCGCGGCGGACTTTTATAGAAAGTAACGAAAAGGACTCATCTTTCAATTTTTCCATATTTTACAACATCCAACATCTTACACCTAATGCATCTTGTAAAAAAACCACCCTTTCTACTTCATTTATTCTTCATTCTCAACTCCATTTCAATTCAATATCATTCACAAAAAATTCATGATATATATTTAATCATTAAACAAAACAGAGCATATATGTAACACCCGATGTTAAGGGTTAGAATATTGAGGAATTACATTGCATAATATGCTTTGCATAATTGAGTTTTCACTTATATGTGCATATGCAATTTTGGACACATACAAATATTTGTACATATATTCATTGACATTTTTTTGGGTATAAGTGATTTTTTATGTGATTAAAGTGTGAATTTTGGATTAATTGTGTTACAAAATTTATTTGGTGATAATAGTTATTATTTTGGAATTTTGGTGAATTTTAGGAAAGTTATAGAAAATTTGAGGTATTTAAGAATAGGAAAAATATTGAAATAAGAGACAAATTATTAATTGACCAATGGATAAATTATGGAGTGACAAATGGATCAATTAATGTGTGACATGTGGACAAAGATTTAAGTGACAATTGGTAGTCTTACTTGGAGGACACATGTAACACATGCATTGGAAACATGTGTCAAGCCTAAAGAGAGACATCTAGGCATTAGGAAAACGTTTCTGTAGCTCCTTTCCTTGATTCCACCAAAAACACCATCTTACCTCCTTGATTTGCCATCACCAAAACCCATTATTTGCTCTCCTCATTCCTGGAATTTTGCTAAAGTATAAACAAAGTAAGTAATGTTTTAAGTTTTATGATAGTGTAAATGATTTCTGTTGAGGTTTTAATGTTTGTAACTGAATGCATGCATGAATGATGTATATTTTCCTACTTGTGGAGTGATGCATATGTAAATGGTGTTGATGCACGTGTGGGTGGTGTAAGAAGAAGCAAATACGGTGATTGATTAACAAGATGAAGGATTATAGTCATTGGAATATAATATATGCAGTATTTTATTGAACATACATCTGTATTTAGGGTATAACTTGATCTGTGATTATCCAAATTGGATAGAGTTTAATTTCTAGTAACCTAGAGACATAGAACTACATTTTTCATGAAATAATAAAATTCAAAATATGTCCTTAAGAGTCTGGAAATTTGGCTAGAAGTTGAAATTGGTGTTCTGTCAAGGTATGAAAGTAGTCTGTGGATTTTTTAGTATAACTTGCAGGATACTAAACTAAAATGCATGATATTGGTGTCATTAAACTTTCAAGACATTGAGGAACATTTTATTAACAGAAGATGTTGCCTAAATACCCCATTATCAAAGTCAAAATGGTCATGCAAATCAAACCAGAATTCTGCCTAAAAAAACTGGAAAAAAATAATAGGTTATGATTGATTTATGAAAAAACAAATTGGTTTGAGAATGAGTTGAGATGATATAGAAGCAAATGTAAGGGTAGTTTCAGTTGTGTACAAAATGAATAAACTAAGAAAGTAGAAAAGTGATAAGTGCAGAAAATGTGGTAAACAAAAGGTGAAGACGATGAATAGTGGTGAAAATTTTCTGATGGAGTTGGAATGGGAGTAAAAATGTAGAAAATATAAGTTATAAATGAAGTGGAATGAATAAATCAGTAGGAAGAAGAGTGAAAAAGTCTGCAGCTTCGGTACTGATGGAGGAAACTTGCATTTTTTTAGAGAGATAAGAGAAGACTGGTTGCACCAAAACTGAACTATCTTGACTCTTTTAGCCACAACTTTGTCATCCGACCTCTAAATGACTTGATAATTAAGCCAATATACTCCTAAGACATTTTTATTTCTCTCCATAAAAATTTTGATCCATCTAAATTGATTTGACAGAGATTGATTGGATGAAAGTGAATAAATGTGCTAGAATGTCATGATCTGGAGAATTTTCACTAAACATACTTCGGTATTGTGATTATATCTTGAGTTGTAGAGTTTTAAATGAATTGATTCTTGATTCAGATTAAACTTGAGACATAGTTTTACAACTTTTTTGAAGAATTCAAATTTTAATTCTATCTCCAAGACTTTCAGAATTGGCATTAATTTGAGTCTTGGCTTAGGTTGTGGCACTACCAGGGACAGAAATCATATCCTATCATTATTGAATAAATTGTGTTGATGTGTGACGAATTAGACTGAGGTGTCTTCACCAAAGTTGTAGCTTATTCTATTAGCTTTGAATTGGTATAAATTTTGTAATTTTTGGATATCGGTATTGAAAGATATGAGTTGCAAAATTCGAAGGTATGATCATGTACTAGCCAAAAGTTCAAATATACACAATCTGTGGTATAATGAACGTAACTCAAAGAATACTGAATTAAATTGGATGATCTTAGAGTCATTAGAAACTTAATACATAGAAGAACAATTGTCTAAAAGAGAGTGTTGCAAAAATATATCCTTTTCTTGATCTTATTGATTATGCAATGTTGACCCGAATTAGGTGTTTCCAACAAAAGTTGGAATAGTAATTGAATGTATGAATTTTGGAACTTTTAAAGTACAATTGATGTTTACATCAGTTTAGTAAGGAAATATACCCAAGAATTTGTCATAAACATGCATCATACATATTCAGTATACATAAATGAATTCTTAATCATGCACAATAGTGATTCGTATATGTGTTTTGTATAATATAGAGGAGCACATTAGACGCCAGTTAGACATTGTCAGACAATCCAGACAATATCATATTGGAGTGAATTATGAGTAATCTTAGATGGTCACACCTTACTTTGTTCTGCTTGTTGAATTGATTTATGCTGATTGTGTTTTGAATTCCGAACAATGATTGTCCAAGGCGTTTGATGCATGATTATATCATTGGAAGTGTTACTTGCATGTGAATACGATTGACTACTTGCTTTGCACATGAAATGTCCGAAATAACTTTTTTTTGGTTTTAAAACTATTGAGTCCTAGTTGTAGGTAAATAGGCATGTCTAGAAGGGTCTACAACTGCTTTTATGACACTTTGGTGTCTGACACTTCGATGTCTTTTGTTATTGATACTTTGGTGTCTGACACTTCAGTGTCTTCTGTTATTGACACTTCGGTATCTTCTGTTATTGAGACGTAAGTCTCTTTTGTGATATGATACCAATTATGGTATCTTCTGTATAAGTCCCGTTACCCACTTCTGTTGACGGATTAACAGTCATTTGATTGTGTATTCTAATATATGTTGGATTTTGAAATAAATAAAATGATGTTTTGAACTGAAGGGATTGTGCCTTCTTTGATACTCAGTTCTGTTAACTATGCAACTGTTCTAAAATTTAAATAACTGCTTGTGCTATAACTTGATTCAGTATGATTAATTGTCAAATTATGTATAGTTAGTTATTACTCACTAAGCTATATGCTTAGCATGATGGATTTGTCCCGTGTAGGTTCAAAGAAAAGGACAAATCAACCACAATGGCCAATGGAGTTTGTGTCTTGTTTTGATAAAAATATATTTTAAGTTTGTTTTGGGCTTATATCTGATGTATATGACTTTTGAATTTGTTTGATGTTTGTAATAACCTTAATACATGTTGGTCTTCGAATTTATGGTATGTAATATGATAGGCACAGTATGAATAATATGTTATGTACTGTATGTGTGCTTGAGATTTTGAGAATTCATGTATGTTATGTTTCGTGTGTTTTAGACATTTACATCAATTTATCCAAAAACAAGACATTTACATCAATTTATTTCATCACCCACGACACATACATAAACATTGCATAATTAAGTCATCATATCTCAATTTACTCATCATTCTAGCTTCATTTAACTATACCCGTGACATTTAAAGCATAACTTAAATGTTTAGCGCCAAAACTCCTTCAAGTCACCAAGAAGCCCTAGCTCCTCCATATATAAGATCTTCACCTCTTTAAGGTGGAATAGGTTGGGTCTTTTAGTAATAAGAAGAGGGAGGCAATGAATCTTGAAGAAGCAAGGTGAAACAACTGAACAAAAGTCAACATGATGAGGGTGAGAGTGAATGTCATGGGTGAAGGAGAGGAATGGAGAAGATGAAGAAATGAAGAAGTTAGGCAAAATGAAGCATGTGCCATTTTTTGCAAGTCTTTCACTTAATAAAAACGTGACTTAACAAGTGACGTGGTACTTGTCACTTGCCACATGTCACTCTCTCAAGATCTCTTCTTGATCTTTTAATAAGCTAGTCCATTTGCCTCCAATTTTTAACCCAATTTTCTCCCAATTTTTAATGATACTTGCCATTAAATCTTAATGTCATCTATAAAAATTTTCACTGCCATTTGACTCTTATTTCTACTACTATTCATCAATTGTTTTGTCACTTGACATTTTTCCTAGTGCAAAAGTACCCCTAAAATTCAGAAAATTTTCATATTCCACCGAAAATTTTGAACCAATGCTTATACTCAAAAAATCAGATTTCAATACAAATAATTCACAATTTCAATTATAATCACATTTATAGATCAATGATATCCGGAATATGTCAATAAATGCATATACAATCATTTTAATGTGTGCAAAAATTCAAATTTACATGCGTATATGCTAACATTATGCATGAGCATGAAATGCATTTTTTTAATCTTTCTTTGATCTCACATGTACCGAATTTTAGGGTTCTAATCCTTAGTATGGGAATGGGATGTTACACTTACACATTCACATACACGATTGTGTATGTAAACGTGTAAGTCTGTATGTATATGACCGTGTAAGTCTGTGAAACTCACAATGACTTACACGGTCACATACACGCCCTTATATATGAATGTGTAAGTCATTGTGAAAGTGAGATTTCGAGTTTCAACTTATGCTATTACATACACACCCGTATATGGGACCGTGTAAGTCATTGTGAGTTTCACAAACTTAATGTTGAATTTAGAATGAATTGTGAATAAAATTATAGATGTATTAATAGATTTGCAATCCAAATTAAGCAAATGGCAATATTGTGAAGAAAAAATTACTTGAAGAAAGGACATAATTAGG
Source organism: Erythroxylum novogranatense (assembly GCA_029891385.1). Taxonomy (NCBI): domain Eukaryota; kingdom Viridiplantae; phylum Streptophyta; class Magnoliopsida; order Malpighiales; family Erythroxylaceae; genus Erythroxylum; species Erythroxylum novogranatense. Next base: position 16,973,357 of record CM057234.1, on the reverse strand, counting down.
ACAGATACAAATGAAACTAAAAAGATTAAGCATAATAAATATTTTGTTCTTGAAAATAATTGTATTTTGATTGAGGGATTGGCGACTTACCCATTCAGTGACTTTGGCACTGGATGTTCCCCCAAAAAAAGGGGATATCAAGCTGTTCGCAAGGGCCAACTTGATCCTCTTCCGTAGGGATCCCAGATGAGGGAACCCTAGGAGAGCCACGGACGATAGTTAAGTCATTGTGAGTTTCACAAACTTACACGGTTATATACACGCCATATGCAGGTGTGTGTATATTTTTGTGGACTCTCATGGATGTCTATAAAAACACCTGGTGACTTATATGGTCACATATATGCCCTTATATGTGACTGTGTTAGTTCAAAAAAATATATACACACCCGTATATGTTGTGTGACATGATCTTAGTGACTTAGACGGTCATATACATACCTGTGTATACAATTGTGTAAGTCCACACGTATGTGAATGTATAAGTCATTGTGAGTTTTGGGGACTTACACAATTTCTTGTATGTGATCATGTAAGTTTATGAAAATAAACGTGCGTGTGTGTTGTTTAAAACGATCTCAATGACTTAAACAGTCATATGCTCTCCACTGTGGGACCGTGTAAGTCATTGATAACTGATAAGTGATAATTGATAAACTTTAAATATATGATTATGATTTATGTTTTCCTATTCTCTCCCATATTTATGATTTATCAATTATGATTATGAATACCATATACATTTATATGTTTATTGTTTAGATGAATTAGCATATTCCTTCATTAAAGAGTTATAATCTAGTATCAAAGATAGAAGTCGAAACTTCTAACCCCATATCAAGTGAAGATAAAATTCCAACTCTAAGTCAGTTTAAAAGTGAAGTTTAGAATCACTTCAATAAGACTAGATCCATGAAAGGAGTAGAAAAAGCTTAATGTAAGTATTGTCAGTAGATGTTGGTTAGGATTTCAAAAGGTGGAACCTCTCATTTAGAAAGACATATGAATTCATGAAGTAGAAAAAAGACAATGTTAGAAGGGTAAACATTTTTTACCCCTAACCTTGTAAAAGGGAAGAATGAAATGGCTATAACATCTTATGATGGTAACAAATCAAGAATTTTGATTGCTTCTATGGTAATTGGTGATGAAATTTTACCATATATAGTTGATTATAAAAATATTTAGGGTGTTTTGCAATTCATTACAACTGACCTTCAAAGTTTTAACTCGGAATACATTGGAGAAGGGCATTATGAAGATATATGAGGATAATAAGAAAGAAATTTAAAGAATATTTTCAAGTATTAAATGATGGATTGCCATTACAATAGATATGTGGACAACCAATAACTAAAAGAAGGGTATGGTTGTGATGACACATTATGTTGATAATGATTGAACTCTATGTAATAAACTTTTGAGGTAATTTATATTCTTTAATATTATTATCATTTACTTTTTTATTATATTATTATTGATGTTGGTCATAATTGTACATGATAGGTTCGTTTATATGCTAACACCACATACAAGCGAAAGTTTGGCAACTGTGTTAGGAGACCATTTGATAGATTATAATATCAGCACCCAATTGTTCACCATAACAGTTGACAATTATAGCACAAATAATGATGATTGAAAAGTTGATCAATATATGTATATTTTATGTACTCATTCATCACAAAATCTCAATTTTATTAATGAAGGAGGATAGGATTACAAGAAATGAAAGAAAGGTTATAATTAAAGTGTAATTTCAATTGATTGAATTAATCACTTTAATTATAATCTTTCTTTCATTCTTATAATCACTTTAATTATAATCTTTTCTTCATTTCTTTTAATCCTATCCTCCTTCATTAATGAATTTGGTTTCATCTTATTCATTTAATCAATATATGTACATTTTATATATTCATTTATTATAAAATCTCAATTTTATTAATCAATTGAAATTTCTAACTTTAATTAATTGAATTAATTACTTCAATTAGAATCACTTTCTTTCATTTTTATAATCTTGTCCTCCTTCATTAATAAATTTGATTTCATCTTATTCATTTGATCAATATATGTATATTTTTTATATTCATTTGTTATAAAATCTCGGTTTTATTAATCAATTAAAGTTAAGAAATTCAATTAATTAAACTTATCACTTTAAATTTTTAACAAAATAAAGTTCTATTAAAAATTTCAAAATTTCAAATCAGGCTAATCTATTGAGCCCGATTAGGCTTTGGCATTGGGCCTCACCCATATGGCCAAATCGGGCCTTGGGCAACATACTCTAGGCTAGGTTTGGCCTACTTGGCTCGAGCCCAGTATCATCCCAAGCCAAAAGATTATAAATGAGAATGCAACATTTGTTTAGTTAACACAATTGATTAATAAAAATGAGTCTTCTTAAAATGTATATATAAAATTTTGAAATGAATAAGTTTAAACTAAATATATTTTTAGAGAGTGAATCAAAAGATTATATATGAGAATGCAATATTTGTTTAATTAACACAATTGTTTAATGAAAATGATTTTTAAAATTGTCTATATAAAAATTTGAAATGAATAAGTTCAAAATAAATTTATCTTTAAAGAGAGTGAACAAAAGACTATATATGAGAATATAACATTTGTTTAATTAATATATTTACTTAATGAAAATGAGTCTTTTTACAAATGTATATATAAAATTTTAAAATAAATATATTTTAAAATAATTTTTTAGAGAGTGAATTAAAAGATTATATATGAGAATGCAACATTTGTTTAATTAGCACAATTGCTATATGAAAATGAGTTTTTTAAATATATATTAAATGTATATATAAAATTTTGCAATAAATAATTTCAAACTAAATTTATTTTAGAATGAACCAAAAGATTATATAAGACAATGCAATATTTGTTTAATTAACACAATTGCTTATAAAATGAGTTTTCTAAAAGAATGTATATATAAAATTTTGAAATGAATAAGTTTTAACTAAATTTATTTTTAGAGAGAGTGAACCAAAAGATTATATATGAGAATGCAACATTTGTTTAATTAACGCAACTACTTAATAAAATAATTTTTAAAAAATATATTAAATGTATATATAAAAATTTGAAAAGAATAAGTTTAAACTCTAATTATTTTGAGAGAGTGAACCAAAAGATTATATATGAGAACACAATAATTGTTTAATTAACACAATTGTTTAATAAAAAGAAATTTTAAAAAGGGATAACCAATTACTAAATGCCCAACCTTTTGAGATTTTCTCAATTCAATTTCAAAGCTTTTAAAATTTTAAATTGAGTGACTAATATTTTAAAACCTTAATAGTTCAGTACGCTAGTTTTATTAGTAATTTTCTAATTTGGCTAACCAGATCTTTGTTATTCGTGACAAGTAGATGTCCATTTGAAAAATAGTGATTATAGTTAGACTACAGCAGAGATTTTTCAGGTAGACATCTAAATATCATTAACAATAAAGATTTCGTTAGTCAAATCAATAAATTACTAACAGAATTAAAATTTTAAAGTGAATTATTAAAGTTTTAAAAGGTTAGTCAATCAATTGAAAATTTTAAAATTTTGGGCATTGAATTAAAAAAATACCACCTTATGATCCCTTATCCCTTTAAAAATTTATATATTAGATTTATATATAAAATCTTAAAATAAATGGTCAAACTAAATTTATTTTAGAGAGAATGAACCAAAAGATTATATATAAGAGTGCAACATTTGTTTAATTAACACGATTGCTTAACAAAATGAAATTTTAAAATTTATATATTAAATTTATATATAAAATTTTGAAATGAATCAGTTTAAACTAAATTTACTTTTAGAGAGAGTGAACCAAAAATTACATATGAGAATGCAACATTTGTTTAATTAACATAATTGCTTAATGAAAATGATTTTTAAAATGTATTTCTTAAATGTATATATAAAAATTTGGAATGAATGAGCTTGAACTAAATTTATTTTTAGAGAGAGTGAACCAAAATATTATATATTAGATTTTCAAATAAATAAGCTCAGACTAAACCTTTTTTAAAAGAGTGTGAACCAAAAGATTATATATGAGAAATAAGTACAATCATTTAATTAACAAATAAAATAGTCATAAGTGTGCCAAATATATTGAAATTCATTATCACTTTGTGTTACACTATATTATTCAAGTAACTATTCAACTTGTCCTACCTCATCATAATCACAAATTGTTGATATTTTCACGGAGTCTCATCCATCTCAACAATTTCAAGAACTTGTTTTAAACTTAAGATGTTCAGACCTTACCACCTTGAGTTTGATTTTGAGGGAGATGTTAATGTATAACATATATGTTATATACGTTACAGTTATGTAATAATTATAAAATATATTCTGTTGTATATTCTTGTGTAAATTTATATATAAATATTCCCTTGTATAATAGCTTTACAACACATAGAAACACAAAACTTTCTTCACCTTCATAAAAAAAGAATAAATGAATAAAGAAACAACTTATCAAAACATCTTAATGCATGATATTTTGTAGGTTTATATCCTTGTGGTACCTTCTTTAAGAGTAGTACTAGGCTCTAATAGGCCTTGTTCAATAATCCCCTTAATTCCTTAGAGAAGTGTTAAATTTCAGAATTTAGGACATGTTAAATGTTTTTGGTAAGGATAAAACAACCTTTATGATATATTTATATTTATAATGTACTCATTTTAATAACAGGAGCTTGTTTCTTCTCTACACTATGATCACGCTTTACTTGTTAGTATAATACTATACGTTCTAATCTACGTATAAGTTTGGACCTTTCAATTTTTTGGTCTTATCAAATGATAACCAAATTTTCCCTGTTTGCCTCTCGAATGTGAAGGATATGGTCTTTGGATCTGGCCATCAGGTAGTGTTTCTCTATCTTTTTACAATTTCTGCATTGTTGTTGGGTAGGACAAGCTACATCTCTTTGGCCTTCAAGTGGGAATCAATATCATCAGGTATCTAAGTGTTCTCTTTTACCTTTCGCTTATCTAATTTTCGGTACAAGTTTGGTGTTTGCTGACAGTGTCATATTCATGTTAGTAAATCTCTTTTTTTATAATCATCTCCATAAGTGACCCCTGTCCATTTGTGGAGGTAATGGGTGGCAGTTCCAGCCATCCTTGTAGCTTTTGTTATTTCATTTATGCTAGTGCGATCTTTGTTTTTAGTATATAGTGTTGTAGCGTTGTTATTTACTCACATTTCAAGGCTTCTGTGTGGTATGAATCTCGTGGTAATCCATCTTAGTTAAGGTTTGATTCCATGATCAAATGAGTTTTTTTCCTTTTTCTCGTTTGCCATGACCATTATTCATAATCCTCTGGAAACCTGGGATGGGATCTTTTTTACTCAACTGAGTAGCATGCATAATGACATGGCTAATGACCAAGCTAGCTCAAGGTCATCTTCTATGCTATGTATGTAGCTCCTATTTAGACTGAACAAGACCGTTGTTCAGGGACGGTGATGCGTGGCTACATGCACTGCAATTGATAAACGTACCTACACTTTCATAGAGTTTTTGGCACATCACACGTCTTCTTCGTTAGCTTTCTTAAGATCTTGACAAGTTTGTTGTTGTCCACGAGAAGCCATCATTTTTTTCCTTTTGCGACCCGCTGGTACTCCAGTAACTAATCTGAAAATTAAGCTTTGATAAGTCCATAAGAATTATTCCAACTTGATACATCAACCATTTACAAAAAGCCCTTTTCATTAGAATCACACCTTACCTGACACATCGACCACTTTCACTTTCATGCCTCAATGGTAGATTCTCACTGAGGGATTAAGCTTTGACAAGCATGGTTAAAATACATTATTGCTCCCAATTGGACATGGGATTCGTAAAAATAATATTTTAGTAAGTTCCTGTACAAACACGAATCCGTCATCCTTTGGTTTCCTTTTTCATGCTTGTAATAATTGTGCACTACTGATGCTTTCTTCGGTTGGCAAATAAGTTTCTCTAGGCTGGTTTCCAAGTTTACTGTATTTGGCAAAGGCTTCCAAATTCTTTTTCTTTTCTTTTCCTTTCTTTGTGTAGTCTTGTTGCTTCTCTTTAGTAAGTGTGATTTAGAGTGCCTTTACTTTTAGTGTTTATCTTTTATAGGTTTGTAATTGTGCTACTTTCTCTCCTTCGTGGTTCTCCTTTTGAGCCAATTAGATTTTCTCTTTTTCTGTTCTGTAATCCATGTCTACTTTGAGAATCCCAAGGGCTTTTTGGGAAATATCTGTAGGAAAGTGTGGGGGCCACAAGTTAGGAGAGATGATTTTGAATCTCACGGATGGGACACAAGTAAGCTTTTCAGTGCGTTTTGCATGCAACAATAAAAAGGTGATGACAGATTAAGAATATGCTCTTAGAATATTGGGACCCTCACGGGGAAGTTTTTAGAATTAGTATATATTTTAGACAAGTATAAGATATAAATAGTCTGCATTCATGAGACCAAATGGTTGGGAGCTAAAGCAAAGGAGATAGGGGGATTCAAACTATAATACTCGGGGGGTCCGCAGAGGTGGAATAAGGTAGGTATCCATGTGGTCAAGGAACTTATAAATCAAGTGGTGGAGATCAAAAGAATAAATGATAGGATTATGGTGGCTAAAATTATTATTAGCAATGGTGTTCTCAATTTAGTGTGTGCATATGCACTTTAAGCTGGTTTAGACGAACAACAAAAACGTCTATTCTGAGCGATGCTGGATGGAGTGATTCAGCAAATCCCTAATACTGAGCATGTTATCTTAGGAGGTGATTTTAGTGGGCATATAGGGGTTATTTTAGACGGATATACAGGGACTCATAGGGGCTTTAGGTACGACACTAGAATTGAAAGTGAGAATGCCTTATTGGACATGGCCATAGCGTATGAATTAGTGATAGCAACTTCCTTATTTAAGAAAAATGAGGCGCACCTGGTGACATTTAAGAGTAGTATGATCAAGACGCAAATTGATTATTTCCTTATCAGGAGGAAAGCCAGAGCATGGTGTAAGGATTACAAAGTACTTTCGACTACAAGCTTAGCAACCCAACATAAATTGTTGGTTTTCGTTCTAAGAGTTAAGGGATAAAGGATGCAACAATTTACTAAGCGTTGTAGTGAAATTAGATGGTGGGATCTAAAAGGGGACATGATGGAACAATTTATGACTCAAATCCGGTATGGAGCCGCATAATCTGTGAGAGAAGATGCTAATCAAATGTGGGAGGGAGTAGCTCCCTTGGTGAGAGCAACCACCACAAAACTCCTGGGAGTCTCTAAAGGGTCAAAGGGCGGATGGAATCTTGGTGGTAGTAGGAAGAGGTTCAGAGGACGATGAAGGCGAAAAAGAGAGCATACAAAGATCTATTAGCAAGTACAACAAAGGCGGAGTGGGAAACTAATAGAGTAAGGTACAAACTGGCAAAGAAGAGAGCAAAGATACAATTTTAGTGGCTAAAGGAGACGTTTACTAGACTTTGTATAGGAATTTGGATATGTATAGGGGAGCACAAAAAATTTTCAAGTTGGCACGAGATAGGGCACGTAAGATGAGGGATTTCAACCAAGTCTGTTATATACAAGATGAAGCAACACAGGTACTCATGGAGGCCCATGCCATCAAGAGTAGATGACAGATACTTTTTTTGCCTGTATAATGAAGGAATCTTGGACAACATAAAGTTAGGTCACCCCTCCGTGTCAGAGCGTTTTCTTAACTAGTATTGATATGAAAGGGTCACAAAGAAAGAAATTACAAAGGCTTTGAGGGAGATGGGAAGTAGAAGGGCAATAGGGCCAAATGAGATCTCTATAGAGGTATAGAAGAGAATAGGAGTTGTCGGTATTGAGTGGTTAGTTCAGCTTTTTAATGTGACACTCGAGTCAGCCAAAATGTCGAATGAACGGAGATTAAGAAGGTTGATTCCATTGTACAAGGCCAAAAGGGACATCCAACATTGTCACAATTATAGAGGCATTAATCTAATAAGTCACACCATAAAGATGTGGGAGAAGGTTATTAAGAATAGAGTCCAGAGAGCAGCTTTTATATCGGCCAACCAATTTGCTTTATTCCTGGTGGGTCCAAGACAGAAACGATACATCTCCTCCATAGGCTAATGGAATGCTACAGGGAACAAAATGAAATTTGTATATGATTTTTATTGATTTGGAGAAGGCATATCACATGATTCCTAGGGAAATCTTGTGGAGGTGTTTGGAGGCAAAGGCAATTCCTATGACCTAGCTATATACGCATAATTAGGGATATGTATGAAGGAGCAATGAATAGTGTACGGACGATAGGAGGCGACACGGAAAATTTTTCTATTGGTATTGGGATACACCAAGACTCCGCCTTAAGCCCTTTTCTGTTTGCATTAGTGATAAATGATCTTACGAAACATATTCAAGGAGAGGTACCTTGATGTATGTTATTTGCTGACGATATTGTCCTCATGGATGAGACCAGGGAGGGGGTCAATTTTAAGTTAGAATATTGGAGAGAAACGTTAGAGTCAAAAGGTTTTAAAATGAGCAGGACTAAGACGGAGTACTTAAAATGTAACTTTTCGGGAAGCCATGTAACATCTCAACCCCGATGGGAAGGGTAAATTGGTCAATTGGGACAGGCTAGTTGATTGCATTGCATATTATTGATTTGAACATTTATTTGACCTCTAATTTTAGAGGAATGAGTCGTTTTGCACATGCATATATAGGTACATGCATTTCTGACATTCCTGGCATTTAATTGTGAAAATGATATGAATTATGATTTATTGGGAATTATGGAATATTTGGGTTTGAACGATTGAATTGGGACTGTATTTGAATGATCGCCAGTTGATAGTGAACCTTAGTAAATATTTCTGATAATTTTGGGAGTAAATGTTCGGACTGGAAATTTTCCGAGTGACGGACTAATTAATTGTATAGCACTTCAATATCTGTCCAATGGCCATGGAAAATTAGATATACGATTTTGGAAATTTATATGTCGAGCCATTGAAATTTGGAGATGAATTGAACTAGAAATGAAATTTAAAAGAGAAAGAGATTTAAATAGTTTTGTGAGGAAAACGACAAGAGGCTTAATTGTTAACCTTTAAATGCCTTAGGTTTTCAAAAGTTTGAAGAAAAGAAATCCTTTCTCTCCTAGGGCACGATTGTTTCTTCTTCCTTGGTGACTTTCGTTCTTTCTCCCTTCGTGATTTCCATTGCTAGCTTGCTTGCTTCTTCTCTACTTGCAAAGCCAAGCTTTAACCCTAAGGAAGATGAAGATTTTGAGGTTTTGAGGGGGAGCCCGTAAGTGTTAAAGAAATTGGAGGATTTGTCGAGAGTTGAAGATTTGAACTTGATTTGGTAAGTAAATTGATTGTATGTTGTTATTTGTTAGTTAATGCATTCATGGGTTTGATTGTGAAAGGTTGGGGTAGTTATGGGTGAGTTGTAACTGGTTTTAGAGAGAGAAATGAAAAAGAGAATCAGAGAAGACGACCACACGTCGCGACAAATAATAATTTAGATGTCGCGACGAGCGGGAATTTTATACGTCGCGATGAAGGAATTTTGCACGTTACGACGAGCAGCACGTCGCGACGAGCATGGGTTGACGTCGCAACGAGCGGCACGTCGCGACGAGCATGGGTTGACATCGCGACGAGCGGACGTCGTGACGAGCGGTTAGACGCCGCGGCGAGGGACACTTTTCTGAATTGAATTAGTTTAGTTTATGGGTCATAACTAATGGTGTAGACCTCCAATTGAGGTGATTCTTGATTCTTTATGAACTAGAGAAAGAGGTCTACAATTGTGGTATTGAAAGAAAGTTGAATATGGTTTTCTATTGTAACTTAAGGATTGTTTCATGATAATTGGAGTATAATTGTGAGACTTTGGGATTAAATCCAATGCTTTGAGATTGTAGAAACTGAGCATAATGGATGAATTTTGATCTAGAGAATAGTGACACTGAAATTGAGGTCTTCCTTGAGAATATCCTAATGGGTATGACTTGGTAAATTGACTGAATGTTAGAAATGAAATGAATCGTTATGGATCATTTGAGTAAATAGTTAAGTTTGACAAAGAAAGTGGAAATTTGGGGAAGAGCGCCGGGAAGGTCATGAATAGGCATAGTACATCTTTTATTTAAGACATGTACATCATTGAATTATTCTGATTGTGCGTTTAGTAATGAGAAATGATTTGACTATTATAGAGGCACCGATGGAACGATATTCCACGAATATTGCTGGGACTTCCAGGCAGTAGCTCGGAAGTGCAGGTGAGTAACCTAGTTGGTTCCTCAACCTTTATGTGTTTGATATTATGTGCTAATGCCATGTGGAGATATTGGAGGAATTATGTGTTTGATTTTGATTGATTTCGGACCATAGGTGTCCGAAGTATTGGGAACTTGATATTGAAGTGCTATTATGGGTAACTGATTGTGAATGCTTCAATGAAATAAATTGTGAAAACTGTTATGACTGAAATACCAGACTGAAGGTCCGAAGGAATGGGAATTGGACATTGAAATGTAAACTGGCTGAAAATGTAAGGTGGGACATGTGCATTCATACATAAAAGTATGATCAAATAATGACAGTTGTGACCGGAGCAGCCAACGTATTTCAGAGCTTAAAGCTCAACGCAACAGGGCCTCGAGCCCAACGTATTTCAGAGCCACTGGCTCACCGTTAATATGCCCGTTACTGGGACAGTTCAAGCGCACGGTCATTGTAAGCGATCTAGAAGGGGGGTTGAATAGATCTTCAAGCTTTTTGTAATTTTCTACAATAAAATCAGAAGTTAATTCACACAAAAACAATTTAAACAAATTTAAGTGAAAAGAGTAGGGAAGAAGATCAAACATTGCTTTTATAGAGGTTCGGTGCTAAGACCTCGTCGCCCTCTACCTAAGCTCCCACTTAGGATTTTGCAAACCACTTTATTACACACTTTGTAGTTCAGTGTGAACTCTTACAATACCGCTTGATTTTCGCTCAAGCTACCTTTACACTTGATTTGTCTTCCGCACAAATCCTACCAATACCGCTTGATTTTCTACTCGAGCTACCTTCTGAATGATTTGTCTTCCGGCACAAATCCTACCAACACACTTGATTTCCGGCTCAAGCTACCTCATACGTGACCTTTCACTAGTCACTCAAATTGTAAGAGAAATAAGATAAAGTTTGAAGAACAAAGCTCAATACAATGATGTAACAACATAAGAACAATAATGAGCAATTTTGGAGCAATTGAAGAGTATGTAGGCTTGTAGAACTTGTATCTACTCTTCTTCCATCATCCTCTATTTATACTTGAAGAAATATAGCTGTTGGAGCTCATTCTAGCCGTTGCTTGATTAATATTACTATTCCTTGATAATCTCCCCTCCATTTGTGGCTAATTGGACCGTTGGAACTGATTTGTTGCATCCATAAGTCGACTTGTGCTATGTAAGTCGACTTGTCGTCCTCGATAAGTCGACTTATGTATGATTAGTCGACTTGTGTTGTCTCAACCTGACAGATCTTCATATATTAGTCGACTTGTGACGTACTAGTCGACCTATGTTGTTCGGATCTTGATGTATAAGTCGACTTATGCTGTGCAAGTCGACTTATGTTGTCTTCAACGGTAACATCTGACCAAATCTTCTATAATTCTCATGATTTATGACATTTTCACTTATAAGGAAACTCTCATCTTGATTCTTCAATGATTAACCACTTGCTCATCTTGATTTGCACAATTCTTTTATTGAATATGAATCCCAAAATACCTGAAACAATTTCTTAACCAATTCTATACATTTTATTATTATCAAAACATAAGTGGGATTTAATTTGTCAAACACCATTGGTCCAACAATCTCCCCCTTTTTGATAATGAAAAAACACTTAGAAATTGTTTAAGAAATGAAAACAAAGAAACATTGATCAACATTTTTATACCTTGTCATTTTGGTTAGAAGTCTCCCCCTCAAACATATGAATCATTGAATTTAATAACCTTGTAAGATCAAATTCATCAAGGACAATTTAATAAACATACTCCCCCTTAATCAAGTAACTAAAGAATATCCAATTTCCCATTTTTCTCCCCCTTTTTGTCATAATCAAAACAACTAATACAAACCAACAATAGATGAAATATCGCAATCACATGAAATAGAGAAGCAAGTCATCAAACTCAAATAGTCTCAAGTAGCAAGCAAATACAAATAATATGAAATGTTAGTCTTGGCTAGATACAAAAACCATCATGGTGGAGAAACATTATTATGAATAAATCTCAAAAGTAGACAAGAATATGTTTTCGGAGATTTTGTGAAAAAGAGAATTTTTAAAGAAGACCCAGATGACTTATATTCGACTGGCAGTTCATAAGCAAACACAATGAAAATGCAAAGTCATTTCATAACATAACAGTCCAACAATGGAACCTATGTAAACATAAGTCGACTTGTTTGCAGACTTGTCACCAATTAGTCGACATCCACTATCAATGTACCATGTGCTTGGTGGATCTTCATTCCTTGCTTGTACCTACAACTGAAACATCCTTTCTTCTCATTGGTACCCATGCCATCTTGGGTCCATTTTGGTTAGTCATATAAACCATATTAGGAGGAGATGTACCTTTTACTACCCAGATTTTCTTCACATTAATGCATCTTCTAATACTTTTGCATGCAATTTCTATATGACCATCTTTTAAGCATCTAGCACATTTACCAACTTTGCCATCTTTAGTAAATTTAGAAATCAAAGAACAATCTCTATCAAATGGATCATATCGTAAACCATGTTTAGAAATTGAATATCTTTGTAAAGATAACATCTTTTCAAACTTTTCATTCCAACCAGCAAATTTTTCAACCACATAAGAAAATTCCTTTCTAAGTCTATCAAGCTCACAAGTAAGACTTTCTTTTTCAGCAAGACATGCAGAATGATCTTCCTTAGGACAATCTAAAACATCAATCGTCTCATGTAAAGCATTATTTTCAGCAACTAGTTCTCTTATATTCTTTCTCAATTTTTTATTGATCTCAATAGCTTCTTCAAAATCAATTTGTAAAGCATTAAAAGAATCTATAAGATCTTGATCAATGAAAGTTACCTCATCTTCATCATCACTTGTTGAGAAGCTATCTGCCATAAGAGCAAGGTTGTTTTCATCATTGCTTTGATATGCTTCCTTATCATGACTCCACGTGGCTACAAGGCTAGTTTTCTTTTTCCCTTTGTCATACTTGTCATTTTTATGAAGATTTGAACTCCTCTTTTCTTCATAGCCTTTAGACCTTCTTTCTACAGTATACTTCTTCGTTTCTCCAATTCTTCCACCACTTAATTCTTTTCTCCTATTTTTGAGCAATCCTTTGAACTTTCTCAAATTTCTGGCGTACATTGATATTTCTTCGTCTTCTTCCTCTTCATCTATTTCTTTGTCACTTTCATCAAGAGAAGAAACATTAGCTTTTAAAGCAATTGACTTTTGTGACTTACCTCTTCCTCCTCTTGATTTGAGAATGATCTCATAGTTGATGAGAGATCCCACCAAGGCGTTGAATTCCAAGTGATTGAGATCCTTGGACTTCATAATAGCGGTGACTTGCTGTTGGACCCCGAACTTTCGGTAGAAATTATAAATATTAAATGGAATTAAATGAGTTTGTTTATATAGGTATTGTGTTATAGATGTTATTGTACTTAAAGGAAATTGATGAGAAATTGAGTGATTGGTTTTGATGACTTTGAAGATTAGTTTTGGTTATGAAATTTTAAGTGGATGAGATGATTGAAATGGAGGTTGAAATCAAGAAATAATTAGTGAAAGTGTTATATTTTGAAGAAATTAAGAAAGTTGATTTTTGAAGATAGAAAGTTTGACTTGAGAGTTGAATTTTTTATTTAGGCACATTTTGAGAAAATGATCTTAACGAAAATTGTAGCTTATGTTGAGAGCTTTTCGTAGCCATAAAGTATACTATTTTTTGATATCGGGATTGAAAGTTATGATCTTTGAAAGTTAAGTGTATTTTGCTTTGGTTTTGGAAAATGCTCTAAGTGTAGGATTGTATATGTTGTGTTTTGAGGCGATTTACGACTGTTGTGGTTTGAATTGGATCAAATGGCATTCTTAAATGTTATAGAGGACCTCCATAGTTTCCCAATGATGTATAATGTGCTATTTTTTTGGATGTGGAGGTTGGGAGATGTGAGTTATTGAAGTTGAGTGCAGATGCTGCAAATTTTTGAATTGATGTGTTCATAGGGAAGTTTTGTGTATGCTGTGATCGATGCAAATTCGGGACTGATGTGTTTGGAATGGGATCAAGTAGCCTTCTTGAAAGTTGTAGAGGGTTCTTTTACCTTTCTATAGACACCGAGTTTGTCAAATTTGGAGTTCTGAGTAGAAAGTTATGACAAACATTTCATAGTCATGAAGAAGCATGTTGATCTTTGTCTCCCGAACTTGGTTGGTTCCTTCATGGGTGATGCGAAGTCTCTCCCACATTTCTTTAGCGCTAGTACAAGAATTAACTCAGTTTCTTTCCTCAACCGTGAGAGCGCAATAAATCAACTTCATAGCTTTCGCGTTGATGTAGGCTTGCTTCCAATCATTGTCATTGTATTCCAGTTCCGTTTTCAACTCACCATTTTCTTTCACCGGTGCTTGTGGACCGAAGATAATTATCTTCCAATATTCCACTCCCTCACTTATAATGTGATACTTCATAGGATTTTTTCAAGATGAATAGTTAGTACCATTAAATAAAGGAGGGCGATAATTTGTGTTACCTTCTTCCGCTAGTTTGTTGTGTGCCATCCCTGGATACTTCTGCTCTGATACCAATTGTTAGCGATCTACAAAGGGGGTTGAATAGATCTTTAAGCTTTTTATAATTTTCTACAATAAAATCAGAAGTTAATTCACACAAAAATAATTTAAACAAATTTAAGTGAAAAGAGTAGGGAAGAAGATCAAACACTGTTTTTATAGAGGTTCGGTGCTAAGACCTACGTCCTCTACCTAAGCTCCCACTTAGGATTTTGCAAACCACTTTATTACACACTTTGTAGTTCAGTGTGAACTCTTACAATACCGCTTGATTTTCGGCTCAAGCTACCTTTACACTTGATTTGTCTTCCGGCACAAATCCTACCAATACCGCTTGATTTTCGACTCAAGCTACCTTTACGAATGATTTGTCTTCCGACACAAATCCTACCAACACACTTGATTTCCGGCTCAAGCTACCTCACACGTGACCTTTCACTAGTCACTCAAATTGTAAGAGAAATAAGATAAAGTTTGAAGAACAAAGCTCCATACAATGATGTAACAAGATAAGAACAATAATGAGCAATTTTGGAGCAATTGAAGAGTATGTAGGCTTGTAGAACTTGTATCTACTCTTCTTCCATCATCTTCTATTTATACTTGAAGAAATATAGCTGTTGGAGCTCATTCTAGCCGTTGCTTGATTAATATTACCGTTCCTTGATAATCTCCCTTCTATTTTTGGCTAATTGGACCGTTGGAACTGATTTGTTGCATCCATAAGTCGACTTGTCGAATGAATAAGTCGACTTGTGTTAACCATTTACGTAAAAATTGTAACTCCGCTCTCCAATAAGTCGACTTGTGCTATGTAAGTCGACTTGTCGTCCTCGATAAGTCGACTTGTCGTCCTCGATAAGTCGACTTATGTATGATTAGTCGACTTGTGTTGTCTCAACCTGACAGATCTTCATATATTAGTCGACTTGTGACGTACTAGTCGACTTATGCTATTCGGATCTTGATGTATAAGTCGACTTATGCTGTGCAAGTCGACTTATGTTGCCTTCAACGATAACATCCGTCCAAATCTTCTATAATTCTCATGATTTATGACATTTTCACTTATAAGGAAACTCCCATCTTGATTCTTCAATGATTAACCACTTTCTCATCTTGATTTGCACAATTATTTTATTGAATATCAATCCCAAAATACCTGAAACAATTTCTTAACCAATTCTATACATTTTATTATTATCAAAACATAAGTGGGATTTAATTTGTCAACCACCATTGGTCCAACAGTCATAACACTGAAATAAAATGAGAAGTGTCACATGGACATTGCATAATCATATGATTGAAAATGAATTGTATGAAAGGCGGGACGCCTAATATTTGTAAAATGACAGCGCATGTTATATTTCTGAAAGTGATACTACGTGATACTCTGTGAATTGTTTGTATATGCATGAGTTGAGTGAACCATCGATGATGGTTTCTCACTGAGTTCGCAAACTCACCCAAAATTGCAATATTTTTCAGGAATCGAAGAGTACCCCGTTAGACAAACGGGAGTATGCCTACTGCATGTAAGTCAGAGTTTGAAGTCGGGATCAGTTCATGTCTGCATTAGTGTCATTTTGATTCATGTGTAAATTTGTATGTTTGTAATTTATGCAGAATCATACTGTTATTGTAGAGGGCCCAAGTGGTTAATGTTATATTGTAGTGTGATACTGAAAGCATTCAGAAATGACATTGGGCCCAATATGGGGTATGGATTTCTGTATTCTAAATGGGTAATTACTATTGAGTGTCTTATAACTGAAATTGTTTTATGATTGAAAACGTTTTCGTATTAAAGCGGGCCCCAAATTGTTCACTGATTTCCGCGCATGTGATTGGTTTTTTTTAAATAAAAATGTTTAACTGAGTTTTTGAACTGTTTGACGGCTTTAGTATACCACCCTCGTGAGGCACGGGCTCGGATGTCACCCTCGATGTCGAGTTCGGGTCTTGCGGGAGTGGGATGCTACAAGCCAGATGGTCCATGAGGCGGCAGTAGTAATTGATACTGACGTCATACCATAAAAATTGAGTTTTAAATAACTTGGTTCTATCATTTAGACTGATGGTAATATCGATGTCGATATAGTCCATTGTATCAAATCCGGATAGGTCAAATGGCGAACCGTATCAGGGGTCTTATGTGATAAAATATTTCATTAAAGTTTAGAAGGAAATTTTATAGAATGGTGATTCGGCCAACCATGTTATATGAGGCGGAATGTTGGCCCACCAAATGTAGACATACAAGAAAGTTGTTGATAGCCAAGATAAGTATGCTCCGGTGGATGTGTGACATTACTAGAAGAGATAAGGTCCGGAATCATGTGGTGAGATAAAAACTCCAGGTGGTTAGTGTTGGACCCCAAACTTTCGGTAAAAATTAGGAATATTAAAATGAATTCAATGAGTATTTTCGGATATGAATTGTGTTATAGATGTTATTGTGCTTAAAGGAAATTGATGAGAAATGAAGTGATTGGTTTTGATGAATTTGAAATTTGAGTAGATTTGTATGAGTTATGAAAGTTAAAGTAAATGGGTTGATTGAAATGGAGTTGAAAAGCATGAAATAGAAAGTGAAAGTGTGAAATTTTGAAAAAAAAATAGAAAGTTTGACTTGAAAGTTGACTTCTTGATTTAGGCAGAATTTGAGGAAATGATCTTCATGAAATTTGTAGATTATGTTGATAGTTTTCAGTAGCCATAAAGTTTGACAGTTTTCGATATCAGAATCAAAAGTTATGAGATTTCGAAGCTAATTGTATTTGGCGTTGTTTTGGAAAAATAATATGAAGTATAGATTTGTGTGTATTGTGCTTTGAGGCCGATCACCATACTGATGTGATTTGAATTGAAGTAAATGGTTTATGTGAAAGTTATAGAGGATTAGAATAGCTTTAAAGTGATGTATAATATGCAATTTTTGCATGTGGAGGTTGAAAGATGTGAGATTGTGAAGTTTGAATGTTGTTGATATGGAAATTTTTGGGCAGTAGCTTCGATTTGAATTTTGACCCTCATTGATGTAGAATTTGTTCATAGGGTCTTAAGGAAATTGTAGCTCATGTTTCCAGCTTTCTAACGCCATAAAATATGCAATTTTTCGATATTGGGACAAGAATTTATGATAATTTAAAGTTTGGATATTGCTTAGGTGATTGCTAACAGGGCAGAAACTTTGATTGAAAAATTGACTTAGCTAGAGGTTGAAATTGCTTTGGAGTTCTTCATGAACATTGTAGAGCTTGTTTTTATCTTTCCATTGATATAAAGCACGAAAATATTGGACAAGGGAGTAGAAAGTTATGATTGTTAGAAGTTCTGATGCTGTTTAGTGTGAAGCCGATCGACCAGTCACTTTGTGTGAAGTTTTTGACCCATTTAGAGGTCAATCTGATTTTTAGGGCCTTCATAAAAGTTATAGAGGGTTCTTTTACCTTTCCGTGGACACCAAGTTTATCAAATTTGGAGTTCTGGGTCAAAAGTTGAGGTGTTGTTTAAAGTTTTGAGGAGATTATCGATTGGTCATCTTCGAGCACATTTTTGACCCCTTTAAAGACTGAGTTTGCTTTTGAGCCTTTTTTGAAAATTGTAGATCTTTCTTTTATCTTTGCAATGGTACCAAGTTTGTAAAATTTGGAGCTCGGAGTCAAAAGATATGAAGGTCAGAAGTTAGGAGATCGGATCGCGCGAGCGACGCGTGGCCGCTCACCCGATCGGGCGAGCGAGGCGCCCGCGCGTTGGTCGATCGGCCCGCGCTGGTCGATCGTCCCGCGAGGTTGATTTCAGCCGACCCGACCTCCCTCCGCTTTTTTGGCCATAACTTCTTCGTCCGACCTCCGATTGACCCGATTTTTGAAGTGTTAGATTCTTAAGACATTTTTCTATCTTTCTATACTAGATAGATCGGTTTTGACATTAAATGGAGAAAAATAGATGGGATTAAAGTGAGCTGACCGGTGGAAAAAGTCTGAACATCGTTCGGTATTTTGAAGATATCTCGATCGATAGAGCTCCGATCGATCTGATTCTTTTTGGAAATTAAAATAGAGACATGGAGCTACAAATGTTATGAAGGAGCCGATCGACAATGTAGCCTCCAAGACTTTCAATTTTGGATCGGAATTAGGTGTAGTGTTCAGTTTCGGTTTTGTAATGGTCTGAACATCATTCGGTATTTTGGAGATATCTCGATAGGTATAGCTCCGATCGATCTGATTCTTTGTGGAAATTAAAATAGAGACATGGGGCTACAAATTTTATGAAGGAGCCGATCGACAATGTAGCCTCTAAGACTTTCAATTTTGGATCGTAAGTTAAGTGTAATGTTCAGTCTCGGTTTTGTAATAGCCGAACAGACTTCGATATTTTGAGATATAGAGCTCCAATAGATCGGATTCTTATTGCAAATTAAAATAGAGACATGGGGATACAAATTTTATGAAGGAGCCGATCGACAATTAAGCCTCTAAGACTTTCAATTTTGGAATCGGAATTAGGTGTAGTGTTCAGTTTCGGTTTTGTAATGGTCTGAACATCGTTCGGTATTTTGGAGATATCTTGAGCTATAGAGCTCCGATCGATCCGATTCTTGAAGCGATGGATTCGTAATACATAGAGGAATGTTTCTCTAAATTTTTTAAGGCAAAAAGGAAGGGGCAATTTTGGAAGTTTACTTAAAGGGTTAAGTTTATAGGCTTAAATGGAGGGGCATATGGGTTATTCTTCATTCATTAATGACATGGCAAGATTGTGGTCCTTTATAAGGAGAGAATGCATGACACTTAGACAGAAAAATAGCAAGAGAAGAAAAGAATAAGAAGAGAGGAGAATGAGAGGAGCTTCGGGAGAGAAGAAGAAAGAAAAGGGGAGAGAGCTAAGGTTCGGTTTTCTCTAAGTTCCTTGAGGGGTTTTTGATGCTTTTCAAGGAGAAAGGTGAAGGAGAAGATAAAAGTTTCTTATGGAGCCCAGAAATCGAAAAATGGTGGTGAGAGAATGTAAGATTCGAAATTTTGAGATTTGTGAATTTTGATGAGTTCTTGGGTTTAGAAACCTTGGAAGTGATATGGGCATGTGACTTATGAAGTCAATTTTGATGTTTATGCCTTAGGTTATGTTTAATTTTGGATGGAAATTAATTAGGATTTATGCCTAATTTTAGAATTTGGGGATTTTAGAAATTCTTGCTTTAGATAGCTTGGAAAAATGATGAGTATGGGTTTCCTATAGTTAATTTTGGGGATTATGCTAATTATGATGTTAAATTGGATGATTATGGTTTAGGGAAATTTCAATTGGAAGAAAGAAAGAAGTAAGGGTCAAATTGAAGCATTGGACAAGTTTCAAGCAAGAAATCGAGGTGGGTACTTGTTTATAATAGAATTTATAAGCCACTACTGCTTTCTTTAAACAAAGAGATTTTCTGATTTCAATTGCATCATAAATGTTGCATCATTGTATGAATGATTTGAAAAATCATTATTGATTCAATACATGAACTTTTGATGAATTGCAAAATACATTTGTGTTATGCCTCGAAAGATTTCATGGAATTTCGTATATTCGGAAAAGTTCATTCGATAAATTGATTTAAGCATGATTATGTGCTTTTGTTTAGGCAAGAGAGAACCTATTTCGTTAGTCACGTGCACGTTGACATATAGATAGCCTTCTCCCGACTGCCCACTTGAGGCCACGAGATCCTGAGAAATCGGACTCGTCGTGTTTACGGTAAAACTTCAATTTTCCGTCGTGTTTATGGAACTCTCGAGCCATTATGTGTGCATTTGCATTGTAAAGTGATATGATTGATGCATCCATGTTTTAGAAATTGTGATTTCGACTACTGCGAGAAAAGAATTTTTGAAAATGTGCATTATGGGTTTCAAACAAAGTTTCTGCAAGAAAAGAAAAGAAAAGTATTTTAAAAGGTTTTGCTTATTTATTTGTTATAAACTGTTACACACGAGCTATAAGCTCACCCCCCCTTCATTCTCATCCACAGGTGATAAGAAGAAGATCGGGTGAAAGAAATTGAAGGTTTTTGTCTATATGTGTGTGCATATTGTTTTCTTGTAAGTTAGATTGTTGTTGAGAATTTTGCGATCATTGGATTGGTGTACATATGCGGATTTTGGATATTGATGTTGTATTATGGCTTGGAATGCCATTAAGGTTTTGTAAGTAATTAATTTATGATGTGTATGGATTATGAAATTGTGTATGGATATGGAATGTGGATTTGCATACTGAATTGAGATGAGATGAATATGAATGGTCTTGTATATAAATTGTGTTGCTGGATATGAGTTTTGATTGAGAGTATACAATTGATGAATTCCATATTGGAAAGGGGTATGGCTTTGTATGAGATTGAGTAAAAAGGAAAAGAAAGAAAAAAAAGTTATACCAGATTTGATTGGTTTAGAATAGATGTCTTAAGGTTTCCAACGCGATGCTTTTCCTAAAATATTTGTTCACGGATATCGGAAATTGGTTTCGATTTGATTTGCTTCCAATTCTTCGCTTTCGCTTATGATGTTGCTTCCACCTTATGTTCTTTCCTTTCGATTTTGCTTTCGTTCCATATTCATTTTCTGTTTTTTTGGTTGGGATCCGATTTTTGGATCAGTCCCAACAGTTAGTATTACTAACAAGTTGAGAGAGACCAGGCTTAGGTGGTTTGGGCATGTGAGTAGGAGACACCCTGCTGTTCCTGTGAGACGCTGTGAGAAAATAACCTTTCATGATTGCAAAAGAAGAAAAAGAAGGCCAAACAAGAATTGGAGATAAGTGATCAAGAAGAGTATGACAGAGTTGGTCCTTACTGAGGAATTGGCCAGAAATAGAAAATTTTGGCATGCTAAGACAGGGTAAATGATATCCTTTAAAGTGTGCCAAAACAGTCATGGAAGTTATTGGGAATCATTTACTGTAAAGCTCTGATGACGTATTGACCGCTCAGGAAGTCTAACCCTAGTATCTAATCAGTCTTTTCTAGTTGCAAGTCGTGGACAAGTATTTCTGTCCTACTACTTGGCTTTTCAGCTCTGATATATGGGGAAAGGTCGTTTGAGGCCATCCGATATGATTGGATTGTTCATACTGACATGGCTACTGAGCAAAGATCTCTAGCACAACTCGAGATATGAAGAGTCGTACTTTGCAGCTTATCAGGTATTAACAGATCTGGGTACCATATTAGGTATTTTATTTATTTTATTTATTTATTTTAGTTTTATTTATCTATTCTTTTAATGTGTTAGTTTTTTTTTAACATATCTACTCTTTTAACCAGCATCACTTTTTTCATTATGACATTTGCATGTGAATATATCGAAAATAATCTCTTTTATTATATAGGGGTAAGGTTGCATATTATCAGATCTTCTCTAACCTCGCATTGGTGCGGGACTTGAATTGGGTGTGATGATAATGATCAACTGAGTGATTTGAATGTGAAATTATTTACGAAGAAATCACCCCTTAAACTTAAGACTATAACTTTACGAAAAGAGTAAAACGATGCTTAAAGAGGATATTAGAATACATAAATGAAATAATTACTAGAATATGATATTGATTCAGATTTATATAGATCTAATTTCAGAAAGAAGGACATCTTTCGATTAAACAAAAAAAAAACAGAAAAAGCAAGCAATGATTTTTAAAAAAACTGAACCATAACTTGAAACTTTGATAAAATGAGAACCCTTATAGTAATTTTTATTGATGAGAAAAGGTACCATAAACTTGGCACGCAACCATTATTGTTCGTACATTAATTGTAGCAAACATATATCTAGGAGCCATTCATATAAGGATCTTATCTAGGCTTCCCACGCATACTAGCTGCACGGAACATGCGGGCCATTAGCCAGTCCCGGGTACCTTTTCAACTTTTCCTTCACGATCAACATATAAAAAAACCCTATTCCAATCAAGGTCCCTGGTGGGAATGTTTGGTGGAACCATCAGAATCCTAATTCCTGGTATGTCCTCCTTTATCTTCTTTATAGCTTCCTCCGCTGTCAGACCAACTAATTCCGGCCATGTCTTCGGTCCCGGAGGGTTTGGCACTGAAACATTGAAACCCCATAAGCAAAGAAGTTGTTGTTGCCATGATCGATGATAAAAAACATAAAAAGAAACCGTATAGTTTCTGTACAGAAAATGTCAATAATCCCTAACTCTAGTCTGCAGTAAGGGCAGTTTCAAACAATATTTACAGTAAGAAAGTCTTCAGATGAACCATCTGTCTTATCTCTGGGTTTAGTATGTGATATTTATTTTAGGACTTAAAAGCCATATTTAACACACAAAAGATGCAAGGGACCAACTTAGCTACCTGGGCAAGCTGGAGTCTTATCATCAGTTGGTATTTTCGGTTCCTCAATGAATGTGGGCTGCTGCTTCTCCCCGGCCATGCTATAACTATGAATCCACTATGTAGTTGTTTTTCAAGCTGTCTAATGCGTGGAGATTCAGTAGCACCAACGTTTGCTTTTATAGAGAGAAGAGCTTGGAACCTCATTAGTTTATCACCAAGGTTTGTTATAGTAGAAAACTAATGAGAACAATAAAGACATAAATTCATTTATCTACACAATTTACATATTTTTGTGGATATTGGAATGGGAAAAACGTGTTTGTACATTTAATCAATTAGCAACTTTTGTTTTCTATCACCCACCTAAAGGGACTGCACCTTTGTCCTTTGTTAAAAACTTGTCTTTCTAATTGTTCTATTACCCCTTCTTGCTAATTGTACGACAATTAAAATTATACAACAAATTCATCTGTCTCTTAATTTATCAAATATATTAAATAAAGTTTCAATCACATTTTAATAAGGAAGCTTTAACAAAATCAAGATCTTTGTGTTTACAAGCTTCTAAAATAATAACGAACTATTAAAATATTATTTTTGCACAAAAATAATTAAGAAAAGAACATAGTTAAATTACACAATTGAATTATACATTGGTTGATTCTTTTAAATTCAATTTTAAGATAAATAATAAAGAAATAATTATAAATTTTTTATAGATTTTGAATAAAAACTCAATTCTTTCTAATAATAACTCTGAAATTTAAGAGACTAATTAATAAAACGAAGCTGATGAATACTGATATAAGTAAATAAAATTTTATAAAATGACGTGTTATTTTTGCTTAGTTATACTGAAATCTGGCCAAACTGTAAATATAATACTTAAAATCGGATCCTTAATTCTTATTTTAAATTCTGCTAAAATTATATTTGTCAAGTTTTTAGTTATTTTATGTGGTTGTTGATTCACTAAGACTTGGAGAGGATAATTTTCTCATACAAATAAAAAATAAACGTCATGTATGACAGTGATTGATTAGTCGTATTCAATTTTCATCAGTAAAAGTTGACAATGAGGCTCCGAACAAGACGAAACTGAGGTCCATACAATGAGATATTTCGTATCTTGCAATTACTGGGTTTAGTTCCGCATGTGATGTGACTCACCGACCTTATCATCCTCCGTTTGTGCCGGTTTTAATTCTTTTATAAAAAAACGTGTATTACTATTAGCACAACCATGAAAGAATCACCTCAATCCATGATAATCAACACTATGTTTTTATATAATATGTCGGTATGTTTT
This sequence comes from Erythroxylum novogranatense, assembly GCA_029891385.1. Lineage (NCBI taxonomy): Eukaryota > Viridiplantae > Streptophyta > Magnoliopsida > Malpighiales > Erythroxylaceae > Erythroxylum > Erythroxylum novogranatense. Next base: position 16,948,797 of record CM057234.1, on the reverse strand, counting down.
ATTGCGATTTATTTACTTATTATTATAAAATTAAATCATAGAAAAATATTATTAATACATAAGGCCGAGCATTGAATATATGATGTAAAATTATATAAATATCATTAAATTATACCATGAATATAACGAAGATCATTTGTTCCTATAAAAGATATCAACGACAACTTGAGTAATTTTATAGGCAAAATATTAAATAAAGAGATCACTTGACAAATTAAAATATATCCGACATATTGAAAAATGCTCATATTATAAAAATATTATAGTATAATTCAAGCGACTGCTTGATATTGTCTACGTTCCTTTTCAGAGATATTTTGTACTTAAAATTGTCAAGATATGTCAAACTCTTAGACATTTATTTGACTATTGTGTAAGCCATAAATATGATCCTTCCCACCATTTTTCTTGTATTTATTTGAGCCTTCTTTTTTATTTTGTATATAATGCATGGTTGAAGTTTGCTTCTTGTTCTTCTCTTTTGATACTAGAATAATTTTGGAATATCTTATTTTATCATTCTTCCAAAATTTTATAAGCCACTAAACTATTTAAGACACATTTTTTATAACGAAAAGGATATATCATATATGTAGGAATTTAGCAAAATAAAAAATTTAAGTGATAAAAACATCTTAATGCCTGATATGTCTTAGGTTTATATTTTTATTTGAGTTATCCAATATTTAAGGCACGTTTTTCTCAATAATGGAACCTTCACCTAGTTATGATAGCCCCTCAATAAGGTTTGTTCACTTTACAAAGCCTTCTATGGATTAAGACAAATTCCTCAAGCCTGGTTTGCAAAATTTAGTTTCACTATTGGCCTCCTTTGTTTTCAATCTATCACTTATGATGATGCCTTATTCATTCCCAAAATGGCTTAAGCTATACTCTTTTTCATCTTTATGTGATGACATGATAATTAATAGTGATGATATAGTTTTTCAAGTCTTAAATCATTTTCAAATCAACAATTTGAGATGAAGGATTTGGATAATTTAAGTTACTTTTTTAGTAAGATTTGGGTAATTTGATTATTTTTTGTGTTTCAAAGATTTATCTGATGAATTTGGCTATCATCTTTCACAAGAAAAACATGCCAAAGATTTTATCTCTCAATTAGGCATTACACAATTGATTTATATATTTGTTAATTCTTTTAAATTGAATTTTAAGATAAATAATAAAAATAGGTATAAAATCTTTGATAAATTTTGGATAAAACTCAATTCTTTATAATAATAAACATAAAATTAAGAGGACTAATTTATCAAACAAAGTTGATGAATGTTAATATAAGTAAATAAATATATGTAAAAAGATGAGGTAGTTTTATAATAAAAATAACAAGCAATGTATTAGTAAATTGTGCTCATGTTGAATATGTATCAGTGTAACACATGCTTGGCACATGTTTATCTTTGACCATTTCTTTCTGTTATTTAGATAGACTCTACTTGTATTGTTAGCTTGTATTTAGGTAGTTTAAACTTTGATTATATCTCCTAAAGAATAGGGATTAGCTTGTGTATAGCTTGTATTTATTTACCTGTAACTTTGATCAATGAATATACTGAAACTATTCCATAATTCTTGCTTCTTTATGGTAATCAGAGCTCCCAAATCTTAACCGATCCAAATCCAGTTTTTTTTATTAAAAAAAATATCCCTCCCAAATGGCCCTTCCCACTACTAATGGTGATAACACCCTCACCACATCGCCGGTGGTTCAATTTCATCCGACATCTTAGCTCCCGATCAAGCTCACTGGGAGTCTCAACTTCTCTACATGGAAAGCTCAATTTTCCATGCTTATGTACGGCCACGATCTCTTCGGCCACCTCGATGGCACCAAACCATCTCCGGCACGCACCATTGGCGAGAGCACCAACCCAAATCCAGCCTTTAACCTTTGGTTTCGACAAGATAAGCTCATTCAGAATGCGCTTATGGCCTCGGTTGAACCGACCGTTGCACCTACGGTGGCTAACGCTTCCTCCTCTCAACGTGCCTGGGAAGCCCTTCACTCTACTTATGCCAATAAATCTCAATCTAGGCTCTTTAGTCTACGAGATCAGCTTGCTCGCATCTCCAAAGACACCCAATCTTAGAGTATCTTTATCGGGTACGTGCCATTGCTGATGAACTTGCCGCGGCTGGTGCCCCTCTTACTGATGGAGAGTTGGTTGTTCACATTCTACGTGGCCTAGGCTTCAAGTATTGTGAAATCTCGGTTGCCATTAGAGCCAGAGATACGACAATCTCTTATGAAGATTTATGCGACAAGTTAATGGATCATGAGGTGTTCTTAGCACATGAAGAGTCCAAGAAACCGATGGCTCCTATAACAGCTGCGGTTGCACAACGCACAAAGCCTCCGACCAGTAACAATTCTCGGAACTACCGCAGAAATTCCCAGTTCTGGCGTTCCAATGATAGATCCAGCAACCAATCTTCCCAGTGGCGAGACAACAATTGCTCACCGAATGTGCGCAGGAACAATCAAAACTCTGATGTTCGCTGTCAATTATGTCGAAAAATGGGCCATGAAGTTGATGTTTACCGCTCCGCGTCCCACAACCATTATGAGGCAAAAGAAAATTTTGCAATGGGACACTCCCAACATCCAAACACATGGCTGGTTGACTCTGGTGCATCTCACCACATGACTTCCAAATCTCATGATATGCCTGAATATTTTGGCAATGATGGTATTACTGTTGGCAATGGTATGAAAATTCCGATCATTCACTCAAGCACAACTCACTTATAAGCATCGAATTCTGTCTTTACGCTTCCTCATACTCTTTGTGCACCTGACATTAAACGCAATTTAATTTTGGTTTCCCAGTTTTGTCATGATAACCAAACATCGATTGAATTTTTTCCCTCTTATTTTTGTGTGAAGGAACTCGCCACGAAGACACTATTGGTGCCCGGACGGAGTAGAGATGGTCTGTATGAGTGGCCTCTCCAATCGCCTTCGAATCCCACGGCCCTCACTGTCCACCACACCGTCCCTATCGAAGTTTGGCATCATAGGCTAGGTCATCCCCATTTAAGAATTTTCAATTATGTTTGCAACAAGTTTCAGTTATCAGTTTCAAAAAAAGACAATTTTACGACTTGTAATTCTTGTCATTGCAATAAATCCCATTGTTTGCCGTTTAAAGAATTTTCTCTCACGAGTACCAAACCTTTGCAAACTATTTTCAGTGATTTATGAGGACCTTCGCCAATCCTTTCCATTGACAAAAAGTTATATTACTGTATCTTTGTTGATCAATACACCAAGTATACTTGGCTATTTACTTTGAAAAACAAGAGAGTGAAGTCAAAACCATTTTTCAAACTCTCAAACCATTGCTTGCAAAACACTTTTCCGCAACCATTGTCTCCTTCTACACTGATGGAGGAACCGAATACAAGAGTCTCGATCCCTACCTTCAAACCAATGGTATTGAACATTTAGTGAGTCCCCCTTACACACCACAACGGGTAGCCACTGTTGAGCGTTGTCATCGACACATCGTTGAGACGGCGAAATCCTTACTACACCAAGCCTCACTCCCACCCTCGTTTTGGTCCTTTGCTTGTCACCATGCGGTGTATTTAATTAATCGCTTGCCTACTCCCATGCTGCAATATCAGTCACCTTATGAACAACTCCACCACAAAACACCGTCCTATGATAACCTCAAAAGTTTCGGCTGCTTGTGTTACGCATGGCTTAAACCCTACTCTACTCATAAAATTGATCCCAAGTCCACCCCCTGTGTATACCTAGGCGTGTCAACCACTCACCATTGTCATATTTGTTTTGATCCTATGCATTCCAAGGTTTATCTATCTCGTGATGTTTCTTTTGTCGAAACCGAGTTCCCGTATCAAACACTGTTCCGTAACTTATTGCCCAACTCCAAATCTATGCAGTGGGATATGTCCCCAACCAACAGTCGTGACCACCATTCTCCAGTGTCCTCTATTGTGACTGCCTTGCCTCCTCCAATCCTTGTCCCGTGTCAGCCCACATCCACTGTCTGCTCCCAACCAACACCTCCAACCAGGGCCATCGACTCGTGTCCTGCATCACTGGCGTCCTCGATCAACCCAGGTATGTCCTCTCATCTTACTGCTCCTTCACCGACCAATGTTGCCTCCCACTCCCACACCTCGGCTACCCCACCCCTACCCGATCACCCAGTTGTTACTTCAACCGAAATCGATGTTACTGTCCCGATGCAACGTTTACCGAAACCATTCCATGCCCCACTCTCATCTGATGCTACCCATGCCTCGTCCCCTAGCCCCTCCGATGTTGTCTCATCACCTCAAATACCACAACCTATCCCTGTCCCTCCACGAGTGGTCACTCGCTCCCAGAATAATATTTTCAAACCGAAAAAACCGTTTAGTTGCCTTAAACTTGTTTCGCCTGAAACCATACCTACCACTGTTAAACAAGCTCAAAAGCATAAAGAGTAGCGGGATGCTATGAACGCAGAGCTTGATGCTTTAGCTAGAACCGGAACTTGGGAACTAGTTTCCAATGATATAACTAAAAATGTTGTTGCCTGTAAGTGGATTTTCAGGATAAAACGCAAGTCGGATGGGACGATTGATCGATACAAAGCAAGGTTGGTTGCCAAGGGATTTACCCAACGTCCTGGCATTGATTATCACTCCACCTTCAATCCGGTGGTCAAACAAACGACGGTCCGAGTAGTTCTTTCCCTTGCTGTTACGAATAATTGGGTGCTTCGACAGCTTGATGTAAACAATGCATTCTTGCAAGGTGATCTTACCAAAGAGGTTTACATGTCTCAACCCCCTGGCTTTGAATCCCCCACTGCTCCGAACCATGTTTGTCGTCTTCGCAAAGCAATTTACGGCCTCAAGCAAGCTCTGTTGGCATGGTATACTGCCCTCACGAACTACCTTCATGAGCTGGGATTCGATAAGTCTAAATCAGATCCATCTCTTTTTATATTGTGCACTGGTGTAGTTCAAGTTATTGCCTTGGTTTATATTGATGATATAATCATCATTGGGAGTCATACTTCGACTGTTGATCATGTTATAAGCTCCCTTGCCAGTCGATTTTCCATCAAAGATCTTGGACCTCTTCACTATTTTTTGGGTGTTGAGGTAACCCGAACCGTCGACAGCTTGTATCCTACTCAAACTAACTATATTGTCGAGCTCCTCAGTGCTGAGAATATGCAAGATTGTAATCCTGCTCCTACACCGATGAGCAGCGCTGATTCTTTATCTTTACATGATGGTGCACCCTCATTTGATGCCACACGCTATCGTATGGTGCTTGGTAAATTGCAGTACTTATCCTTTACAAGGCCCGACATTAACTACTCTGTCAATAAGCTCTCTCAATTCATGCATAAACCATCTGAGATGCATTGGAAATCTTTGAAGCGTGTTCTTCAATATTTGCGTGGCACTCCTACACTTGGTTTGAGACTCCAACATACGCAGCAATTTGATCTGTCTATGTATGTTGATGCCGACTGGGCTGGTGATCTTGATAGTCGCAATTCGACATCGGGCCACATTCTATTTCTTGGTACAAATCCGATCAGCTGGGTCTCCAAGAAACAACAGACAATTGCTCGATCGTCAACCGAAGCGGAGTTCAAGGCTATTGGAAACTCTGTGTCCGAGGACTGTTGGGTCACCAATCTTCTTATTGAATTGTGAGTACGTCAACCAGTTCCGCCCACGGTGTATTGTGACAATGTTGGTGTAATTTATCTCAGCAAAAATCCAGCAATCCACACTCGTATGAAGCATGTTGCTGTCGATTTTCATTATATTCAAGACAAAGTGCACCGCAATCAGCTCCGAATTGTTCATGTTCATGCCAAGGATCAACTTGCAGACACTCTTACCAAACCCTTGGCAAAGACTCTGTTCCATCATCATCTGTCCAAGCTTGGAGTTGCTTCGCACTGTATTTACTTGTAACTTTGATCAATGAATATACTGAAACTATTCCATAATTCTCTACTTCTTTATTATGTTTTGCTTAGTTATACAGAAATCAAGGCCAAACTGTAGATATAATACTTGAAGTTGGATCCTTATTTTAAAAAGCTTCATTTACATCCCTTTTAAATTCTTCCTAGAATTATATTCGTCAAGTTTTTAGTTATTTTATGTGGTTGTTCATTGAGACTTTGAGAAGATTTTTCTCATACAAACAAACTATAAACATCATGCACTGGACTGATTGATTTGTCGTATTCAAGTTTCACACATTTATGGTTGCAGTAAACGTTGAGAATGAAGTTCCAAACAAAACGAAACTAAGGGGCCATATAAAGAGATATATAGTACACGGACCTTTCATATCATGGAAATATTACGTTTAGTTCTGCATGTGACTCATCCTCATCATCCGTCCTTTGTATGCTTTTAATTCTTTTGTTAAAAAACGTGTGTTAACACAACCTTTAGGGAATCATCTCAATCTTCTGTATCGATCCTAGCTGGCCCCAAGGTAATGCACGAAGAAGTATGATAGCTACTCCTTCCATGCTGCACGTGCTTTTTTCTCGAGTCCTTTTCATTTCTTTCTTTATTTTTTAAGGAAATTTTGATTTGATTTTTATTTTTCTGTTATAATTTTTATTTTATTTCCTTTTATTATCCCTTTATAGTTTTTTATTTTTAGTTTTCACATTTTTTAAAAGTAAAATTTTATTTAGTTGAAATTTTAATAAAATTTTAAACAAATATATGTTTAATTGATATTTATAATAAAAATTAAAAAAATTTAACTTAACTAATTTTGTCTATTTTTATTATACTAGTAAATGTTAACACTAAATTTTGTCTTAGTTCATTCTAAACATATAAAATTTACTTCAAAATATGTGTTTGCTCTCTCAGCAGTGATGTTGATTTGTTTTATTTGTTGACAATCATTCTTATACTTATATTTGCTTAATAAAAAGTGAATTTACTTTAATGTTTTATAAATTTCTCGAGACAGTAGTTACTCAAAATCAATATTATATTTGAGTTCTTCATATTGATAATAGTGAAGAATTTATTACTCAAATTTTGAAGTAATATTTATACTCACATGCAATGTTATGAATACCGCATTTACTTTCTCAGATCGGATTGGCTCTGAAGGCTGAATCAGATCAGATCGATCGGTATTGTGCCGCTTCGAACATTTTTAAATTTATAAAATAGTCCCTAAATTTTTAAAATTGCAAAATAGTCCATATTGATATATTATACAAATTGCATCAGATACTTTACTAGTTCTTCGCTTACATCAATCATACTTTCAAAATCTTAATAATAAATAATAATGACAATTAATTTGAAATAACAATAATTTTAAATATTTTACATATAAATAATAACCACAATTAATATAAATAAAGACAATTATCATCATACAATTATAAAATTAAGAATAATACAAAGTATTTAAAATATTACAATAATACAAAAATATTTTGTAAATTTATAAAATTGTGCCTGAATTTTTTAAAATTACAAAATAGTCCATTATCATATTGTAAAATTGTAGATTATTTAATTTAGTTTTTGCTTATATCTTATTCATTTTAGTTTATATATATCTTTATTATATTTTAATTATTTCTATATATAATAATTATCTATATATAATATATATCAATATATAATAATTATCTAAATATAACAATTAATTGTAAAATAATGAAAATAATTCACAATTCAATTTCCATTAATTCCAATTCCATCAATTCCCAATCTTAACAATTACAAAACAATCACAATTCAATTTCCATTCATTCTAATTCCAACAATTCTCAATCCTAACAATTACAAAACATTCACAATTCAATTTCCATTAATTTCAATTTCTATTAATTCCATTTTCAACAATTCTCAATCATAACAATTACAAAACAATCACAATTCAATTTCCATTCATTCCAATTCTAACAATTCACAATCCTAACAATTACAAAACATTCACAATTCAATTTCCATTAATTTCAATTTCCATTAATTCCATTTCCAACAATTCTCAATCCTAACAATTACAAAACAATCACAATTCAATTTCCATTCATTCTAATTCCAACAATTCTCAATCCTAACAATTACAAAACATTCATAATTCCATTTCCATTCAATCCATTCCCAACAATTTCCAATCCTAACAATTACAAAACATTCATAATTCCATTTCCAAACAATCCATTCTCAACAATTTTCAATCCTAACAATTACAAAACATTCATAATTCCATTTCCATTCAATCCATTCCCAACAATTTCCAATCCTAACAATTACAAAACATTCATAATTCCATTTTCATTCAATCCATTTCCAACAATTTCCAATTCTAACAATTACAAAACATTCATAATTTCATTTCTATTTACAACAATTTCCAATCCTAACAATTACAAAACATTCATAATTTCATTTCCATTCAATCAATTTTCAATCCAAATTTCAATTCAATTCCAATTTAATTTACATTCCAATTCAATTCAAATCCATTCTAATTCAATTTAATTCCAATTCCCAAATACCGAAATTTATAGTTAACTAATTATTTATCAAAATTCAATACCCAAATATAAAAATGAATTACCATATAACAAATATTAATAATATGTCAATTAATGATTAAAGTTTTTTCAATTTTACTGATTTTGATTATCAATTGTACAATTTTACATTTAATTATTTATTTCACATTCGATTATCAATTTTACAATTAAAATTAGGTTTAAATGTTAATTTGATTTTGATTATCAAACTCAATCTCAAATTCAATTGCACAAATTAAAATTAAATCTCATTCATCCATAATTCAACAATTCAATCACAATTACCATTCTAAATTTATTTTCTAATGGGACATTCGGATCAATTCAATGCCAAAATCCAAAATTAACTTCCATAATCCAAAATGCCAAAAACCAAAATGCAAAATGCCAAGTTCACTTCAAGTTCAACTTCAACCGAAATCACCTTCACCATTTACATTTTACACAACTTCACTTCAACGGTTCAACCCAAATCCATCATCATCAGTATCCAACACAACAACAGAAGCAATTTCCAACAACCACAAATCCATCATCATGCAATTTTTAACCACAAATCTATCATCATCCAACAACCACACAATGACAGAAGCAATTAATGTCAAAAATCCATGAAAAATAAAACAATACATTCGGTCTTCACCGATCTGGGTCGATGTCGGGTCGGCTGGGGTTGACGTCACGTGGAGGACGAGGGACAAGGCCGTGAAGGCTGCTGCTCACGGTGGAGGACCAACGACGCGAGGGAGAACCGACTGAAGCTGGCGTGGAGGACCGAGGACGCGAGGGAGAAGAGCGAAGAGCCGAAGACTTGATAGAAGGACGGACGAGAAGACCACCGGAGTCCAGATCCAGACCAGGGAGGGGCAGCGATGCGGCGGGAGAGAGACAAACGACTCGGATCCGGCAGCAGAGGGTGGCGGAGATGGACGGAGCGAAGGCGAGAAGAGAGAAGAAGAGAGGAGTTAGGTCGGGCAAGTCAGGGGGTGGGTAGATTTTTAGGTTAAAATTTTTTGTTTCTGCAAATAGGTCCCTAGGAAATATGACAATTACCGAAATCACCGGAATTTTCTGGTATTTATGGTACCGGCCGGTACCGGCCGGAATTTTTTACCGGTAACCGCATCAAGACTGCAGATCTTGGTCGGTCTGATCTGAAACTCGACACCGCTGCACATGACATTATCCATCAAGCAAGTTGTTCTCCTGCACCTTACAAAATGAGGTTTCTGAATGTAAAAATCATCATCCTCTTGAAACTATACGTGTTTCCTTATCTGAAATTCACATGCCTATTAATTATTGGAGTGAAGCCATCTTTATAGCAACTTATGTCTTCAATTAGGCCTTTTCTAGTACACTATAATTGCACAATCTTTTTATTATTCTTCATAAGGTTTTTGAAAAAGTATAGAAGAAAAGTATGCAATTGTATTGCTTTTTTTGATGTGTTTTGATGAAATGCTTTACACTGTATTTGTACATGTCTTTAGAATCTAAGTTGTTAAGATAACAATAGAAAAAAAATTCAACTGATATAAGATTTTGCTAAGCACAAATTATACGTAATTTCATAAAGTAGAGAAATCTGCACATGTTTATCATCTGTAATATGGTAGGATCAGAGAAAGATCTGCATATGTTTATCAACCCCCTCAAGCTCACGGTGAGTGGTCATAGTGAGCTTGCCATGAAGTCGTTGAAAAGCATATGAGGATAAAGCCTTGGTCATGATATAGTAATTTGATGACTGGAGGATAGATGCTAAATGGATAGAGCTTTGCTAGTGATCAAATCTCTGACAAAGTGAATATCAATCTCGACATGTTTTGTGTGAGTATGAGTGATTGGATTAGCAGCAGGAAATGTGGCGTTGAGATTATCACACCAAAGTGTGGGTGTGAGGTGAGAGAAACCAATTTCACCGAGAAGAGACTTAATCCAACAAATTTCAGTAGTAGTAAAAGCTATGCTTCAATATTCAACTTTAATGCTAGATCTGGCAATAGTGGGTTGTTTCTTAGTACTCAAGAGATGAGGTTTGGACCAAGAAAGACATAATAACTAGATGTGGATCGACGATCATCAGGACACCCTGCCCAATCAACATCACAGTAAGCTTGAAAGGAGAGGGAGGTTGGTCGAGTTAAATGGAGACCAAAAGTGGGCGTGGATCGAAGGTATCGAAGTATTCATTTAATTGCAGTCTAGTTAATGTCAGTAGGATAGTGAAGGAATTGAGAGACTTTATTAACTGCAAACTGAATGTCAAGACAAGTAAGATAGTGATATTAAAGAGCACTAACAGTGCTTTTATACTCAGAAGGATCAAACAGTGGTGTACTATAATTTTTAGAGAGAGGAAGAGTGGGGGTGATTGGTGTAATGGCAGGTTTGGACTGGGAATGTCCTATACGAAGAAGGAGATCGTTGGTGTACTTAGACTGGGTGAGTAATAATCCTATAGGTGTGGTTATGGCTTCTATGGTAAGGAAGTAATGAAGAGTACTGAGATCTTTGATAGAAAAGGCATTGTTAAGTTCACGAATGAGAGTGGTGATGAAAGAGGGTGAAGAGTTGGTAAGGGTTATGTCATCAACATAGACTAGAAGAAATGTTATATGAGAAGAGGTGGAGTGAACAAACAAGGACGTATCAGATTTGGTAGAAATAAAATTAAGATCAACGAGCTTTTGACTAAGACACTAAAACTAGGCTCATGGAGCCTGTTTGAGGCCATAAAGAGCTTTATAAAGATGACAGACATGATAGGGTTTATAAGGGTCAAGAAAGCCAGGAGGTTGTACCATAAAGACCGATTCGAGAAGATGTTCGTTAAGGAATGCATCGTGGACATCAAGTTGACAGATAGGCCAATTTTGAGATAAAGTAATGGTAAGGATGAGGTGGATAATGGTAGGTTTGATGAAAGGAATAAAGGTATCAGTGTAGTCTATACCAGGAGGTCGATGATATCCTTTGGTAATTAGACGAGCTTTATAACTATCTAAGGTACGATCAGGAATTGTTTTTGTGCGAAAAACCCATTTATATATCAATATTAGAATTAGGAGGTAGGTGGACAAGGGTCTAGGTATGATTGTGATATAGAGCAGTGAACTCATCAAGCATGGCTTGGCGCCAATGTGGAAATTTGTTTGCTTGAGTGAAGGAGGTAGGATCGGGGTCTTGTAGGTTTTGTGTGGTGGTAGAATATATGACATAGTCTGAAAGAACTCAAGGAATACAAGTATTGTCACGTGTGTGAGTAATCATATGGTGTTGAGGTAATGGGGAAGGAGGTGGTGGAGTTAATGTCATTATGGATGATAAGGAAGGGGTTTAAATTGGCAGTGGTAGGGAGATTGTAGAGGAAGAGGATGTGGAATAGGTCAGTGCAGAGGAAGTGGCATAAGGAAAAATATTTCAAGAAACCAAACATGTCGTGAGATATAAAGTTTAAAGTAACAGGATGTCACAAATGTACTTGTTCATAAAGAGATACAGAGCTGTGTATGTCTTTGTCCTTTGCGTCCTTCTTCGCACGATTCTAGAGACTTACATAGTTAATACACACAGCCGTGTAAGTAGAAATAATAGGCATGTCTGTCTAGAAAAGGTTTGATTCACTCATTATTGTAACACACCACTACCATAGAGCATAAGCCTAAATATCCAGAGGACATTCAAGAACATACCTTATGAAAATGACATGTTAGAGCAATCACATCAACTTATTATGGAATCATACAGAACATAAGTATTTCCAAAAATCAAAACTCCTCACTTCATTCACAGAATGAAACTTACTTACATTGTCATTACATTTCATAATCCATGTTTATACATAACATAACATTTGGGAGTTTAAAGTTCTATACAAAAAGTTTAACATGAAAGGAGAAACTAAACAAAAATATTCTATCTAGACTCTGCAGGTATTAGCTGATTAAACCTTTGAGCCATTTTTGTTTCCAAAATTGATTGTACTAGACTCTTATTATATCACCTTAAAAGCTAGGCCTGCCTTGTACCTGAAAATTAACTTTACAATTTTCATGAGTTTGCGAACTCAGTGAGTGAACTATCATCGATGTGCTCACTTAAGTCAGAACACAAATATTACAAGTATTAACCAAATTCACAAGCGTATTTCCCAATTCAAAAGATGTAACACATCATTCAATATTGAATACCAGATCACAATATACATCATATTTCAACAATATATCATGAACTATAAATATTTCATATAATCATTTCAGAATAATCCAATCATTTATCTCAATCATTCATATTATCAACATGTACACAAATATTACATATCACTATATCAACATAATTCAGTAATTCTTCGCAATCATTCACATGATACATGTAAAGATATGTACATAAATACAAATGCACATGTGACTCCATTTTCACTTTTTCTTTATTATGACCGAGTGTCTATTTAACTTTCCAGTATCCGTTGTAGATACCGGACTCATTAATAACTGAGCCTGTGGCTCTTTGTGCACATTTATGAGCTTTAAGGTTTTTTTTTTCACTCTGGTCACAACTTCTTTATGTGATCATATATAACAATGTAATGAAATGCATCAAATCACATATTATGCTATCAATACCTTTCATTCAATGTGCATAGTCATTTATCATATTCTTCATATTTGAGTCCGGCATTCAACATTTAGTTGAGAACACATTTCATATTACATCTTTAATTTAAAAAACACTTCCAATACATTCCCGAATATCAAACTCATCGAACTAACATTGTCCGAAATCATAGCAATCACATCAATAACAGTTCATTATTTGAAAGTTAATCAAAAACAATTCAATCATAGTAAGAAAACATCTAGGTTAGCTCACAGTATACTCCAAAAAAGTTATTGCCTCAATGATCCAGCAATGTTTGGATGATGGCGATCAACTTGTGCTTCTTTAGTCATGCAGTACACACATATTTTACACATTACTAAATTGATCAATCACATGAATATTCAGTCATGCACATTGATGGCGTGTCAAACCAACAAAAATAAATTCCTACTCTAGAATACTTAAGCGAGTAAAGTGGTGAATAGGGTCGAACCACAGAGACCAATGTAGTAATTATTTACTTGTGTGAAATCAAAAATAAAAGTAAACAGATGAAAATAAAAATAATGAAAATAATTGATTTGGGAATGATTGATTTTGGAACACGGAATTAGAGCACGAAATCACGTCGAAGGAAATTAAAAATAAAGATGGAAAGCAATATAAAGAAAAGCCTAGCCAAGGTACTCTCTCGTTTGATACCGTAATTCGATCATAGACTCAAAAATATGAATTTCGTTCATTCTTATGAACAAAGTTATAGCAGACAGTGAACAACACATATCAACCAATCCATTCATAATTATTCGATAACCCCGAGTAAAGCTCCGCAGATTATTACCCTAACCAATTAGACTATTCCCGAGTAAAGCTCCGCAGAATATAATCTATGGCAGCGGTAGGCTCTAATGGACCATCGTCTTAGCCAACAGAATCGGAAAAGCCACAGTCTATTTAGACCAAATTATTTAATCCCATTAATTTCTTAATTGAAATTAATTCGCCACTCGATAGATAGCAATCACGGGTTAACTAATCTATTCGGCAATTTATCATTAAGTCAATTAATTAACTGGCCACATTAATCAACAAACTCAACAATAATAAATCGATCAAGCGCAGAGATTAAATAAACAAAAGAAATAAACGAAAACAATTAAACAACGAGAGTCTCACGAATTACATGAATCAAACGTAAAGTACCTTGTCTAGATTAAAAACTTAGCCACACATAATGCTATTCTCTATCTATTATAGGTGAAATTGACAAGTAAAAATGGAGTTTCAACCTTCTTCACGAACCAGCTTCAGCCTTCCTAGAGTCTAACGTTACTCCTTTTTTCCCTTCACCAGTTCAATGTCTTCCCAGCTGTCACTTGGTGGAGAGGTGAATGAAGGTTTAACGTGAATGGCTTCCACCTGTCCTCCCCCTTTTTCCTTTTCCAACAGCTCACGCACTCTCCTTTAAATGATGATAAAAAAATATATGATTGTCGATGATCCTTCCCAGTTGCTAACCTTAATATGCTCTAGCTGAAGGTGAATAATAAAATGGCCCCTGTAACTCTCTTCAGTTGATTGCAAGACACCCCTCTCCCTCTTTTCGAAAGTCCCCTTTAATGTCTTTATTTTCCCTTTTTGTTTTAAGCTACCGCCATTACCCCCTTTGTCTCTTGCATGCTCCACTCTTTCTCTCCACTATTTGATTATGTGACCAATAAAGGTCACACATCAATTAAAACATTGTTTCTCTCTTCAAGTTTCAGCCAACTAACGTGTCTCCTTGCATGTGTGTAAGAGTTTTCCTTCTTTTTGTAGGAAAATCCCGGTGTGAGCATCACATGCCCACGGTGCGGAAAACAAAAATTTTTTATTCCGGGACCTTCCCGAAAGCCAGGATCCATGTGTATATATAACGATATCAAACCATAACGGCCAAAGGAGACCGTCTCTAACGGTATCCACGCAGAGATCAGAGAACCTAACCGGGGCAAACCTTTTGACCCGGGAATAACTAGAACAAATTAAAGAGTGCTAGCTCTTACCTTTGTCCTTGGAAAGCTTGAAAGAAACGATGGTGAAGAAGAAGCTTGGAGAATGAAGAGATTGAAGGATGATGATCGATGATGAGAGAACAAACTTCTCTTGAATTTTCACAAAATCTTTCTTCCTTTATCAAAAACCCATGATCATCCTCTTCTCTACTCTTCAAATGCCATTTGTCTTTTAACTTTTAAAAGACATTAAATGCAAAGTGGAATGCTTTCCACGTATGGCCTTTATATATATATATAAAGTAAAGCTTCCTCCTCCATACACGTATAACATATATATATATATATATATATATATATATATATATATATATATATATATATATATATATATTAATTACTTAATTAATTAATATGATATATATATGTATATTAATGTCAAGTGGTCCAATCATATGGGTTTAGGTCCTACTACCTCTAGGGTCCAGATGAAAAACCACCAGAAACCTTTTTCAGCAATATCGATGTCGCGATCTCATCGGGACATGTCTTGATCTTATCGGGATCCATTTAGTCCGATTGCTCTCCACATTTTGGAACTCTGTCTAAAACTATTTTACGAATTCTCCGAGTCACTCTTATGCGTGTGACCCATTAGGTTCCCGGTTATGTTGGCCACTTAGATCAACACTTAATCCAAGCAAGTCATGAGCGGTATCTAGCAACACATCATGACCCCCAATTGACCAGAAAGTAATTGGTTTGACGAATGAACCTATATTCATCATGAACCATATCACGAACCTTTCCATAGATAATTACCGTGCAATTCGTCCTTTCACCATGCTATACCCCACTTGGTTATGAGTATGGGCAAAGTGTCAACTCTTACTAGACTAACTACGTCAAATCTAGTCCAAGTGATTTTAGTTCTTGTCTTGGGACTCATTACTTAATATGTCAATGAAGACACTCTTCATGACATATGTACTCTGATCAGAGATTTCCAAGTAATGACCCTGATAAGAGGCCGTGGGTATCATCTTCTACTATCACAGAAGTGGTGAATCCTCTATTGGCTACTCAATTACCTTCGAATACCTCAAACTGTACCCAAGTACCACCCTATGAGCGACCTTTATAAGGTAACAAGGAATGGAGTCAAAGCATAGAATCAGTATCTAAGATATCCTTGAGTACCTCAAGTCTAAGGATACTTACACCATTGCTATGATGAGATTATCACTGACATTAGAATAGGACATCCATGTGATGATCTCATAGCAGGTCATCCAATGTACTTACTACCTCTAATAAGCATCCACATCTCAACCCTAAATATCTCATATTTACGCTTCGAGATCCACCGCTAATCAAATCAAGGAGTTGAGATGTGTTAGTCTTCCGGATTACCGATGTCCAGCCAAGAATCCTACGACTAGGATAATTTAGATATCGACATAATTGCACATGATAGGAATCTCAGTAGTATGATCACATCACAATTTCCTTCATGCTATGTCATATATCATGGACTTCATTAATTTTCTTATTGATCAATATCAGTTCATAAATAATGAACATCAAATTAATGAAATATGCCTTTCTTTATTTATTCATAAAGTCTGTACACAACTTTGTACAAAATGCGCTAAAGGCGATTACCTTTAGGGCACTATTCTAACACTTTTGTCTCAGCTCTCCACGCAGTTGCTTCATCCAATGTTCAACGTGTCTTCTCTTCTTGTACGCCGACCATGCTTCAGATTTTATTCCTTTTTTTTACGCTGCTGCCAGCCTTGTTTTTCTTGTTGTCTCATTACATTAAAGAGTGGGCTACTATTTTTTTATGGAGTCTGCATGCTTCTCCTTCATTCACGCCTAACTTCCAATTTTTTAACTCTTGTTGCAGTCACCTTCTTTTTTTGACTATTGTGTATTAAATGTCAAACTTTGCTGCCAGCTGACTTCTTCTTTAGGCAAAAATCGTGGCTCTGTAGTATATTCTTATCTCTTGTTTTGTTGTAGCGTCGACACTGTCCAAAGCTTTGCACTGTTTATCGATTTGACGAATAAACCTTCAGATTTGTTGTCCTCGCTACTGTGCACGCATTCCTCTCACTGTTGCAAGCTTTTCTCCACGCCTGCGCTGCTTGTTCTGCCTTCAAAACGACGCCTCCTTCAACATCTTTTGTAGCTTCCTCACGTGTGTATCCCTGCTTCCAGTGTTGTTTCACGCTGCGTTTAACTAGTGCATTAAATGCTCCTGTAGCCTCTTCTTTGTTGTTTGAATTCCTCATCGCGCCAGCTGTCTCCTCCACTTGATTCCACGTTGATTTTTCCTTGTTTGCGCCTCCTCCTTCTACATTGGTTATCCCTCCTCCTCTTATGTCTGAAGCTAGCCCAACTAATTCCCAATTGTTTGCATCCATTCCATTAATTTGCCTCTCCACGTGTCTCTTGTTGCACTAGCTCATTTGGTCTGCCCATTAGCGCTACTGCCGCCCCTCACAGCTGTCCTCTATTGATTTATTTCTGTGGCCTTCAGCGTGATTTAATTTGCTGTCCAGCCTTGTGTGACGTCGTCCCTCTAATATTGCCAATTTCCCATTTAATTTTCCTCTAGTCTCCTCCTGCGTTGACAGCTGTCCTCCATATGCGTGTCTATTGCCTCTCCACATGTTGTGCTAATTTTCCCTTAGCTGATTTGATTTTGTTCCTTTAATTTGCTGCTTTGTTTCCTTCCCAGCTGTCTCATTCACCCTGCCCACACCTAGCGTGATTTTGTTCAAGCCTCCAGTGTGCTGCTCCTAATTCATTCTAGCGCTGCTTCTCCATTGTCAATTGATTTATTGCCGCAGCCTTGTTCCTTTACCATTGTAATTTGTTGTTCCTCTTTGATCGCCACTGTAACCTTATCTCTCCTTTCCATTGCTGTCCGTAACTCCCATTTAATTTTTGTTTGTCTTGTCTTTTAATTTTTCTTCTTCTTCAATAAAAACAAGCAACAATAAATCTTCGGAAAATATCTCAAATGAGATACTTTTGACTCACTTTAATTTCTTTGATCTCAAATTGTACCTACAATCAAATATGAATTAAAGTGAGTATCTTAAGCATTTTTATGTCAATAATTGCTAAGTGAAAATAATTAAAAATTTCAACAATTAAGAACATATCAATTTCTCTCACACTTAGCTCTTGCTCGTCCTCGAGTAAGGTGAAAAACATAAATTTTGAAAGCCTAAGAAAACAGAAAATGCAAAAACTAAGTATGGATGTAAAAACAAAAAGAAATAAATATGCAAATGCAGGCGACATTTTCTTAAGTGTCAAAGTTTTTCTCCCAACCTCCCAACAACATCAAAGACATATAAAGATTATAAATAAGAAGGAACCCGCGACATTTTAATCCATAAAAGTAATGAACTCACTTTAAATGTAAGAGCCAAGCAAGATAGCACAATAGACTTAAAGGAAATCTACACCATGTCAAAATAATAGGTCCTCTCATTGTCATACACTCCAACACTCAAGTGTTTATGGCTCAAATGTGTTTTAACTCTCATAAATTCAAACAATGCAATGCTCTACAATAGGCTTTCTCTTCAATCTTGAATACACTACTAAGTATTACATGCATAACATAAATCAAAAGATCTTAAACAAGGCTGTAACTTGGTTGGGTTAGGGGTAAAGTAAAGGAAAGGTAAAAAAAGGCTAAGTATCAGAGTAGAGCATAACAGATAATCAATAACACATATGTGCGCATCCTGCATATCATTAAACAATTAAGCACATCTCTCTCTCTGTTTTTTTTTTACTTTCATTCCCCAAACATTTATTAATCAAGCACATGGGGAATCCTTTTCTTTCTTTTCTCTTCTTGGCCTCAAACTTTTTCATACTTTTTTTTCATTGACAACAAGTACAATACAAGTCATATACCACTGATATTCCTATATGCGCAACCTTCACAAGTTTAACTCAACAAGCATGCTCTACTAACCATGATACGGGTTAGAAAGATAAATCAATTAAGAAAAGGTTAAATGGGCTCACTAGTGGATAATATGCTTTGGGTTGGCTTTTTGGTCAAGTGGTTAAAATCCTAAGTGCCTTTATCATCTTCATGCATGTATGTAAAAGTGTAGTCTCAACAAGATATCAAGCAAGTTCTAGAGATACAAAGCATTGAATGAACACACATCAAAGAATTGCGTTGAATGTTCAAAAGCTCACATGGGACAATCATCTATTAAGTTAACATGATGTAGTTTGAAAATCAATCCAAAAGCTATCAAGCTTAAAACTCACATAAAAACACATTCATCAAGTTTATGATTCAAATATCACAGATTAACTCTCACCTATAATGCTCATATTCTTATCAATCATTGGGAGAACAAAAGACAAAACTAAACACTTAAGGTGCAAAAGCATGCAAAAATGGAAAATCGTTTTTTTAAATCTTTTCAATTTTTAAAGGGTTTTTTTTTAAATAAAACATGCAAGTATAAGTGAAAATCTTCAAGTTCAAGCAAGAGCAACGGTGTGGCACTTAGAAGCACAAAAACCAAGAAAAAAATTGAACCATTCTCCCACTGAAACTCAAAAGTTTCATGCAAAATTTATCCTAAATCCTTCCCCCACACTTTAGACCAAACATTGTCCTCAATGTTAGCAAAGAAAGACAAGAACAGTAAAATAAAAGGAAAGAGTGAGAGAAAGCTTCTCTAAGGTGATGGTGGAGCTGCGAGGTGATGCGCCCATACTATCCTGTAAAACAATAAAAACCTTGCGACCAAGTGATATTCAGCAAAGTGTTGGAAAAGAGTATAAATGTAGAAAAACAAGAAACCCGACAAAATTATGAAGAACTAAAAATTAAATTGGGAAGAAAAAAATGAAAGCAAACCTTGGGTTGCCTCCCAAGAAGCGCGTTTGTTTAACGTCGTTAGCTCAACATGGGCCCCATTCAGTTATATGAAGGTTCATGCAAAGAATTAACTTCGACAGCTTGGGGCTGAAATCCTTCATAAAATGGCTTCAAACGATGGCCATTCACCTTGATAATTTTTCCTGTTTCCATGCTTTGAATATCCACAGCACCGTACGGATAGATCTTTGTGACCCCGAAAGGCCCAATCCACTTAGATCAAAATTTCCCTACAAAAAGTTTCAAAGTCGAATTAAATAAAAGTACCTTTTGTCCGACTTTAAACTTCTTCTCAGCAAGCTGCTTGTCGTGAAGAACTTTAGTTTTGGCCTTGTATGTAACTGCGTTGTCGAAAGCATGGTTCCGTAATTCTTCCAATTCCTGAATCTGCAACTTCCTTTGTTGCCCCGCAGCATCAAAATTTATGTTGCACTGCTTCACAGCCCAAAATGCTCGATGCTCAACTTCCACTAGCAGATGACAGGCCTTGCCATAAACAAGTCTGTAAGGAGACATATTTAATGGCATTTTGTAGGCAGTGCGGTAGGCCCAAAGAGCATCGTCCAATCGGCAGCTCCAGTCTT
The DNA here is from genome assembly GCA_029891385.1 of Erythroxylum novogranatense. Taxonomy (NCBI): domain Eukaryota; kingdom Viridiplantae; phylum Streptophyta; class Magnoliopsida; order Malpighiales; family Erythroxylaceae; genus Erythroxylum; species Erythroxylum novogranatense. The sequence continues at coordinate 16,928,084 of CM057234.1, read as the reverse complement.
TCTTGCTAAAATTTACAGGTTTCTCCAAAATACTCTTTACCTCTCGATTGGACAATTCTGCCAACCCTTGGTTTGAGGATGGTAGGCCGTGGAGGTCCTGTGCACAACTCCATATTTCTTCAACAATGAGGCAAACACTTTGTTGCAGAAATGAGTCCCACGATCACTAATGATTGCTTTCGGAGTGCCGAACCGAACAAAGATATTAGCCTTCACAAAATCGATAACAACCTTAGAATCATTAGTTCGAGTAGCTTTTGCTTCTACCCATTTCGAAACATAATCGACATCTAACAAAATATATTGGAAACCAAATGATGATGGAAAAGGGCCCATGAAATCAATACCCCACATATCAAATATTTCACAAACAATGAACGGGGTCTGAGGCATTTCATTTCTTCGACCTATGTTGCCAGTCATTTGGCACCTGTCACATGCTTTACAAAATGCATAAGAATCTCAAAAAATGTCAGGCCAGTAAAAACCAGATTCAAGCACTTTCCTAGCTGTCCTATTAGGACCGAAATGGCCACCACAAGCAGATGCATGACAAAATTGCAATATGGAAGAAATTTTAGATTTAGGTACGCACCTTCGCACAATCTGATCAGAACACATTTTCCATAAATATGGATCATCCCAAATATAATACCTGGCATCATTCTTCAATTTATGGCGTTGGGCAGATGTGATACCAGCTGGGTAGCCATTCTGGGTGATAAAATTGACCAAATCTGCGTACCATGGGTTTCGACATGGCCATGTTGAAGTCACTGCAAATAACTGTTCATCAGGAAACTCCTCAGTAACGACCAAATCATCTCCATAAGTGTTTTACAGCCTACTCAGGTGATCTGCGACCAGGTTTTCTGCTCCTTTTTTATCTCGGACCTCAATATCAAATTCTTGTAGCAAAAGAACCCATCGAATAAGTCTTGGTTTCGCATCCTTTTTGCTCATTAGGTATCGAAGGGCAGCATGGTCTGAATACACTATCACCTTCGCACCAAGCAAGTATGATCGGAATTTCTCTAATGCGAAGACCACAGCAAACATCTCCTTCTCCGTGGTTGAATAGTTTTGTTGAGCACTATCCAACGTCTTTGATGCATAATAGATCACACAAGGGTCACGACCTACCCTCTGCCCAAGAACTGCTCCTACAACGTAGTTACTGGCATCGCACATGAGCTCGAAGGGGAGGTTCCAATCCGGTGGTTTGATGATAGGTGCGGTAACCAGCTTTTTCTTCAAGATGTCAAACGCCTTTTTGCAGTCTTCATTGAATTCAAACGTCACATATTTCTGTAGAAGGTTGCTCATAGGATGAGCTATCTTCAAAAAATCTTTGATGAACCGCCTGTAAAAACCTGCATGACCAAGAAAGGAGCGTACTTCCCGTACATTTGCGGGGTAAGGCAACGAGCTAATCACATCAATTTTTGACTTATCCACTTTAATGCCCCTAGCCGAAACTATATGTCCCAATATGATGCCTTGATTAACCATGAAATGACACTTTTCATAATTAAGCACAAGATTTTTTTCAATGCATCTTTTTAACACTTTCCTCAAATTTTCTAAACAAGATGTAAAGGAATCTCCGTATACAGTAAAATTATCCATGAAGACTTCAATAATTTCCTCTACATAGTCAGAAAAGATACTTACCATACATCTCTGAAATGTCGCCGGAGCGTTGCAAAGACCAAATGGCATGCGTTTGTAGGCGAAAGTGCCAAACGGACAAGTAAACGTTGTCTTTTCCTGATCTTCAGGCGCTACATGAATCTGGTGAAAGCCTGAATAACCATCTAAACAACAATAATGAGAACGACCTGCAAGTCTCTCAAGCATCTAATCAATAAACGGTAAAGGAAAATGATCTTTATGGGTAGCAGCATTTAACTTTCTAAAATCAATACACACACGTCACCCGTTTTGAACTCTAGTGGGTACTAATTCACCTTTTTCATTCTCAACAACAGTAATGCCAGTTTTTTTAGGAACTACCTGTGTTGGACTTACCCACTTGCTATCTGAAATAGCATAGATCACATCCACGGCTAATAATTTCAGTATCTCTTTTTTTACAACCTCCATCATTGGTGGATTCAATCGACGCTGAGGTTGCCTGCTGGGTTTGCAATCATCCTCCAACAGGATTCTATGCATGCAAATGGTAGGGTTTATTCCCTTGATGTCTGTAATCGACCATCCAATAGCTGCTTTATTCTCCCTAAGTACACGGATAAGCCGCTCCTCCTCCAATTTGCTAAACTGATTGGAAACAATCACAGGTAATGTTTCGGCCTCCCCCAAGAAGACATACTTGAGGTGCGCAGGTAATGCTTTAAGCTCCAATGTAGGTGGCTGAAGAATGGATGGGAGTAATTTATTGCCGCCAATCTTCAGTGGTTGTTGTAACATGCCAGATGCAACCTGTAATGCCTGCAAATCATGTACTGCATGGACCATACCTCGCGGAACTACCCATTCAATCTCGATCTCTGATAGCTTTGCAGGAGTAATGTTGTCAGTTATTGCAGCCTGCAAAAAATCATCAACACACAACTTGAGAACTTTCTCGATCAAGGGGTTAATACAATCAACAGAAAAAGCTGTACAATAATCAACAGGATGCTTAATGGTGTTATTAATATTGAATGTAACTTTGGCACCATCAAACTCCATAGTTAAAGTCCCCCCGTGAACATCAATTTTTGTCCTAGAAGTGCTCAAAAATGGGCGTCCTAATAACATCATTCTAGACGCAGGTGACCCCTCATCCTCCATTCTCATCACGTAAAAATCTGCAAGAAATACCAAATCATCTACCTGCACTAAAACATCCTCTAACAATCCTTCGGGGTACCTAGTGGTGCGATCAGCCAGTGTTAAAATCACACCATCTTGCTTCAATGGACCAGCATTCAATGTAGTATAAATGGACAATGGCATAAGATTTATAGAAGCCCCTAAATCTAGCATAGCTCGTTCTATACCAACATTGCCAATTTTACAAGGAATGGTAAACATTCCTGGGTCCTTCTCCTTTATCGGTAACTTGCCCTGCAGCACTGCTGAGACGTTCTCACTCATCACCACACATTGATTGCCTCTCATCTTGGTCATGCTAGTAACCAAGTCCTTCAGAAATTTGCAGTACCTTGGTGTTTGTCTAAGCAATGTGAGAAGGGGGATATTGATCTCCACTTTCTCAAAAATCTTTAAGATCTCCTCTTCATTCTGCAATTTCTTCTTCTTAGCCAACTTGTGAGGGAATGGTGGCCTTTCTGGATTAGCTGTCATGATTTTCTCAATTTCTGCTTCTTTTTCTGGCTCGACAGTTTCAACATGGTCATGTTGAAGTTTCTGCGATCCTCCAGCACTTTCGATTTCTTTTCCGCTACGCAAGGTAATGGCACTGATATTCTGCCTAGGATTGACGGATCTTTGAAGGCAATTTCCTTGATTACGTGCAAGTGACCATTGACTAATTTGCTCCTCGACTCTTGAAGATTTTTACTAGTCTGAGCCTGAAATTGTGCTGAATCAGTCTGAAACTGAACCAAACTTTGTAATTGTGTATTGGTCGTCAATTGGGCTGTAGTCAATTGTGACATGAGATCCTCTAAGGTGGAAATTCGGTCGCCATAATTAGGCCTCGGATATTGCCGCTGTTGCTGCTGTTGCTGTTGTTGCGGCTGAGGTTGACGCTGCTGACTACTCTGACCTTGTTGCCCATTCCCATATCTCATATTGGGATGATCCCTCCATCCTGGGTTGTAAGTATTTGAATAAGGATCATATTTCCTTTGAGGCTGATAACTATCATTGAGCGCCTTAACTTCAGCTTCCACAATATCATCTTGCAGAGTCGGACAAGCATCAGTAAAATGACCCTGAAATCCACAAATGTGACAAATAGGGACTTGTGGTCCCTTGGTTACAGCATTTGCATTGACATTATTAGCATGGGAAGAATTAATAACTTGTCTCTCCAACAATTCAGCAATCTTGTCAAGTCTACTTTCGAGTTTAGAATTACTTACCTCATGGACACCTCGAGTGTGTGTGTCCGAACGATACTCGAACTGCTAAAGATTTGTAGCCATTGCTGCAATTAAGTTTCTGGCTTGCTGAGGCGTTTTGTTCACTATAGCTCCCCCACTAGCAGCATCAAGAATCTTCCTATCATTTAGTAACATCCCGTCATAAGTAATCTTGAATAAGGAGTCGCTCAGTAATTCCATCTTTGGACAACTTCATGAAAGCCTCTTAAATCTCTCGTAATATTCATACATGTTTTCTGTATCTTTTTTTCTGATTCCACAAATCTCTCTACGCAAACTAGCAGCTCTGGATGCTGGGAAGTATTTCTCTAAAAATAACCTCGCCATATCAGGCCATGTATCCACTGTCCCAGGCGGAAGATAATACAACCATTCTCTAGCTGCGCCCTCTAGAGAAAAAGGGAAAGCACGCAGCTTCAACTGATCCTCAGTTATGCCTCTGGGTTTGAATCCAGAACATACCACATGAAAGTCCTTGAGATGTCTGTTCGGGTCATCAGAAGGTAACCCGTGAAATTTCGACAAGGCTTGAATCAACCCAGCCTTCAACTCAAACCCATCATCTGCAGCTCGGTACTGTATACATAGAGGTTGATCCTCTACTGGTGGTGCAAGCATATCCCTCAGAGTTGCAGGAGCTCGATTTCTGACTAATTGTGCAGGTGGAATAGGTTGTTGATCTGCCATCACTGCTTCTTCAAAATCTTCCAGTAACTCAGTCTCAAAGGTAGGCAAATTCTAAGTTTGGTCAGGCAAGACTTGGGTAGAAGTAGAAGCTTGTCTCTTACGCAATTTAGTAGCTTTCCTGAGTTGTTTTGCAGTCTTCTCTATCTCCGGATCGAACAATAAATCACCTGTTGAAACACAATGCCGCATGAAAACAACTATAGAAAAAAAATTGATTAGCAACACAAAAAAACAAAAACTTGAACACCGATCCCCGGCAATGGCGCCAAAATTTGATGGCGTGTCAAACCAACAAAAATAAATTCCTACTCTAGAATACTTAAGCGAGTAAAGTGGTGAATAGGGTCGAACCACAGAGACCAATGTAGTAATTATTTATTTGTGTGAAATCAAAAATAAAAGTAAACAGATGAAAATAAAAATAATGAAAATAATTGATTTGGGAATGATTGATTTTGGAACACGGAATTAGAGAACGAAATCACGTCGAAGGAAATTAAAAATAAAGATGGAAAGCAATATAAAGAAAGCCTAGCCAAGGTACTCTCTCGTTTGATACCGTAATTCGATCATAGACTCAAAAATATAGATTTCGTTCATTCTTATGGACAAAGTTATAGCAGACAGTGAACAACACATATCAACCAATCCATTCATAATTATTCGATAACCCCGAGTAAAGCTCCGCAGATTATTACCCTAACCAATTAGACTATTCCCGAGTAAAGCTCCGCAGAATATAATCTATGGCAGCGGTAGGCTCTAATGGACCCTCGTCTTAGCCAACAGAATCGGAAAAGCCACAATCTATTTAGACCAAATTATTTAATCCCATTAATTTCTTAATTGAAATTAATTCGCCACTCGATAGACAGCAATCACGGATTAACTAATCTATTCTGAAATTTATCATTAAGTCAATTAATTAACTGGCCACATTAATCAACAAACTCAACAATAATAAATCGATCAAGCGCAGAGATTAAATAAACAAAAGAAATAAACGAAAACAATTAAAAAACGAGAGTCTCACGAACTACATGAATCAAACGTAAAGTACCTTGTCTAGATTAAAAACTTAGCCACACATAATGCTATTCTCTATCTATTATAAGTGAAATTGACAAGTAAAAATGGAGTTTCAACCTTCTTCACGAACCAGCTTCAGCCTTCCTAGAGTCTAACGTTCCTGCTCTTTTCCCTTCACCAGTTCAATGTCTTCCTAGCTGTCACTTGGTGGAGAGGTGAATGAAGGTTTAACGTGAATGGCTTCCACCTGTCCTCCCCCTTTTTCCTTTTCCAACAGCTCACGCACTCTCCTTTAAATGATGATAAAAAATAAAAAAAAATTGTCGATGCTCCTTCCCAGTTGCTAACGTTAATATGCTCTAGCTGAAGGTGAATAATAAAATGGCCCCTGTAACTCTCTTCAGTTGATTGCAAGACACCCCTCTCCCTCTTTTCGAAAGTCCCCTTTAATGTCTTTATTTTCCCTTTTTGTTTTAAGCTACCGCCGTCACCTCCTTTGTCTCTTGCATGCTCCACTCTTTCTCTCCACTATTTGATGATGTGACCAATAAAGGTCACACATCAATTAAAACATTGTTTCTCTCTTCAAGTTTCAGCCAACTAACGTGTCTCCTTGCATGTGTGTAAGAGTTTTCCTTCTTTTGTCTCAGCTCTCCACGCAGTTGCTTCATCAATGTCTTCATCCAATGTTCAACGTGTCTTCTCTTCTTGTACGTCGACCATGCTTCAGATTTTATTCCTTTTTTTTACGCTGCCGCCAGCCTTGTTTTTCTTGTTGTCTCATTACATTAAAGAGTGGGCTGCTGTTTTTTTGTGGAGTCTGCATGCTTCTCCTTCATTCACGCCTAACTTCCAATTTTTCAACTCTTGCTGCAGTCACCTTCTTTTTTTGACTGCTGTGTATTAAATGTCAAACTTTACTGCCAACTGACTTCTTCTTTAGGCAAAAATCGTGGCTCTGTAGTATATTCTTATCTCTTGTTTTGTTGTAGCGCCGACACTGTCCAAAGCTTTGCACTGTTTATTGATTTGACGAATAAACCTTCAGATTTGTTGTCCTCGCTACTGTGCACGCATTCCTCTCACTGTTGCAAGCTTTGCTCCACGCCTGCGCTGCTTGTTCTGCCTCAAAACGACGCCTCCTTCAGCATCTTTTGTAGCTTCCTCACGTGTGTATCCTTGCTTCCAGTGTTGTTTCACGCTGCGTTTAACTCTTGCATTAAACGCTCTTGTAGCCTCTTCTTTGCTGTTTGAATTCCTCATCGCCCCAGCTGTCTCCTCCACTTGATTCACACTGATTTTTCCTTGTTTGCGCCTCCTCCTTCTACATTGGTTATCCCTCCTCCTCTTATGTCTGAAGCTAGCCCAACTAATTCCCAATTGTTTGCATCCATTCCATTAATTTGCCTCTCCACGAGTCTCTTGTTGCACTAGCTCATTTGGTCTGCCCATTAGCACTACTGCCCCCCCCCCCCTCACAGATGCCCTCTATTGATTTATTTCTGTGGCCTTCAGCGTGATTTAATTTGCTGTCCAGCCTTGTGTGACGTCGTCCCTCTAATGTTGCCAATTTCCCATTTAATTTTCCTCTAGTCTCCTCCTGCGTTGACAGCTGTCCTCCATATGCGTGTCTATTGCCTCTCCACATGTTGTGCTAATTTTCCCTTAGCTGATTTGATTTTGCTCCTTTAATTTGCTGCTTTGTTTCCTTCCCAGCTGTCTCATTCACGCTGCCCACACCTAGCGTGATTTTGTTCAAGCCTCCAGTGTGCTGCTCCTAATTCATTCTAGCGCTGCTTCTCCATTGTCCATTGATTTATTGCCGCAGCCTTGTTCCCTTACCATTGTAATTTGTTGTTCCTCTTTGATCGCCACTATAACCTTATCTCTCCTTTCCATTGCTGTCCGTAACTCCCATTTAATTTTTGTTTGTCTTGTCTTTTAATTTTTCTTCTTCTTCAATAAAAACAAGCAATAATAAACCTTCGGAAAATATCTCAGATGAGATACTTTTGACTCACTTTAATTTCTTTGATCTCAAATTGTACCTACAATCAAATATGAATTAAAGTGAGTATCTTAAGCATTTTTATGTTAATAATTGCTAAGTGAAAATAATTAAAAATATCAACAATTAAGCACATATCACACATGTTTATATGTCATGTTTAACGAATGCTCAATTGACTTTTTTTGGGTAGGTATCCTTATACATAAATCTTGACTATTCAATTTGTGCTTATACACCTTAAGACCATTCAAACATTATATTTTGTTACTACCATTTTGCAATCAGATTTGTACCTTTAAATTAGCTTAATTTACTCCAAATTCATCAGCCATGTTTTACACTTATCCTTGACCATTTTTACGATCAAAAGCCTCTTATAACATACACACAATTGTTACTTTAAATCTATAAGTTCAGCAAGCTAGATTTATACATTCACCAAACTTTTTTCAGTAATATATATTCATACATTTACCCAATTCTCATTCATAATTACCCCATGTTCTTCAATGCTCATTCATATATACCTTATACACATTCCTCATGTCTTTAAGATCATGTTTGCATTAAAAGAACTCATTTATTCCTTTAAAAAATCATAATTTCCATATTTGAACTCAACCACATCAAAACAGTCCATTCTTTAGGTTTTTCCATCAATTAACTACATAAACTTATCAAGCTCTTAACCAATTAATCAAGCAATAATCTAGGCTCATTCCTAGCCTTAATCAAGTTCAAATATACCAATTTAGAGCGAAATTTCTCAGCTGGTTCAACATATACACAAGGTCAAAATTAAAATTCCATAATTTGTCATCAACATCACTAATGTGTGTAACTTTACTACCTTCAATACTTCACAAATTTTACAAGCTTAGAGACATCACTAACACCTGAAATTTTCCAGATTTCATGTCCTTTAAGGTTACTTCATTTCAGGTAAATTTAACTTCCATATTGGTTATACTAAGGCCTACAAAATTCTTCTCACTTATGTAATTAACAGTCACTTTTTACAAACACACCTACAGCTTTAATTTTCTAGATTCAAAAGCACCTTAATAAAACCTATCTTTAGCATGAATTCTTCATCAATTATACTTCAAATCTCAACTTAAATCATCCATACAATAGCCCACAAACTATTGTTTTTGTACATACAAAAACATAATAGAAAATTACTCATTCATTCTTCATTTTCCAGTACATCTTCAACATCAACATTAGATACAATCTATCGTAGTTTAATCATCATAAATTCCTATTATGACATGCGATAAAGAAGATCACTTTACTTACTTGTCTAGCTTAAATTTCCACCTTAATGGTCAAGCTAACTTAACTCTCCAAGCATGCAAAATCATCTAAGTAGAAGATGGAAGTAAAAATGATTTCAGCAAAGGCAAAATGATGATAATAGATTATAGCTATCTTTAAGCAGATTTTTTGCATGGATCTTGAAATGACTATGAACAAAATTGAAGAAAGATTCAGTAGCTATGAGGGTTTCGGTGGTTGGAGTAATGGAAAAAGCCGAATGAACAAAAGAGAAACTCCTCCTGCAGTAGCTTGACTCATCAAGTACTTGGTGTCCCCATGTTACAATGGCATATGCCATGTAAGCCACTTATCCCCTCCATAAATTGCCAAATGTCACCTAGTTACTAGTCCATTTTTCACTCATTCATTGGTACCATTTTTCAATTAATTACCTATGCCAAATGGCATTCATTTATCTACGCCAAATGTCACTCAATTTATAGGCTTAGTCATAATAATTTTTCATGTGTCAACTTGTCTTGCCACCTAGCATTTTTCCTTGTATAAATGTACATTTTAATTCATCAAATTTTCAATTATAACAATAAATTCCAAGTTTACTAATTATAGTCCACCAAACCAAAATTTAAGACATAAACAATACACAATTCACATTATGATCATTTTAACCCTTTTATACCCTAGAATATGTCAATTGACTACATATACTATCTTTGCAATTGTTTAATAAATCATGATTCATATGTTTATACTAATGATATGCAAGTGAATGAAATGCATTTCATAAATTCTCAATGATATGACTCATGTGCAGTATTTATAAGGTTCTACCCTCAATATGGAAAATGGGCTATTACAATTCTCTCCCCTTAAGAAATTTTGTCCTTGAAATTCTTACCTGATTAATCAAACAAATGGGGGTATTGTTTCATCATGTTTTCCTAAGTGTCCCATGTAGCTTCTTCTATCGAATGATTCTTCCAAAGAACTTTAACCAATGAGATTACTTGTTTTCTCAATTGTTTAATGTGATAACCAACTAATTAAACCCATTCCTTAACATAACCTAAGTTAGTTGCAACTTCAACCTCCTGAGCCGGTAGCATATGTGTCGAATCTGACCGATATCTTTTGAGTGTACTAACATGAAACACATTGTGAATCTGAGTCATCTTTGTTGATAATGCTAACCTATAAGTCAATGGTCCAACTTTCTCAATAATCTCATATGGACCAATATATCTAGGGCTTAACTTACCCTTTCTACCAAACCTTAGCACTTCTCGCCAAGGTGATACTCTCAGAAATACTTTATCTCCCACTTTGTACTCTATATCTCTCCGGTGTTAATCTACATAACTTTTTTGCCTATCTTGAGCCACTTTAATTCTACTATATATCAGTTTAACCTTATCAACAATATCTTGAATCAACTCTGGGCCTTCAACAATCCTTAGACCCTCTTCAACCCAATACAAAGGCAATCGACACTTTCTGCCATATAATACCTTGTCTGGTGCCATACCGATACTACTGTGATAATGGTTATTGTATGCAAATTCAAGAAGAGCTACATATTGATCACATGCTCTTTGGAACTCTAAAACACAAGCTCTGAGCATTTCCTCAACAGTCTTAATAGTTCTCTCATTCTGCCCGTTTGTCTGAGGATGAAAGGTTATACTAAAGTTTAACCTTGTACTTAAAGCTGTTTGTAAATTACCCAAAATCTAGAAATAAATCTGGAGTTCTGGTCTGATACAATAGACACTGGAACTCCATATAATATCACTACCTTATTAACATACTTCCGAGCTAACTGATCTAGTGTATACTAATGATATGCATGTGAATGAAATACATTTCATAAATTCTCAATGATAAGACTAATGTGCAATATTCTAAGGCTCTAACCCTTAGTATAGAAAACAGGCTATTGCATTATTCATCTTGTCTTCACTTGTTTGTCATCCTCAAGAACTACAAAAGAGTCAATAAGCATTGAAAATCTCAAAAATAGGCTTGGAAACACACATAATAGTTAGTTCAATTCAAATTTAAAAATTAAGTCAAATCGTTATATAGCTAAGATTTGATTGATTTACATTGATGTTTGTGTCACATGTATTTCATTATTATTTTGATCAAAGAATGAGAGAATGAATTTTTGAAAAATTTAAAACTAATCATATTTTTTTCGAAAATGTTAGACTATATTAAAATTTTATATATTTTATCCTTCATTTTATATGAGTAATAGGAGTTAGTTTTTTTCTCTCTTTTTGATGCTATAATACTTTTAGCTCTATACTCCCTAGCGTCATGCTGTTTGTTGTGCTCATCAAGTAATAAAGTTTATTCCCAGAGTTTAAGATGCACGACGTTCGAGGGATATTCTTTTTGTGAGTTCGTATGGTCATTCGACCATTCCTTTAGGCTATGTTTGATTGAGGGTTTATTAATGGAATAGAATGTAATGTAATATTATTCCATTGTTTGGGAGGAGGGTTTATAATGAAGTGAAATGGAATGAGCTGAAAGAGAAGGGTTTTATATTACATCTCATTCTATCCTAAACAGTAAAAATGAAAACCCTTCGATTTGGGAGATTTATGATAGTATGTAAAATGACAAATAACTTTACACTGTATTACGTTATAAATCCTTCATCCAAACAATATTTCACTATATTACTTTATGACCCTTGCATCCCTCCTAAACAACAATTTTTTAATATTGCATCTATTTATATTTCATTCCATTCTATTCTATTATAAACCTTACGACCAACCAAATATAGTCTTAAAGCACCTAGAAAGCATATTTATGAACCATGTAATATTTTATGAGAGCCACCCAACAACCTTGTAAAAAGCCGAAGATAATTCTTAAAAAATATATAAATTAAAATTGTTATTATATATGAGGTTATCTTAGGTCTATATGGATCTATCTTTTGAAAAGGATAAATCATAATTATTGAATTAAAATAAAAAGAAAACGAAAACGAAATGAAATTTGATAGAAGAATACTGAGTTAAACTACTTAATTGATAGGCAAACATTTTTGTCCATACATTAATTAATTACATCAAACAAACAAACACACATACATATAATAGAAAGCCTATATATATATATGCCTCTAGGCGTACGTACAACGAGACTTTTTAGGTATATATGCCTCTAGGCGTACGTATAATGAGACTTTTTAGGCTTTTGCTACAAATTAATTACAGAAAATGAACAGCATTAGCCAATCCTGGGGACAAGTTCAACCTTTCCTTCACAATCAACATATAAAATGACCCTATTGAAATCAAGGTTCTTAGTAGCAACGTCTGGTGGAACGACAAGAATTTTGATTCCTGGTATCTCCTCCTTTATCTTCTTTGCAGCTTCGTCCGCTGTCAGACCAACTAGTTCAGGCCATGCCCTTTCTAAATCTGGAGGGTTTGGTTCTGAAATATTGAAATCCCAGAAGCAATGAAGCAGTTATTTTCATCACCGATAGTGAATATCATATACAAAAATTTTAGTTTATGTAAGGAAATATTAAGCCAAGTTACCTTAACAGTTCCTAACTCTAGTCTCTAGTAGGAGCACTTTGAAACAATAATTAGAATGAGTAATAAAGAATTTAGACCAAATTTAAGAAATACTTGAAGACCAAATATATTTAACAATTACGATTATTTTGAAACTATTCTTTTATCCATAGAAGACAATTCCTCTTTTATCTCTTATTAAAGTTGTCTTCTAATAATAAAATTTTAGTATTTGGCATGATATTTTACTTTATTTGAGAAATTTTCTATTTAAATTATTCTTTTATTTATTTTCTTTATTCCAAACTCTAGTTAATAGTCAATTGATTAAAGTTTGACTAAAAAGCAATAAAGAAAATTTAGTAGAATTTTGTCTTGCATTTCTTCATTATGATAAGCATCAATATGTACAAGTGCGTTGAGTAATTGAGCTATTAATTTAGTACATAGTATCAACAACAGTATAGAAAGAAGACATGGTCAACTTGTAATTGTAGAATTTATTATCATATCACGTCCTCGTAATTAAGTATCAGGGCTTAGGAAAGACATTAAATTTGGAACGATAAATAAGAAATTATTTTAGAATTAGAGACTTGGTGAAATAGTTGGCTAATTGGATTGTAGTGTGAGCTTGATACATATAAAGCTTTTTGTATGACACTTGATCGCTTACAAAGTGAAAATTAACGACAACATATTTCATATGTGAACCAGAAACATAATTAGAACATATGTAAATCGCTCTAACATTTTTATAGAAACTTGTGGGAGTTATTTACACTGAGATAGTAAGTTCATTCTCTAAGTTGATTGATAAGAAAAAATGCTACGCAATAGAGGAAAAATAAAAACGAAAAACACACAGGATTTACATAATTCGGCCAATGTTACCTACGCCAATGAGTAAGAGAGGAGGAATCTTATTCCTTCAGAGAGAACTATTACTAGTGATAAAATCCTATAACCGAATACATCTTATATATATCTAACCAGTTCAGGTCACTCTAAAAATTACACAAACTAGGCTAGGTCCATATCTCAGGAGTTAGTATATGATATTTATTTTAGGACTTAAAAGCCATATATAATACACAAAAGATGCAAGCAACGAAATTAATTACCTGGGCAAGCTGGAGTCTTATCATCAGTTGGTACTTTCGGTTCCTCAATGAATGTGGGCTGCTGCTTCTCCGCGGCCATGCTATAACTATGTAGTTATTTTTCAAGCTGTCTAATGCGTGGGGATTCAGTAGCACCAACGTTGGCTTTTATAGAGAGACGAGCTTGGGACCAGATTAGTTTATAGTTTTTATCTCGTTTGTTGTATTAGAAGACTACTGAGAGCAATAAAGACCTAGATTCATTTATTTTGCACAATTTACGTATTTTTGTAGATATTGGAATGGGAAAAACGTGTTTGTACATTTAATCAATTAGCAACTTTTGTTTTCTATCACCCACCAAAAGGGACTGCAGCTTTGTCCTTTGTTAAAAACTTGTCTTTCCAATTGTTCCGTTACCCCCTTCTTGCTAATTATACCACAATTAAAATTATACAACAAATTCATATGTCTTTTAATTTATTAAATATATTAAATAAAGTTCCAAACATATTTTATTAAGGAAACTTTCACTAAATCAAGATCGTTGTGTTTATAGACTTTTAAAATAATAATGAACTAGAACATTATTATTTTCACAAAAATAATTTTAAATTGACTTATATATTCGATAATTCTTTTAAATTAAATTTTAAGAGAAAATCCTTTATAGATATTGAATATAAACTCAATTTTTCTAATAATAAACCTAAGAATTAAGAGGACTAATTAATTAAACAAACCAGACGAATACTGTCATCATAACTAAGTAAAAATATACCAAAAAAAATGTAGTGTTTATGTTGATTATGTTATTGTTGTTTAGTTACAATAAAATCATGGCCAAACTGTAGATATAATTCTTTAAGTTGGATCCTTATTTTAATTCTTCCTAAAATTATATTTGTCAAATTTTTTCTTTTATGTGGTTGTTGATTCACTAAGATTTTGAGAAGATAATTTTCTCATACAAACAAAATATGAACGTCATGCACTAGACTGATTGATTTGTCGTATTCAATTTTCATACATTTATGGCTGCAGTAAACGTTGAGAATAAAGAGATATACAGTATAGTGCATGGACCTTTTATGTCATGGAAATTATTACGTTTAGTTCCGCATGTGACTCACGGATCTTATCACCCTCATCATCCATCTTTTAATTCTTTTGTAAAAAAAACGGGTGTTAACACAACCTTCAGAGAATCATCTCAATCCTTTGCATCGATCCTAGCTGGCCCCAAAGGCAATGCACGAAGAAGTACGATAGCTACTCCTTTCATGCTGCACATGCTTTAATTTCATTCTTTTTCTCGAGTTCTTTTCATTTCTTTCTTGGTTTTTTAAGGAAATTTTGGTTTGATTTTTATTTTCTGTTATAATTTTTATTTTATTTCCTTTTATTATCCTTTTATAGTATTTTATTTTTATTTTGATCTTTTAAAAGTAAAATTTTATTTAGTTGAAATTTTAATAAGAATTCAAAACAAAA